>JACVEC010000270.1:0-70080 GCA_025215565.1 Flaveria ramosissima | reverse complement strand
CAGATAAAGATCGATGATTGTTTTAAGTAGAGAAGAAAAGGAAGTAGATGAGGTTTGTGAAAGCTTCTAAGTGTAGGAGGTGTACGTGACACAAGTAGTGGTTAGCGGTCAGAACTAAAGAATCAACGCTCCATGTCACTGTAGATTAGAAATTAGACGAAACTAATTGTACACATCATTATTCATTGACATCACCTTTTATTTATAGAGTAATTAGCCTCAAAGTGCCGAAGAAGAGTTGTTTGGGTTACTGTGACTCTGGTTACTATAAATATATTCCTGAGTGGTTATATTTGATACACATCCACGTCTTGGCTTAAAGATATGTATGTTGATGTACTTGATTTGGCACCATTGAATACTTTTATTGATTTTTGAGATTCGCTAATAAGGTTATGGTGGATATCAGTCATATTGTGGTTGATATCAGACAAACTATGATACCAACTGTGGATAGGACTTATGATTTACATACACAAGCTTTGGATTTCAAGTTGCTAGGTGTGTTTAATGAACATCCTCGTCGTAACATTGACTAGTTCTTACTGTTGCATCTTGGTTAGAGTGTTTGTTATTAATCCACGGTCGAACTACCGCATCAACCTTGAAACTTCCATATATTTTTGCTTGTGTAGCGTGTAAAATCTACCAAATGGAAGATAAATTATTAACATATAGTTATCTTAAGGTAGTATTTGACATTTGTGTTTGAAATTTTTAAATCACTATCACGCCCGTTGTTATTATTCAAAATATAGTTATGAATATATAAGGCCAGTATGGCTGAGTCTAATTCACTATCCTAGGATTAAGTTCTGACCATAAAATCGACTATCATACTTGTATGGAAGGATCATTTAATACTATTAAGGTTGGATAGAGGCTTCTCTTTTCGATCGGGAGTGAGTTATGAATTCTTATGACAAGGCTTCTGATTTTCCCTGAAGTTCTATTAACGACTAAATTGATTTCGCTTTCTTCTATGGCGAACACTTTTCCCTTGCTAATAAAAATACCTTCTAGCTAGTCTTTTTAGGAGTATTCATACGAAAAAAGGGTCCATCCATAGGATTGAAATAAATTTTATCTATTATCCGTTCATGCATTATAGTTCTTTTTAGTTTTAAACAAACCTATCACAGAATAAGTTATATTGTACTAAGCATGCATGCACTAACCATGAGTATCAGCTATCTAAACAGAAAGTGTCGAATCTAATCATGTTTGTTTATATGTTAAGGGATTAATATAGGCAAAGTCAAAGAGGTCGGATGTGATTCTAGAAGTTTAGTTTATTTGTTTAGTAATTATTGTCTGTCACACCCCAACCTTGACGGCGGAAACGTCGAGGTGTGAGGGTTAAGATTGTTCACAGCCACATAACGCTATGTTTAAATGGAAAATATTATTATCATAAGCATTAAATTGAAATACAACCATAAGTCACAAAAAGAAATAAGTTCAACATAATTCAAACATAACATAATGTTTTTGTTTATTTAACTAGGTCCAAATCCTAGTTTTATTGCGAGCTTCAAATGTCCACTTTAAACTTGGGGATTTCCTGAAACATGATGAAAATAAAGAGTCAACTAAAAATAGTTGGTGAGTTTCCAAGTTTTCATACATAATAAGATTACAAGTAGCAATTCATGTCATGGATTATAAGTTAGTAAGGTTATAGAACACATATCGTTACAACCAAACCTCGACTTGATTACAAGTATATAAGATTGGCTAAGTGTATTTGGTTCCCTAGTGCACAAGCGTACGGCCCCTAGGAGTCGGCAATACCTCGACTTTAGCACCAAATAGGCTTGTCAGGCCCAAAGATCTAAGACGTCGCCAGGCTAGCAATAGTTAATGATTGTAAACAAATAATGTATCTCATATAAACACTCACAAAACACAAATAACCATGACCATATAATAAGTAGAATTGCATGTGCATTACAAGTCTCAAAAGTTTAAACGTGTATGTAATATAAGCATCATGTTTCACCCCAAATATGTGTGAAATTATAAAAAGGGGACAAGGAAAACTCACATGACAAATAAGTATATAAGGGGGATTAATAAGATTAATATTAAGCGTCGCTCCAAAGTTGTATCGTCACAAGATACCTAAATATGTATGTTCACAAGGTTAATGTTTTACAATAAGTTTGATGTATTAACATAAACTAGGTTCAATGTGATGTTTGGGGATTTTATCAATTGTATTTAACAATTGAGAAAAATATTTATATATTCGTGAGAACAACATACTTATATTTTATAAAAATATACAATAAAAATAATAGTTGTATATTATTTATAAAGTTTTATAATAAAATGAACATGACTTAAACAATAACTTAAGTAAACATTGGTTGAAATAATAAACTAGCTTTTTTAAGTCTAAATTTTATAGAATATACATATTAACTATAACATTCATTTTTTAGAATCTCTAAATAAAATATAAGAACATTTTTAATAATAATTTGCAGACTAAATATTTAAATGGTTTAGAATATACAAAATTTATAAAATGAATATTCTTACAATTTGTTAGAGATTATATATATATATATATATATATATTTTTAAGAGAAGATAATTTAGATGGTTATAAGAAAATATTTGAAGTTTAGAAAAATTATTTTATGTTTATTAATAATTTTCATAATTAAAATGAGGCTGAAAAAGCCTTTTAAAAAAATGTGCAGGTCACGGGGTTCGAACCCGTGACCTTAGACAGGATATGCAAGTGTTGAACCATTAGGCTGGGTAGCCTATGCCTGTTAAGGCACAGGTTTTAATTGTTATATTCCAACTCAAAACAAAACCCCCAAACCCATATGAACCCTAGTTCCCTTGAACCCAAAATTAAGGCTTGATTCGATGTTAATGCTCGAAATAATCATGGGGCTTTGATTCCCCACTGTATTTCGAGCATAATCATGTGTTCAATTACCCGATTTGAAGATGAAACGATGAAGAACAGATGATACTAAAGCCGCGACCTCGTAGAACCCGATCGTTGGTCAATTGATGATAATAATCCAATTAACTTCGTGTGGAGCTTCGCGAAACATACACAAATCAAAGCCCTCAAACAATCTCAGGTTTTGAAGTCCAGAAGATAGTGTTCGAGTAAGTTGCAGGTCGTGACAAACAAGAGAATCGAACGAAACGTTTATGCTTATTTCAGATGAAATTGATGATTGTATTCGAGTAAGGATAGATAGACGTTTGTGTACGTTGAATCAATTTTGATTATTATGGGTGTTTAATGCTCGGATGATTAAGGTGTTTAAGGCATCGGTTATGCCTCGATTAAGATCAATAACCGACGTCTTAAAGGTGATTAATTGCTGATTTCAGGTTCGAATTACGTACACGAAAAGATTTGGAACGGTTTGGGGTTGAAATCGAAGGGGTTTGAGTCGTTTTGGGGCGTCGCCGGACTTGGCCGGAGGCCGGCCGGCGAGTTCACCGGAAAAGCGAGGTTAATGGGCGGGTGGTTTGGGATTTTATTAAATTTACACAATCAACCCCCAAACTTTGATTTCTTATCAGTTTAAGTATAAAACTTCTATTTGAAGTTTATAAAATGACATTAAGACCCCCTAACTTTAACTACTTAAAGTTTTAAACATTGTTAAATTTAATAACTATACAATTTATTTTTTTATTATCATTAGTAACATTATTATAGTTATTATTACTCAATTATTATTACAAATATTATTATTATGATTATAATTATTATTATTATTACTTTTATTAATATTAACATTATTATTTTTATTTAATATTTAATTTTAACCTAATGACCATAATGAATAAGCACAAACAACACATGAGTTTCAAAATTAACAAATATAACCCTTGTAAGAGTAACGAAGTTAACGAAAATACGAGATGTTACAGTCTCCCCAACTTAAAAGAATTTCGTCCCGAAATTAAGAGAAATGAAACTATACAAATAAGAACGGGTATTTCTTCTTCATGTGCTCCTCACGTTCCCAAGTAAATTCGGCGCCACGTTTATTCTCCCAACGAACCTTGACGATTGGGGTGGTTGTGGTTCTAGTCTTCTTCATTATGCGATCCATGATCTCAACAGGTTTCTCGACAAAATGTAATGACTCGTCAATCTGAATGTCTTCCAACGGAACGTACAGACTTTCGTCGGCCAAACACTTTCTCAGATTTGAGACATGGAACACAGGATGAACTCCACTAAGGTCGGAAGGTAGTTCCAGTTTATAAGCCACTTTCCCAATCCTTTTTAGGATTTTGAAAGGCCCTACAAATCTTGGAGCCAGTTTGCCCTTCTTTCCAAAGCGAACCACACCTTTCCACGGTGAAACCTTAAGAAGAACCATCTCCCCAACTTGGAATTCCAATGGCTTACGTCGCTTGTCAGCATAGCTCTTTTGACGACTTCTCGCCACTTCAAGGTTCTTGCGAATGATAGAAACTTTATCGGTCGTCTCTTGTATAAGTTCAGGACCAGTGATGAAGTTTTCACCAATGTCGGTCCAACAGATCGGCGAACGACATTTTCGACCATAAAGTGCTTCAAACGGTGCCATCTTGATACTCGAGTGGTAACTATTGTTATACGAAAATTCCGCGAGCGGTAGATGCGTATCCCAATCGCCACCAAAGTCAAGAACACAAAGGCGTAGCAAATCCTCCAAGGTTTGGATCGTTCGCTCGGTTTGACCATCAGTTTGAGGATGGTAAGCCGTGCTTAGATCTAGTTGTGTACCCAAGAGTTCTTGCATAGACGACCAAAAATGTGAAGTGAAGCGAGCGTCTCGGTCGGATATGATGTGCAGAGGTACCCCATGACGACTTACAATCTCATCAACGTATATACGAGCTAACTTTGATGTTTTGTAAGTGTCACGTATAGGTATAAAATGCGCCGACTTAGTCAATCGGTCAACAATCACCCATATGCTATCATGTCCTCGGGAGGTTCGGGGTAGCTTTGTTATGAAGTCCATGGATATGTGTTCCCACTTCCACATTGGAATCTCGGGTTGCTCAAGTAATCCACTTGGACGTTGATGTTCGGCTTTAACCTTCGTACACGTAAGACACTTAGCTACATAAGTCGCTATGTCTTTCTTCATTCCAGGCCACCAATATTGACCACGCAGGTCCATATACATCTTATCGGAGCCAGGATGAATAGAATAACGACTTTGATGAGCTTCGTTCATGATAAAGGTACGGAGGTTATCGCGATTTGGAATCCAAATTCGATTTGCGAAGTACATCAACCCATTGAGTTTCGTTTCCAATCGGGTTAGAAGATTATGCTCCAATTCATCCTTCATCCTTCCTTCTCGTTGTACCATTTGTTGAGCCTCCAGGATACTAGACTCGATGTCACTATCTATCCTCAGGTTTTGTAGCAATACGGTGGTCTCGTTGACATCAAGTCGGATCTCAGTATCAAACTGTAAGGATTCCTGAAGTCTGATGCAACCCAAAACAGCTTAAGTGTCTCAGCAACATGCACTAAGTACTGAAGTGAAGAATGCTTCGGAAGTTTTACACAAAGCATTAGAAAATACTCTAAGTGTAAAATCTTCCGAAGCCAAGACCAATATCTTCCGAAGCCAAATATGAAGTCTTCCGAAGCTTCAGAGACAAAGTCTTCCGAAGCCTCATCCTATGAAGACAGATTTCTTCCGAAGACTTTTAGTACACATGCTTTATCTGATGTACTGTTCCATAAAGCACCTTTTCCGCTGCGTCTCTGTAAAGTCACCAACTTACATGAGTTGGTGAAAAGGGCCTTGCTTTTGGTAACTGTACATTGAGGTCTTGAGTATTCAACTTTCCACTTTATGTACTTTATTCTTTTTGTATTGTATAAGGATGTGAGCTATGGCATGTCATAGTCACATGGTCAAAAGGCAGATATGCCTTTTGATCCTACAATTGATTTTGTTAGTGTCTAGTCAATTGTATCCAGCTGGCTTTCAAAGTATGGCCGGCTGTAGGTTGTAGTATAAGTATTTCAAGTTCTTGTATCTTTTCTTTATGCTTTGTAACACTTGTAAAAGAACTTGAGAAAGCAATATACTGCCTCCTTGAAACCCAACTCTCTTGTTCTGTCTCTTTACTTTACTTGTGTTCTTTGTATCACTTTGGTTACCCAGTTCACTGTTTGATTAGAGCTTAGTTATTCTCCTCATTGTGTTGTTGTGTTGTAATTGTGTTTAAGCCCTTAAACGATCCTGCAATTGGTATCAGAGCATTCCAGGCTCTTGATATAAGATCTAACCATCTTAAGATCCCTCACACACACAAAAGCTAAACTCTTCAAATGGCTGCCATCTCTAAGACTGATATGGAGACTGGAACCATGAACAAATCCCCACTGATCACTCTTGATGATTTTGACACCTGGTGCATGAGGATGGAAGGCTTCATCAGGTCTCTTGATTCAAGAATGTGGGAATCTGTTGAGAATGGACCTTTCATACCCAGCACCCCCTCTGCTACTGGTGCTGGTATGATTCCTAAAGATGTGGCCAACTACTCAGATGAAGATAGAAAAAGAGTAGAGATTGACAGGAAGGCCATGACTGCTCTTCAGACTGCTCTCCCAAACTCTGTATACAGAGGCTTCAAGAAGTGCAAAACAGCCAAACAGCTGTGGGATGCACTGAAGCTGATGTATGAAGGCTCCTCTGAAGCCAAGGAGAACAAGAAAGATCTTCTGAAGCAGCAGTTTGAAAATTTCACCTTCAAAGCAGGTGAGACCATGACTCAACAATACTTCAGGTATGTTGAGATTGTGGATACCCTAGTGGATGGAGGAGTTCCTCTTGAGAACAGGGACATTGTAAGGAAGTTCATGTCCTCACTTCCTAGGCAATGGACACACTATTGTGTGGTGATCAAGAGGACTGAGAACCTTAAGACTCTTACTCTTACAGAGTTGTATGGAATTCTCAGTGGATACCAGATGGAGATGAACATGCAAGGTTCATCTGGCAACTCCAACAATCAAATGGGTTCAGCCCTTCATGTGGTTGAAAGGGACAGCATAGAACCTCAGCATCATCTCTTATGCTACCCTGACAACTCACAAAAGGGTCCTTTCATCACCTTCCCGGAGACACCAAGGGAGAACTTTACTCAAGGAAGCCCATTCCAAGAGACAAGTTCTTCTCAAGCCTTTGTGTCTGCAGATGAAAGCTGTGGGAATTATCTCTTCACTCTTGAAGACCTGGACTGTATCCATCCAGATGACCTGGAATACATGGAGATAGTTCAGCAGATGGCTCTCCTCACTCACAGAGCCAAGAAGTTCTACAAGAGGACAGGAAGAAGATTTCCAAGCAATGCTACCAGCAGTAAGTTTGGGCTGGATAAAAGCAAAGTTAAGTGTTACAACTGTAACCTTATGGGTCACTTTGCCAGGGAGTGTAAGGCACCTAAAGCAAATGGGGGCCAAACACAACCCAGACCAAACTTTACTGACAAAGCTCCTCAAGCTGAGAAGACAAAGCAACATGCTGCTGTTGCTGTTGAAGAAGGAGGCTTTGACTGGAGTTTTCAGGTGGAGGATGCTTCTCCAAACCAAGCACTGATGGCTGACCATGATGAAGCCAAGGTATTGGAACATCTTTGCTCCCCTGAATGCATTGCTAAAGTAAATAGATACAGGTCCTATAACCTAGAGATGAGATCTGATCTTGAGTCATTAAACATATTAAAATCTGATTTTAGAAAGTCTGAAAATGATTACAAGTTAAAGATAGAAGACTTGGAGAAAACCATTTCAGTACTAAAACATGAACATACAGATTTCAGAACTCAGATCCAAGATCTCATCACTAAGTTAACTGAGTGCCAGGCTGAGCTTGTGATCAGCAAAGCCAAGGCAGAGAAGAGTGTTCTTGAAGAAGAGACCTTCAAGAACATGATATCCTCATCCCTGCACAACAAAGTTTGTTATCAAAATAGACAGGGACTAGGATCAAATGAGATAGCTCCTCCACACACAATCTTGTCTGTAAGATCTCCTAGGTGTGGAACTTGTGAAGATGAGCTTCCTCTCATAGATCCTGTAAGTGAGGATGATGAAGAAGTGATAGTGAAGAATTCCTCTGAGAAGAGTGAAGAAGAGGATTCTTCCAAGGGCCACTATCCTTCTGAGGAGAAGAAATCAACTGTGATGACCAAGTCCAAAAGAAAGAACTTGATCAGAAAGAGCAAAAGAAAGGCAAAGAAGGCTCAAGAAATCAAGGCTACTTTTGATGCTAAGCAGAAACAAGTTTTTATCTCTGCAGGTTTCAAAGTAGTAAGGACTGAAGACATCAACCAAGACTCTTCAGCTAAGAGTCATGGTTCTTGTTCAAATCATCTCAGTGTCAAGAAGAAGACTGAGCTGCTGTGTACCACTGCTGCACAGCCTGGACCATCAAACTCCAAGAACAGTTCACAGCCCAAAGGAACTGTCTCAGCATCTACCAAGATGAAGATGGAGAGGGATGTGACCAAAGTCAGTCTTGCTCTCAAAGGGAGACTTCTTTGAAGAAGATAATGTTATGTGTTATGTGTGAAAGTACTTCTCACATTGCTAAGGATTGCCCATACAATCCTAAAAGTACTGTCCACATGACTAAAACAAAGACTTCAAAGAGTCTCAAGAAATCTCAAGCTTCGGAAGGAAAGTCTGTTTCCTTCGGAAGCTCCAAATCAAAGAAGGAGGTAAGTGGAAAATTACCTTCGGAAGCAAAGTTGGTCTCGGAAGAAAGGAGTTCTTCCGAAGCACTAAAGTCTGCTGCAGTGACTGTAGACTCTTCCGAAGGATCAGTCATCAAAACTTATGAAGTTCCAAAAGCTTCTAAGGTTTTGAAGGTCAAGTCCAAGACTCCAAAGGTGGTGTGGAAGTCTAAGAAAGACCAAATGACTGAGGTTTCTCCATCAACAACAGCTGAAGATCCCCATAGTACAACCATAGGATCTATTACTGTTGCATTACCTTCTATTACTGTTAATGAGCCCAAGACAAGTAAGGCTTGGGTTTCCAAATGTAACTAATCATCTTCTCTGTGCAGGAACAGCTCAAGACCAACAGGAATGTCTGGATAATTGACAGTGGCTGTTCCAGGCACATGACAGGCAATAGGTCTCTACTCCATAATTTTGAGAGAATTGATGGAGGACCAGTTGCTTTTGGAGGAGATGAAGGTGGTTACATTTCTGGAAGGGGCAAGGTCACAAATGGTAAGCTCAGCATTGAGAAGGTAAACTTTGTTAAGGAGCTTGGGTACAATCTTCTGAGTGTATCCCAATTTTGTGATCAGAGTCATAACATGCTCTTTACTGAGCATGAGTGCATTGTTCTCAAACCTGGTGTGGTCATTCCTCATGAGCATATCCTGCTCAGAGCCCCCAGGAAAGGGAACATGTACAAGATGGATTTGCAAGAAACATCTCCCTCAGGAGAAGTTTCATGCTTTCTATCTAAAGCAAATAGTGATGAGTCTTTCCTATGGCATAAAAGAATGTGCCATGTAAACTTTAAGAACATGAATAAATTAATTAAACATGATTGGTAACTGGAATGCCAAAGAAAGAGTTTACTAGTGATGATCATTGTGTGGCATGCCTGAAAGGGAAGCAACACAAAGTATCTCACAAGCCTAAGGAAAAGAACTCCATCACTACTCCCCTACACTTGTTACATATGGATCTCTTTGGCCCCACCAGTGTAATGAGTTTAGGAAGGACCTCTTACTGTCTGGTGATCACAGATGATTTTACAAGATTCACTTGGGTCTTCTTCCTTAGAACTAAGGATGAAACCCCTGAGATTCTGAAGAATTTCATCTTAAAAGTTGAGAATCAATGTGATCACAAGGTCAAAACCATAAGATGTGATCAAGGAACTGAATTCAAGAACCAAATCCTTGATGCATTTTGTGATGAAAAAGGTATTACAAGACAATATAGTGCTCCCAGGACTCCTCAGCAAAATGGAGTTGCTGAAGGAGAAACAGGACACTTATTGAAGCTGCAAGAACTATGTTGTCTGACTCTAAACTGCCTATCACCTTCTGGGCAGAGGCAGTCAATACTGCTTGCTATGTGCAAAACAGAGTTTTAGTAGTTAAGACACATGGTAAGACTCCTTATGAACTTTGGCACAAGAGGAAACCTTTCATTGGTTTTCTCAGGTCATTTGGATGTCCCTGCACCATCTTGAATACCAAAGATCAAATTGCCAAGTTTGCTGAGAAATCAGATGATGGACATTTCATTGGATACTCTTCTCAAGCTAAAGCTTATAGAGTATACAATCTCAGAACTAGAATTGTTGAGGAGTCAGCCAATGTGACTTTCAATGAGCACACTCCCTGTGTGGCTGGTTCTGGTCCGGATTGGCTGTTTGATCTTGATTTAGTTACCAACTGTTTTAACAAATCTTGTGAGCATGTTTCAGGATCTGCAGAAAATCTAAATACAGGTGATCCTGATCCAAGATTTGAGCTAGGAAGACCTTCAACTCATACATCTTCAGCTCCAGTTGGAACTACTTCAGCAAATGAGGTTTCTATCAGCACAACAATGACAAATTCAGCTGATACATCTGGCATGCCTTCAAATTCCAGCTCAGAGGCCTCTCAACCAGATAAAGATACCTCACTTGTAGAAGACAACAATGGTGATGGTGATAGTGATCAGGAATTTCTTGATGCTAATAACCACACCATAGATGACAACATCAATGATGTCTCACACTCATTGGATCAAGTTAATCTTGATAAGTGTGATAATGTGGAGGGTGAATCTTCAGGACCAGATTTAAATTTCTCAAATTTAGATCTTTCTCAGCAACTTGCTGTGATCCCTCAGCTAAGGATCCACAAGTCTCACCCCACCACAAACATCATTGGAGATGTTGTCACAGGGGTAAGAACAAGAGGACAAACCCATGAAGCAAATGTTTGTCTTCACTCTTGTTTCTTATCTCAGATAGAGCCCAAGAAAGTTGATGAAGCTCTAAAGGATGGAAGTTGGGTTGAAGCTATGCAACAAGAGCTGCTTCAATTCAAAAGGCAGAAAGTTTGGAACCTTTGTCCTCTTCCTCATGGGAAGACTACCATTGGAACCAAATGGGTTTTTAGAAACAAGAAGGATGATAGGGGAATCATCATCAAGAACAAGGCAAGACTAGTTGTTCAAGGATACACACAAGAAGAAGGGATTGACTACACTGATGTCTTTGCTCCTGTAGCAAGACTAGAAGCTGTTAGGATATTCCTGGCATTTGCTGCATCCAAGAACTTCAAGGTCTACCAACTTGATGTAAAGTGTGCTTTCTTATATGGAGTGATTGATGAGGAGGTTTATGTCAAACAGCCACCTGGTTTTGTAGACCCTGATCATCCTGATTATGTCTGCAAGCTTGACAAAGCTCTTTATGGGCTGCATCAGGCACCCAGGAAGTGGTATGAGACACTATCTAAGTATCTCTGCAAGCATGGATACAGAAGAGGTACTATAGATGGAACCTCTTCATCAAAGGACAGGGAAATGACTTATTGCTGGTTCAAGTATATGTTGATGACATCATCTTTGGTTCAACTAATCCAAAGCTCTGCAAAGACTTTGAGAAGCTGATGAAAGACAGATTTGAGATGAGTTCAATGGGAGAACTCAACTTCTTTCTGGGAATTCAAGTGAAGCAGGTTGAAGATGGCATCTTCATAAGTCAGTCAAAGTATGTTCAAGACATACTCAAGAGGTTCAATATGACTGATTGTAAGATTGCTAAGACACCCATAGCCAGAAACCACTCCCTTGGTCCAGATCTTGAGGGGGAGTGTGTAGATGAGCACTTATACAGGGCTATGATTGGGTCTCTTATGTATCTTACAGCTAGCAGGCCTGATATCATGTTTGCTACATGTATTTGTGCAAGATATCAAGCCAACCCTAAGATGTCTCACTTAATCACTGTGAAAAGGATTTTAAGATACCTCAAAGGTGCTTCAACACTTGGTCTATGGTATCCAAAGAATCCAAATTTCAATCTGTATGCCTATACAGATAGTGATTATGGTGGTTGCAATATGACTGCAAAGTCTACATCTGGGGGATGTCAATTCCTTGGTGGAAGGGTGGTCTCATGGCAATGCAAGAAACAATCCTGTGTGTCTGCATCAACTGCTGAGGCTGAATACATTGCTGCTGCAAGCTGCTGTGCTCAAGTGCTTTGGATTCAAAATCAGATGCTGGACTATGGATTTAACTTCAAAGAGACTCCTATCCACATAGACAACAATAGTGCTATCTCTATCACTGAGAACCCTGTGCAGCACTCAAGGACCAAACACATCAACATCAGGTATCATTTAATAAGAGATAACTATGAAAAAGGATTAATTAAACTAGTCAAAGTTCATACAGATGAACAATATGCTGATCTGTTCACCAAAGCTTTTGATGAACAGAGATTTAAGTATCTGATATCAGCTATTGGGATGATTAACTTTGAGTAGACTTTTTATTAAAACTAATTCTAATTATTTCTTCTTAAAATATGTGTGTCCTAAGTTGTCTAGTTCATCACTTTCATAAGCTCATGTTTTCTTTGGATGTAAAATTCTTTTTGAAGACTTTCCTTAGATTCTTGAAAATTTCTGATACTTCGGAAGATAAATTTTATCTTCGGAAGAAAAACATGTCTTTAAAATAAATAACTGTCTAAGAGATTTTACCTTCGGAAGAAGTAAAGTTCATCTTCCGAAGCTTAAAATTCTTATCTCAGACACTTATCTATTTTCAAGAACCTTTTCTTCCGAAGCAAAATTAACCTTCGGAAGCTTTGTTTATTTTCATACAAAGCATTCAAGGGTTTATTTCTCTTCCGAAGCATAAATTATCAAGACTCTCAGGAAAATCTTCCGAAGCCATTTTAGCTTCGGAAGCTTTTTAAATCAAAACTTCCGAAGACAAATAAACTTCGGAAGCTTTTCGAATTCCAAGAAAACTACTTTTTGAGCAAAAGTAAACTACCTTTTCAGAGGTGGGACCGACTTTCGGATTTCAAAGTTTATCCTCTTTCATTAACTTTGGTTCAAATCCCTTTTCATATAAATACCCAACGGTTCCCCCTCTTTCCCACTATCTTCCTCAATTCTACTGTTTCTCTAACCTAATTCTCTAAACCGCCTTTGCTTTCTACCTTTCTTCACCCTTAAGCTTCTGAAATGGCCAACCTTAACCGCAGAAACAACCCTGATTTCTCCATGCAACTACACAGGCAACATAATCAAGTTGCTCTGTTAAGCTCTGAGAAAGATGCAAGTTTCTCAGAGATTTGCCAATTCTTGACTCTGTCAAACTACTTTCACCTCCCTGACCATTGATCCTACTCTATATGAGGATCAGTTGCTTGAATTCTGGAAGACCTGCCAAGAGGTCATTATGGATGGGGAGAAGGCACTGTCTGCCACAGTGCAAGGGAGGACAGTCTTCATCACTCCGGCCATCATTAACCAACATCTACAGCTGGATGATGAAGAAGGTGAGGTGTCCTTCCCAAAAGAAGCTGTAAATCATTCTTTTGAGCAGATGGGCTATGAGGGAGATTTCTCTGTAAAGACCTTTAGGAAAGGGAAGGTCTCATCCCAATGGAAATTCCTGCTCCATGTGGTTATCCACAGCTTGTCAAACAAGCATGGTGGATGGGACCAGATTCCTGAGGATCTCTCCTTCATAGTTCATGGAATGGTTCAAGGGTCAAGTTCAGGTATTCACAATTTGTTTATACTAATTTACTTGCAAACTTAGACTCCTTAGAGTATTACATGTTTCCTAGATATGTTCAACACATTCTCAACTGTGAACTGGGCTCACAGTTGAGGGAAACAGGTAATATTCTTAATTGGGACAGATGAAGCCCGGCATCTTTAAAATAATGAAGAAGCCAACTGTAGGCTTCTGGGGGTAGAAACAGCCCTAGTCCCAAAAATGTTAGAGCTCATTGCTCAAGGTGACAACCTAGCAACACAAGCTAGTGTTGAACCCACACCTCTTTTGTCCCTACCATTAAAAAGACCAGAAATCACCCTCACCTACCAAAGAAAATCCAAACGAACCCCTGCTCAGACTATTGAGTCTGTGCAGGCCCCCAAATACTCAACCTTACAGGAAGAAGTGGACACTAGAGCTCCCACTTCTCCTGAGGAGCAAACCACTCCATTACTTCACCTATCAGGGCTGAGGTTCCTCAAGCTCACCCTGATGAGCTCAATAGCCCAACAACCTTAAGCCTTCACTCTGAGTCTCAACACTCAAGTGGACAACCTTCAGGGGACAGCTACCATCCCCAGCCTTTGGATCTCAACCAACCAATTCCCAACCTATCCTTTTACACTGATGAAGACTTAGGATTCAGTGAGTACCATGAGTCTCTCTTCTCCTCCCCTACTCAAAGAGAGATGAGTACCTCTGACTCTCCTCAGTCTATCCCCCATCAGTCACCTGTTACTGAGGTGGACACTTCTGAACCTGTTCAGGATGTCCATATGGAAGAGGCTCTCACTTTTGAAAGTGATTACATCATTAAGACCTCAACCATGGCAACTCAGCCCATTGGCATCTCAACTGAGGCTGCCAGTGAGCAGAGGAAAACCAGCAGCCAAGAAACTCAAGCTGGTGGTGAGAGAGAGGACTTTGGTCCAATCATCTCATCCCCCAATGAATCTTCTGATGAAGATGAGGGGAATTTGAGACTAAAGGTGCAAAAACTGTCAAAAACATGCACCTATTTAGTCTCTAAGGTTAGTCACTTGGAATCTCAGGTGACTACCCTTACAAAACAGGGTCAATGATCAGCAACTCCAGATTTCATATCTGCAGGAAAAACTAGCTGGGAGACCTTTAAGGAGAGCTCAACCAGGAACACAAGAACCTGTGGAAGTGATTGACTTATCCTCCAGCTCACCTATGCAAGTGGGTGATGCTACCAAAAAGGGGGAGAAAGTTGTTACAACCACAGAACCTGGGAGTTCTTCAGAGAGAATGGACATAGAGGACTCACCATCCTCACTTGCTGTTGTGCATTCTCAGCAACTTCCTCAAGTTCACATTAATGTGGACTCTATAGACTCTCTCATCAGGAGTCTCTTTGAGGAAGGCATACCAAGGGCTGTCTCATCTCCACCACTGGGAACTAGCAATCAAATCATAAGGTGAAGGTATGATGATGACAGAAGAGCCCTCATACTTCAAAGAGTTCAAGGCCAACAAGAGGTTTTTCAATTCCAAAGCCTGAGCTTTTATGAAAGACTGGATTTAGTCAACCTGCCACTTGTCAATCCAAGCAATTCAAGACAAGCTGACAGGCTGGCTCAAAGAATCCAAGACAGGATCATGGCAGAGTTCTCTCTAAGAAGGAGACTTAGGGAATCAGGCAATGTCATCGGTCAACTGGATGTTGAGGTGGACCCTAAGATTAGTTTCATAGGGGAAACCTTGACTGAAGGCCCAGTGACAGAACCTGAGACCCCTGTCTCATCATCAACAACTGCTGCTGAGGTCCAAACTCCATCTGAGACACCTGCTGGTGAAGGTGTTTCTCAGCCTCTCTCTGGCCAGAGCATGGAAGCTACTCCAAGCAATGAAGGCCAAGCTTCAATCCTCCCTGAGTCACAAAGGTCTGTTGGTGACAAAGGGAAAAGGATAATGACTCCTGAGGAAATTGAGGAGGAAGAGAGAGAGAGGAAAAGGAGACTAAGGGGAGAAAGTTCCACTGGGTCATCTAGCTTCATGCAAGCTGCAATCAGGGCTGCCCCCAGACCAAATACTCAGGATGATGAGTTAAGGGCAGTCAGGATTACTTACTTACAGACCAGGAACTATGATATTGATGAAATCATCTCCCTCCCCTTAGAAGAACTGAATGAACTGGCTGACAGAGAAGTGTCAAGAGAGTTGAAGGAGAAAGAGGATGCAATGATACTTCTCCAACTCAAAGAGGAGAAGAGACAGAAAAGACTTTACAAGCATGCTCCTACTCTCTCACCAGTTCAAGAAAGTCCTGCACAGGAAGATGTGGCTCCACAAGAACCTCAGGTAGATAAAGAGGAAGATAGGATCAAAATGATCAACTACCTGAGTGCCACAGGCTTCTATCAGGCAGATGCACTTCTCCCTTTGTCCTATGACTTCATTGAGTTCGAGTATCTAAAGCAACTTGAACTTGAGCTAGTCAAGGAAAGAAAGACAACCAAAAGGAAACTAAGGGAAGAAGCTGCAAAGTCAAGGGCCACCATTCAAAAGAATGCAAAGAAGTCTGCTGACAGACAAAGAATGGTGAGCTTCTTGAAGCTGTATGGATTCTCCGGAAGGAGACTTGGCCCCATGTCTCTATCCACTATGGATGAGCATATTAGGGTGATCAAGCAGAAGATTAAGAGTGGAGAACTTATTGACTTGCACTCTCTTCCAAGTCAAGTCCCACCTGAAGTGGAGGTCAAGTTTGAACAACCAGAGACACCTCAAACAGCACCTCCAGCTGAGCCCCAGCAAGCTTCATCTTCTGATCCTAGGCAGGGTCAAACTCCCTCTCCTTCTGAACCTGTGAGGGAGGAACACCCAACTGAGAAAGACACTGATGATCAACATGGTGCTGCAGACCAGTCTTCTCAGTTAAAGACAACCAAGAGGAAGAAGAGGATGGCTTCTAAACCAAAGACAAAGAAGAAGAAGCCAAAGTCATCTACCTCTGCACCTCAGGCTGAATCAGATCAACCTAAGGAAGTGCATGATGAGGCAGCCCAATCAACTCCTATTCAAGTGGCTCCTCTAACTAGTGAGACACCCATCTTATCCTGGACATACTCTACCAATCCAGAGAGATGGACTGTTATCAGAGATCAAGGTGTTGAGAATGTCTACTCATGGCAAGACATAATCAACCTACCTCTGCATGATCTCTTTGAGATGAGAAGATACTATGAAAGTCTTGATGATCCTGACCATCTCATGAAGAAAGGAATGGTCCTGATTGTACTGAAGACTACCAACATTTGAAGATCTTCCAAGTGTTTTGGTAGCATCAGCCTAGGGGGAGTTTGTAAGGATTCCTGAAGTCTGATGCAACCCAAAACAGCTTAAGTGTCTCAACAACATGCACTAAGTACTGAAGTGAAGAATGCTTCGGAAGTTTTACACAAAGCATTAGAAAATATTCTAAGTGTAAAATCTTCCGAAGCCAAGACCAATATCTTCCGAAGCCAAACATGAAGTCTTCCGAAGCTTCAGAGACAAAGTCTTCCGAAGCCTCATCCTATGAAGACAGATTTCTTCCGAAGACTTTTAGTACACATGCTTTATCTGATGTACTGTTCCATAAAGCACCTTTTCCGCTGCATCTCTGTAAAGTCACCAACTTACATGAGTTGGTGAAAAGGGCCTTGCTTTTGGTAACTGTACATTGAGGTCTTGAGTATTCAACTTTCCACTTTATGTACTTTATCCTTTTTGTATTGTAAAAGGATGTGAGCTATGGCATGTCATAGTCACAAGGTCAAAAGGCAGATATGCCTTTTGATCCTACAATTGATTTTGTTAGTGTCTAGTCAATTGTATCCAGCTGGCCTTCAAAGTATGGCCGGCTGTAGGTTGTAGTATAAGTATTTCAAGTTCTTGTATCTTTTCTTCATGCTTTGTAACACTTGTAAAAGAACTTGAGAAAGCAATATACTGCCTCCTTGAAACCCAACTCTCTTGTTCTGTCTCTTTACTTTACTTGTGTTCTTTGTATCACTTTGGTTACCCAGTTCACTGTTTGATTAGAGCTTAGTTATTCTCCTCATTGTGTTGTTGTGTTGTAATTGTGGTTAAGCCCTTAAACGGTCCTGCAGTTTATTTTATTGATTTTTGCATTGTCAATGCTTAGTTGTATTATCATGTGAGTGTAATTTTAATATTAAACTCAACTAATATATGCATGATTATGGGTTATAATTAGTATCAAAAGGCATCACGGACCCTTCTTTCTATGCGACTCTTTTTTAGTGAATCTACATGCAATATTTACTTACACTCTCATATTTTACGTTTTTTAATCATTTACAATTGCTCGAGACGAGATTAGTCAATATATTACTTTTTTATAATTGTCAAGTTAGGTTATTGAATTAAAATTTTATATTCATGTACATATAAATGATTTCTCATACAAAACTTGATAAAAATTTAATATCATTGTTTATTACTTATAATTTTTATTCATACGTAATTTTAATCGTATATTTTAAAATATCGTTTATAATTAATAAAATTTTATTTATTTAATATTTACTTATTAAACCTGTGTAATACACGGTTACTAAAACTAGTGTTAGATATTTTAAAAGGGCATTGTGAAATATGGGAAGGGATCTATTGAAAACCATATTATAAATAAAAACCATAAAAAGCAAGGGTTACATATATGTAAGTACGTGTTACAAAGTATACAACTAAGAGTTACATACATGTATGAGTTATGTATATATAAGTACATGTTACCAAGTTTACAATTAAAAGTTACATACATGTAGCTCCTACAAGTTACGTATACGTAAGTCGTATCGTCATCATCGACGTTCCTTAGAGTTTATACGAAAAAATACATAATATCCTTGAAATATATGGTTGAATTTTACTTAAATATACTTTAAACAATTAGAAAGTTAAATCAATTATAAATTATATGGTTGGATACCGGTGGTTTTCACGGTTTTTAATTATAAACATGGTTTTTATTTGATACTTCTCTGTGAAATATTCGGGATCTTCTTATATTTTATGAAATTAAATCATTGGTCTGTTTGTTAAATCGTAACACCTATGGTTCTTAGAATAAATGATTGTTAGTATTATATTCACTTATTCACAGTTATTCATGTACGTGTTATAAGACTCGCATAATATGAAATTATTAGTAGCTAGATTTATTTTACAAAAACATATGATATTTAAATTAGTAAAAGTATATATGCAACTAGAGTTTCATTATTCATGTATCTCGTTGTTATATGTGTTAATTATTAATGAAATAACTGTAAAGGTATAGCACACTTAAAAAAATTACTACCCTCTTATTTTCTAAAAGAAACATACTATGTTGAAAGCAATTTTTTTATAAAAAAAGCATAATAATATAATATTAAAAAAAATTTATCAAAAATAGAATGCAACTTTAACTTCAGTTTACATGGATTTCAACTTTAAAAACTCTTGCTTTGAAAAGTGGCATGGCTTTGATTGACTCTCAAAAAACAGTAACAAGAAAGCTACACATATGCAGTAAGTCTTCAACGCCATTACTAGGTAGAAATGGAAGGAGCACTAAACTTTTTGAAAAATTTGGAACCACTTTCTACAACTCAAAGCCCAAGAATTCAAGCTTGATTGTTTATTTGCTTTTTTTTTTCTTTCCTTACACTTCTAACATAAATTTTATTGAAAAACTAGCTTACAAAATAAAGAATTTTTTAGTCTCGTAAGTGGCTTTAACACGTGGTTGAATTTGGTTATTTATTTTTTTCTTTTTTTTTTACAATATAAATTTTATACTCGCATTGTATCAACGTTACAAAATGTCCAATTGGCGAATTACGACGATAGGTATGAAAAAATTAAGTGCCCCGTCGCATAGCGTTGGTATCATAAGTAGTTGTTTATGCTTAGTTAAAGATTTTATTAAGTATAAGACCAAGTATGTAAGCAAGTATGATGTTTGGTAGATTTTATCAAGTATAGGCCCCATCGCAATGAAGTTGTTTTCAATATTATAAACAAATGACCATACACCGTCTGGGCCGGTGCGGTTCCTGGTGGCGGCCAACGACGGTCAAAGTTGGGCCTTTTATGTCCTAGCTGGCACTAGAGGAGCCCGTATATGGCCCCGAGCTGGTTGCAACTTTGATGGTTCTAGCCGAGACAGGTGCCAAACCAGTGATTGCAATGGGCTCCTCCAATGCCAAAAGTATGGCACCCCACCTAACACATTAGTCGAGTACGCTTTGAACCATACAACAATCTTGATTTCTTTGACATTTCTCTTGTTGACGGATTCAATGTGCCTATGAGGTTTGAGCCTAGTAGCCAGGTGCAGTCGTTGTATATCATGTACCGCGGATATTAATGGTCAGTGCCCTAATGAGTTACGAACTCATGGTGGGTGCCATAACCCTTGCACGGTGTATAAAAGTGATCAATATTGTTGTAACACTGGAAATTGTGAACCAACTCCGTTATCAAGGTTTATCAATAATAGGTGTCCTTATGCTTATACCCAAAGATGATCGAACTAGCACATTTACATGCCCAACTAGAAATACTCATGGTTTGGTTATATTTTTTTTTCTTATAGCTGATATATATTGCTTCCTTATGGTTATAGGTGTATAAATAACGTAACCAAACTAATTGAACCGTATCTTAAAGCTAAAACGTATATTTAGTTGAAGTCCACTCTCATTGTTAACTATATAAATATTCCTAATATTTTTTTTATTTAGAGAAAATTCTCAAAATGTCCATTTGATTAATTTTTCCCTCAAAATGTTCATTGACCGGCTCATCCTGTCCTCACCCCAACACGGGCGACCCGATCGTAAAACATGTTCTTTTGAACCCATGATGAGCGGTTAAAATGAAGCCACGTGTCTAAATAGGATCGCTAAGAAGGTTCAGACGACCGTAAGTTCGTCCAACGAACTTACGGAAGGTACATTTTGAGGATTACTTTGTCAAATGGACATTTTAAAGAAAAATGTGATAAAAGAGACATTTTAAGAAATTTTCCCTTTTATTTAACGTAATATATAATTAAATATATATAATGAAATTAGCTTGAAACCGCCCATGTTTAAAGACGGATTAACCGAATCAACCAAAACCATCTATTCCAATATCCTGATTAACTGAAAATTTTAGAATCCAAGTCGATTAGTTATGAAATCTGAAATTTAAAACAAGTTTTATCCTATAACCCACTACTATCACCACTAGATTTTAAACATTTAATACTGATAATCGTGATTTGTTTTTTTAAAGGTATCCATCCATCAATACCAAGACATAAGTATATGATAAACCACTTTAGTTTTCTCGGGCAAATTTCATGTCTTTCTTTTAATATTCTTGATCGGCATACTCGAATTACTTAGATCCTCTTAATTATATTTTGTTACAAACAATGTCAAACAAGTGTTTTTAAATGTCAGTGGCATTAATAATTGATCCTCGTAAAGTTATACGGATGTAATTCTTACAAATACAGATTATATTGAGTTAAGATAACAAAAATATTATTAAAATAGTGTTCTAGATCTCAACACATGTTAAAAACGTACTATACATAATGCAATACCAACTTATTAATACGAACAATCCAAGAGTAGGATATGACATATGCATAAACATAAATGGCAAAAACCGATTACTTGCAACTAAGAGTCTAAGACCTAATAAACGCCATAAATGTCTTTGAATAAGTGAGAACAAGTACCTACTAATTTAGCTTTGTTGAAGTTATTAGATATTTTAGTATGATAGGGATTAACTATTACTATATGATTGGATTATCTAGTTTACTGATATGATTATAATATTATTAAATAAGTCAGGAGGTACGAAAGCCGAAACAAACATGTGTTTAAGTTTATTGTGATTTCCGCTATTAGCATCACATAGGTTCTTAGGCGCAAGCCCTCTAAGCAATGATGTATCCAATGGGGCAATGTACCTTTGGCGTGGTTTAGGGGCTGTTCCTAGTAGCGAGGTCTAAGGAGCGCCAGCCTCTGGTTAGATTCAAGGAGTAGATTTCTTGGTTGGGGTCAAGCTGTCAAAAATATTTATTTTGATATAAATTGTTTTATTAAAAATGCATTGAAATTTAATTCTTCTAAAATTTCACATGTGAAATTCAAACTAATCTGGGCTTCAATTTAAGTAAATTTCAAGTTCAAAATGAAATTACCGAAATGTAGATTTGAAGCATTTTTTGACGTAATGGCCTCAAATACAAATTTTTGGAGATTTGGTCAATTCACTGGTTCTTTTGGTTCACGAAATTGGACACTAAATCATAAGTTTTTCCTTGATTACATATTAAGATTTATCTTGTTAATGTATTTAGATTTAACCATCAAATAACTTCAATCTAAAGATGCAATCTATGAATCTCAGATTTATCAAAATGTTTAATTATCTATTAATACAAATCCCCTACAAAAGTTCTCAAGTAAGCCGGAATAAGTTATTGTAATTCAACTTAGCACACAAGTCTTAATATCATACTAGCATAGCTATTCTATATTTATAATAAATTTTAGTATCACGAGATTGTCTTTACATTAACCTTTAATACTATAAGATGAAATATTTTTAGGAATTTGAATGATAATCGTCATCTTATAGATATATGAGTTATGTGATTACAATTGTTGACTTTTAAACAAGCTTTACTTATGATTTTTAAATACTTTTTCATATGTTAATACTTTATAAAAAGAAGTTACACCATAAAAATAAACATTATATTCTTTTAACCTGATAAAAAATTAACATGTTGTGTTTTCGTTGAATCATTCGCCACCTCCTTTGGTAACTTATAACGCATAAGAAGTAGGAGTTATATGCTACACGCTAAATATAAATACATAAGCTCAACAGACAAATAATCTACCAATTGGATCTCTTGTATATGAATTCAAGTGGCAGATACTTTGAAGCACACATATCCTTAAGAGCATCGTCCATAAGACCTCTTAAAAACGAGAAGCAGTGGCAAACCCAAATATAGTTTGAACTTTGAACACTAAGGATAATTAAATTTTTATAATTATAAACGCCAATATTAAACGCCAATATTGAACTTTGAACTTTGAACACTAATATTAAACGCCAAAATATTGTTTTCAATTGCAATGAGAAACGTTCGCGTGCGTTTCTCACTCGATTCATTTTCTGGTCTTCGATTTGCTTAATTGTTTCAATTTTCCGGATCCGGATTTGCTAAAATCTTCATTTTCTGGATTGCCTTTTCAAATTTTATCACAACCTGATTTGGATGACTTGCACACAAGGTGTTCGATCAAATGCCCCTATGAAGTGAAGGTTTGAGAAAGCTTGTTTTTTTTAGTAATCTTGTGAAGTGGGTATTGTTTAAGGTGATTTGATCTTGAAATTTAAATTCGGCTCTTCTAATCTTTCATCGTATTGTTGGGTTGCTAATCTTTAACTAACGGCCATGGTGTGAGGGGTCATGTGGGGTACCATCTAGAGGGTGGGCAACTCGCGGTTGCTGCCCTCCTTCGGCTTGTATAGGGTTCCATCGGTATTCTACCCCTCACAACTCATCTCGAGTTCGGTGTACCGTTTATGTGTTTTTGATTTTTTTTTATCTCTCGTGGCAGTTAACCTACGCGCATGGCTCCTACAAGGAGGGGTCGGAATGTTAAGCCAAGGGGCTCTGTGCAGGGCCCTGCTAGTGGTTTAAGGACATGCCCCTTCAAATCTTTCCACGAATGTAAAGACGGCAAACCTGGGTCTGGGGGTTTTTTCCGCCTACTTGAACACATCCAAAGCACCCACCTCAAGACAGAAAACCGAATGCTGTCTTTGAAGGAGGCTATCTCCAAGGATTTACAGCTTTTTTTGGATGTTGGGGAAGTTCTTAAGGCAGGTGATAAATGGTTGTGTGGAAGGTGCATGGTAGTGCATGCACTCAGTAGGGGGTGCAAGCATGATGATGAGGTCGTGTCGTTTGACATGTTCTCGGGGGATGTTGAAGATTTTATTGTTGGGATCCGGAACCCATGTCAAGTGGTGGTTGACACAAACCCACGTCACCCAGCAGGGCTCGGGGGTGATGTTAACCTCCTCGAGCGGGTTTTTTCACTCCCCACTCAGACTGTTAAAAGCATTCCCCCAAGTTGTCGGCTGTTGTTTGCTCAGGTTTTAACAGGTGCTTTGCGTAAAGTGGTGGGGTCGCCAGGTTCCGTTGAAAATTGGGTTCAATTGCTTTTGCTACCACGTTGCACCTTGCGGGTGGTCAGACCATCCACCAGACGAGAGCGAAGATCAGGGAACAGGAAATCTTTGCAGTGTAGTAACATCTTGCACGCGCTAACAGTTTGGAAAAATGGGTCCGGGTTTGATGCTTTGATCTCGTCCCTGTTGGATAGCGTGGGAGAGGCTGGTGCTATTAGGGGGGAATGCATGAGAGAGGAAGACAAGGAAAGGGACACTAATGTTAAGCAATGTCTTCGAAAAGTCAGAGATGGGCATTTCACGGCTGCGATTAAGGTCCTATGCTCTAGTGGAGTTGCCCCTTTTGGTGAGTCGACCTTGAAAGCTCTTATTGATAAACACCCAGTGGTGCCACCCCCGTCCTTGCCTTCCAACCCTTTAGCCCAACCCACTCTTGTTGTTGATGAGGAGTGTGTGTTCAAATGTATCCGATCCTTCCCCAAAGGGACGTCATGTGGTAGGGACGGGATGCGGGCCCAACACTTGTTAGATGCTATTGGTGGCGAGGGCTCTGTGACCCCCTCAGGTTTGCTTACGAGCATTACTGAAGTTGTTAACTTATTGCTTGAGGGATCTTGCCCTAAAATGCTTGATGAGTTTGTTGCGTCGGCCCCCCTCACCCCCTTATTGAAGCCTGATAAAGGAATTCGGCCTATTGCTGTGGGGTGTATTTGGCGAAGGTTGGTTTCTAAGGTGGTGATGAAGAAGGTCGGGAAAGACATGGCCCAGCACTTGGGGGACTTTCAATTTGGGGTAGGGATGCCTAATGGTGCAGAGGCGGTGCTTCACAGTGCAAACAGGTTTCTCAACTCTTGTCATGAAGACGGCTCCTTGGCCTTGCTTACTGTGGATTTCTCTAATGCTTTTAACACGGTCGACTGCACAACCTTCCTTCAAGAGGTTCATCAGCATTGCCCGTCAATCTATCGGTGGGTCCAATTTCTTTATGCTCAGCCTGCTAAGTTGTATGTTGGTAATGATTGTATTGGGGCTACTACCGGAGTACAACAAGGAGATCCCTTAGGGCCCCTTCTCTTTGCCCTTGCCTTACACCCCCTTATTCTTCGGGTCCAGGACCGTTGTAACCTTTTGTTTCATGCTTGGTATTTGGATGATGGAACGATTATCGGCAACGTGTCTGAGGTTGCTAAGGCCTTAGACATCATCAACGTGGAAGGGCCATCTCTGGGGCTTTATCTCAACATTAAGAAAACAGAGGTTTTTTGGCCGACATGCGATGGGCGTAAAGTTCAGGACGGACTTTTCCCGAGAGGGATTGGTAGACCAGAGAGGGGGGTTAAGCTCCTTGGAGGAGCTGTTAGCCGTGATCCTAGCTTTATTGAGGAGTTGGCTGGGCGGCGGGCCTCGGGAGCGGTTCACCTCATGAAACTCTTGCCCTGCCTTAGGAATCCCCAATGTGAACTACTTTTGCTAAGGTCGTGCATGGGAGTTGCTAAGTTACTTTTTGGGTTGCGCACTTGTCAACCCCATTTGATGGAGGATGCGGTATCTCGGTTCGATGATGGCCTCAGGGAGGCTATAGAAGACATAGTCGTGGGTGGTGGCCCTTTTTTTGGTGATCTCCAATGGCGTTTGGCATCTTTGCCAATGCGTCTCGGTGGTTTGGGACTCCTTTCAGCTCGAGATGTTGGGGCTTATGCTTTTGTGGCGTCTAGAGCTCAGTCTTGGGAACTACAAGATCATATCCTTCGAAACAGTGGGGTCTTCGGGCTTGACCCTGACTATCAGCAGGCGCTTGAACGCTTATATGTCCTTCTCCCAGACTTGGATATTGGCGGTTTCTCTAATAAGGACACCGCCCCCTCGAAGCCACAAACAACTTTGGCGAATGCTCTGTTTAGCAAAATCGCTCAAAGCCTGGGAGAAGTTTTTTCTTTGTCATCCCGCCAAAAGGCGGTGTTTGAGTGCCTGAAGGGCCCCCATGCTCAGGACTTTTTGACCGTTATCCCGATTGAAGGGTTGGGACAGTGCATGTCTCCAGTAGAATATAGAGCAATTCTCAAATACCGGTTGATGATCCCTATGTACCCGGAAGATGAAACATGTACGATATGTCGTAAAGCTTGTATGGATAAATATGGGGAGCACGCCCTTCACTGTAAAGAGCTACCTGGGTTCAAATATCGGCATGACTGGGTACGAGATGTTTTGGGGGACATCCTAAGAAGAGCTGGGATTTCTGCTAAGAAAGAAGCCCCTGTGAATTTCCTCACGGACCCTATGGAGGGGAGGTCTACTTTGCGACCAGCGGATCTGCTCGTCTTTGGCTGGGCTGGGGGCAAACATGCTTGTGTGGACCTCACAGGGGTTTCCCCTTTGGTTGGTTTACGGGAAAACGGTTTTGTAGCTGGTCAAGCAGCAAGAAAGGCAGAATCAAAGAAAGTGGATAAACATGCTAAAGCTTGCGCAGAGAACCAGCACGCTTTTGTTCCCTTTGCCTTTGATACATTTGGCTCCCTAGCGCCAGAAGCTATCAACTTTTTGACCAGGGTCCAACGGGTCATAGACAACCATTGCTCAACCCCGGGGAGGCAAGGATTTGTTTTTGGAAGGTTAGGATTTGCTATTCAGAAAGGGATGGCGGCGCAGCTTGTTGCCCGTCTACCTTCTATTTTGATGTAACTTGACAAATATTTAAACAATTTTCTATCTTGGAATTCAATTGAACATAAAAAAAAAAATTATAATAATAATTTTCACTTATATTAGTTGGTCATCTCTGATAGTAAAACAAACTGATACGGTTGTTTTATCCTGAGAGACATAAGAGTGTGCTCTATACTGTTATAAGAAAATCATGTCAAACATGATACCTTATTCATTCTGCTCTTCTACTACTTTTTTTTTATGTTCTATTATACTTTCCTTACGTGTTGAATTTACTTCAAATCATGCTCTTAAGTCTCCTATATTACCTATCTCCTTTATATAATAACAATAGCAGTATCTAATAATAGATCATTAGATTGTATACTTTATCTTTAGCTAATGATTTCCATAAGTTGTTAGAGTATGTTAAATATTATATGCTTTAAATGTCATTTTAGATCCATATAACGTCTTTCATTAAATATAGTACACATGTATAAAACAGTTACTAAAATCTGTTCATTAGATTCTTGTGACATGGTTGTTAGCAAGTTTTACTTCTTTCCAGTCAATTTTACGTACATCCTCTTGGTAAAATGATCCAACAGATCATGTATTATGTGTGTTTAAATGAATTTATCCACTAATTTCACTATTTACTACTAATCACACTCTTACTCTTCATATATAACCACCAACATCTTAAGCACACACACCTATACACATGGCGTTTCGAACCATTGCTCTTCTTTTCTCCGTTATCATATCATACCATACCATCGTATTGGCGCAAAACGGGCCCCTTTTCGCCTGCAACACCGACAACGATCCGGCCTTTAAGGCCTACAAGTTCTGTGACTCTTCATTAGATGTCAGAACAAGAGTAGATGATTTGATCAGCAGACTAACATTAGAAGAAAAGATAGGCAACTTAGTAAATGATGCTAGCGGCATCGACCGCCTCGGGATACCGCGGTATAACTGGTGGTCTGAAGCTTTGCATGGTGTCTCTAACGTCGGACCCGCGACTCGTTTCTCTAACTTGGTCCCTGGTGCCACCAGCTTCCCTCAGGTCATCCTTACTGCAGCTTCTTTTAACAAGACTTTGTTTAAAGCCATTGGGAAGGTGGTCTCGACCGAGGCTCGAGCGATGTATAATGTTGGGTTAGCCGGGTTGACGTATTGGTCACCGAATGTGAATATATTTCGTGACCCACGGTGGGGCCGAGGGCAGGAAACCCCGGGAGAAGACCCGTTGTTAACGAGTGAGTATGCGGTGAATTACATTAGAGGTTTGCAAGAAAGAGATGATGGTGATGAAGATATGTTGAAAGTTGCAGCTACTTGTAAGCATTATAGTGCTTATGATGTTGATAATTGGGAAGGCATTGATCGGTTTCACTTTAATGCTAAGGTACCTTTGATATTGATTATGACAGTTAATTTAGTTAATATGTTTACTAACGCGTAAATCGATTGCTAAAAGCACACGCGATCGATGCTAAGCAAATGAAGTTTGTTTTGGTTTTGTTAAGGTAACAAAGCAGGATATGGAGGATACATATCAACCACCATTCAGGAGTTGTGTTTTGGATGGAAATGTTGCGAGTGTTATGTGTTCTTATAATGAAGTTAATGGCAAACCGACATGTGGGGATCCCGATTTTTTGAAACGGGTTGTTCGGGGGGAGTGGAAGCTAAACGGGTACATAAGTTCAGACTGTGATTCGTTAGACGTTATGTTCAACTCGCAGCACTGGGCCAAGACCCCTGAGGAAGTGGCTGCAGATGCTTTAACAGCTGGTTTGGACCTTAACTGTGGGAATTGGTTAAGGTTTAACACGATGGGTGCTGTAGAACGTGGGCTAGTGGAAGAATCGGTGGTTGATGAGGCGGTTTCGAACAACTTTGCAACGCTTATGAGGCTTGGGTTCTTTGATGGTGACCCGAGTCAGCAAATGTATGGGGACCTTGGTCCGGAAGATGTGTGCACCCCGGCTCACCAGGGGCTAGCCCGTGAGGCTGCTAGAGAAGGGATTGTGTTGCTCAAAAATGCATTGCAGTCTTTGCCGCTCTCTCCAACCGCCATCACTTCTCTAGCAGTTATTGGCCCCAATGCTAATGCCACAATGACGATGATCGGCAACTATGCAGGTGTGTGCACGCACATGTGTGTGTATATATACACACGCGCGTATGTATAATGTTTTAATATAATGTTGCTTTTTTAACTGAGATTTGAAGTGTTGATTTACTCAGGGACTCCATGCAAATATACAACTCCTTTACAAGGGCTATCAGAATCTGTTGAGACAGTCTATCATGCAGGCTGTAGTGACACCATCTGTGCTCATGCACAATTTCATGAAGCAAGGAAAGTAGCGGCTGAAGCAGCCGCTGTGGTTCTAGTAATGGGTACAGATCAATCGGTTGAGGCCGAGAGTCGAGATAGAATCAGTATAAGTCTTCCTGGACAACAAAACCGCCTTGTTTCAGAGGTTGCATCTGCATCTAAAGGGCCCGTGATTCTTGTTATAATGTCGGGAAGTGGAATGGATATCCAGTTTGCAAAGGTGAACCCTAAGATCACTAGCATTTTGTGGGTAGGGTATCCGGGGGAAGCTGGTGGGGCTGCGTTAGCTGACGTCATTTTCGGTCGATACAACCCAGGTAAGATATAGAAGTATCATCATATGCTAGTGAATCTTGCTGAATAAAAACTATTTTTAGTTCTTGATATTGGGGTTTCAAATGTGTTTGCAGGTGGAAGGCTACCCATGACATGGTATCCGCAGTTTTTTGCAGAAACGGTGAACATGACCAACATGAACATGAGACCAGACCTATCCACCGGCCACCCTGGTTACACCTACCGGTTCTATAGAGGCGTGACAGTTTATCCATTTGGATACGGGCTAAGCTATTCTACGTTCGTCCAGTGGCTGGTTAGAGCACCAAAGTCTGTAAAACTCTCACCGGTTGAAGATCAAATTTGTAGTTCATCCGAATGTGAAACGATTGAGGTTGGTGATGAGATTTGCAGGAACTTGGAATTTGATGTTGTAATAGGGGTGAAAAATGTTGGGGAAACAGGTGGAAGTTACAGTGTGTTGTTGTTCTCTAGTCCCCCTCCATGGATCCCGAACGTACCTCAAACGCAACTGTTGGATTTTGAGAAGGTGTTCTTGGCTCCACAAGAGGTGAGAATGGTTAGATTCGAAGTGGATGGTTGCAGACATTTGAGTGTTGTTGACGAAGACGGCAATAGGAAGGTAGCTTTGGGAGAGCATGTTCTTCAGGTTGGAGATGTTACGCACTCTTTATATATCGAGACGTGATATGTTGTTTTGGCTCAGTAAATGCAAAGTGTGTTGACTCCGATCTATATACCAATAAATAATTCGATGTATAAGAAACCGAACACAATATGAGATCAAAACCAAGTAAATATTTACCTTACTAACAAAAACAAAAGCATTCGTATTTAAATAGTGATAACTTGTCGCCATACCTGACTAACCCGTCCATTTTGCCACCTCTTGTAACATTGACAAATTCAGCATTCAGGTAATATCATATCAATGGATGGTGTAGATAATAAAGCATCCAGACAGTTATCAAGCTTCAAAAGATCACAATCAATTCAGAACAATGGACAGTTACAATTAACATAATCTGATTAAATATCCTGCCATCTAAAAAGGAATATTAGGAAAATAGGTCAGAGTATCAATGGCTATTCTTCTACACACTACCATCTAAAAGCACAGGTTTCCCGTGTTACTAAAATTTGTTTTGGTTCGGTTAGGTTAATCTCCCTGGAAAAATATGGGAGGCCAGACAACCATTAACCACCCTGCACTCGTTCGGTATGCCCATCTTGATGGTTTACGCAGCCCATTTCTTGCTTTGTGTTTTCCTGCCCATGAGCTTCCCCTAGTCTCTCCTGCAAAAATCACAATATCAGAATTACCAAATTACCCCTGGATACCGTCGATCGGTTGAGTGCAGGACCAAACCAGGATTTTGTAGTACCTTAAGGGCTGCATTTTCAGCAAGAAGCTGCTCGTAATCACTCCTAATGTGACTCACTTCTGTCCTAAGAGAAGCGTTTTCTTGAGTCAAAGTCTCTGCCCGTTGAGCTAGCTCGTCACATTCTGCCTGACTCCCACATAACGTCAATAAGAAAATTGAGATTAATAGTAATTGAAGTCAACATTTTCCTTTGCTTACAGTATTCAACTTATCATGATCCATCATGCATGGCACACATGCGACGTAGAGATGGTAAAATGGGTAGGGGAGGTGGATGGAGTGTAATCGGTCAAAATGGATATCTATTGGAATTGGTCAGTCGGATTGGCACACTTTTTGTCCTCTATTCTTGAACTTTGCAAATAATTGATGTTTATTGTGTCATATGACAATGATTATCTAAGCTTTAAGATAATATGATAAATAAGATGTTATGCACATTTTGTTTTGACTTTCAACTGGTTTGATCTGCTCGATCTGTTTCCATTTTAACCATTTTTTTTATTTTACCCACTCGAATCGCCAGAAGCCAAGTATAGCAAAAATGTTAGTGTGTTACCTGTTTGCGCAATCTGGATCGGCGAGCAGATTCCCTGTTGGATTGCTTCCTTCTCTGCCTTTTTAACTCCCTTTCATCCTGAAATTAAATAATCTATCATTAACACTAGATACCATCATAATATGATCAGTTTCTTTTGCTTAACAAGTTAAAGGTGGCGCCAGACATGACATGATCCATGATCAAGCATAAAATAAAGTATTTAAACTGAAATGATTATTAAAGCTCAAGAATGTATCAGGATTCTAGAATGATAAAGTTGAAAATAAATCAAAATAATAATAAAAAAACAGAGAAGTGATGAATTTGCACCTGTAGCCAGAGCTGTGGTTGCATGTTCTCCCTTGACCCAACAGCATTAACCATTCCTCCTACAAGTGAAGCAAATGTTACTTTCCATGAATTGAAGGAGTATTAGATGAACTTGAACCACCCGAGTAACCCATACCTGTATTTAAGTTAGTAGCGGGACCTGCAGCTGCTGCTGGCATTGGCACAATCACCATTGTTTGATTCACTAGTCCTCCATTTTGATGACCATTTACCATGGGATGTCCATTTTGAGATGCTTCACCTGTACCCAATAACATGGTTATAGCAACTGCATTAATTACACAAGACCAATGTTAAGAAAAAGCTCAAAGCACCAAACCTTTCATAGAATCTTGTCTGGATCCTGAATTCATTTGTGAGTCCTGAAATAGAAAACAAAACACTGTGAGATACTACATACATCATGTGTTACTTATATAGGAAATGGTGATGTTCATGTGAGATAATATGCCTGTTATATGTTCAATGTCAATTGTAGTTGTTCAATGTTAGATAATTCGTGACGGAAAAAAGGATTCTCTCAGAAAGGAAAATTTTTAATGAAGTTGTGAGTGCCTTTAAAAGAGAGAGAGATGGGGACTGGTATGGTGGTCCTGTACAATATTTATAGAAATAATCTCTACTGTTAGAAATGTTTACTATTTTACTAATAGTCCAATACTAATCTCTAAAGACTAATATTTATTTGAGGCGGTGAGGCCTAGCACACAACCATTCAGTTTGAAAAATACACAAGTCAGGCCTGAAAAATCAGTAAGAATCAGGCATCTTAACAAGTTAGTTGCATTAAGTAAGGTGTGCTGCTACCAATTAACAATAATAGTTTGCCCCACTATATGGGAAGCATGTAGTTAAACGGTGTTCGATAGCTTAAGCATAAGAGATGAAAGGAAGTTCTTATAATAAATACACATTAAATTTCTGTGACACCTAGATTAAACAAGACATTTGATTGATTACTTCTACCAGTATTACTCATTACTACTTTTGTATTTTATACTGAGGGTCAAGAGAAAACTATTCAATACTTTATACGTGATAGAAAGCATCATCTCAGGGCCTAAAAATAAAAAATGAAATCAAAAGAGTAGAAGATTTATTGATTTAATCAAAGAAGTGTGCCCCAGGTATGCCCATCCATCCAGAAGTTGCAACTTGCACATAAAAGGTATTTCCAAGAATACCTACATTTTCAGAATTCGCATCACTTCCTTCACTAGAGCCTTCACTTCCACTCTCACCACTGCAAATCCAATATCACAAAAGCTCGTAAGATTTAAACTAAGTTGGAAGTCGATAAACACCATATGATGTCTATTAATCTATACCTTTTAGGATAAGATCCATTAGCAGCTACACCTGTTTTGCTGGATTCATTGTTCTTGCCTGTAATCATATTTAAACTTCCAAGACTACCCTTTGATCTTTTAATAGGAAGTTTTTCCTTCCCTTCAGGCGACTTACTATTTACTTCCATACTGCAAGGTGTATTACCCTGTATGCAAATGCAAAGCTTTTTTCTAAGTTCTAACATCCTTCAATGGAAAATTTAAAAGCTTATTAGCTAAAGCAACTCACAGAAGCCTCAACAACACCATTCGCAGATGGCATTGCATATGGATTAAAAGGATATGATCCCTGGTTGCATTCACAGTAGAAATTAACATCAATGCCTTCTTTATCAAATAAAAAAGAAATGTAGCAGAAAAATACAAAAACAAATAACAAGAATACCGGAGGCATGGATGGATGAGCATATAAGCCACCATGTGGATACATAACATATGGATGAGGTGCAGTACCATAAGGTGGCATAAGATGCTGCAAGTACACATAGATATTAGAAGATGCAGAATCATTCAATATAGATGAAATAACTGTCCAAAATACAGATAAGAAGTCAGCTTGCCAATTGATGTCCGTTTCATCAAGCTAAAAAATGTAAATGGCTAACTAAAACTAGAGAAGCCATTGATAGTTACTAGCAGTGAACTTGGTTAATTAAGAAGGATGAGGCATGATGGTTAGAAAATAATAAGAAGAATTTAAAACAGAAAGAACACATAAAGTTCAACATTAGCAGAAAACTGATTCATAGTTCCCTTACATAGTTATATAAGTTAACTGTAAAGAGTAAAATCAACAATTCAATAAGCCTAGTACCTGAACCCCCCACACGTAGGGAGGAGGTTGAGGGCCTGATGCTATGTATCCATGTGGAGGAATAGGAGAATAAGCCTGTTCAAGATGTAATTATGTAAATACCACCTAAATTCAGCCAAACAACTCACGTCACACATGCGCTGTTAAACAATAAGCTTAAAGTGTTAAACATATGAAACCTGAAAACCCGTCCAATCTGGTGGGACCACCCCCACGGCATTACCTACGGGCTGCTCATAATCAAAGAAAAGAAAATGAACAAATATAACAAAATTTATATAAACCTACAAATGAACAAAGAGACATAAATTCACCTGCGAAGTTGGAGTGTCCTTTGCCATGTCTTTTACCTCCTTAGCAGGCCCATCCATCTCATTACTTTCCATTTTTCAAACCACAACCACTTCAATCTAACCTACAACCATCCTATCAGTAAACTTCAGCACATGTATTATATCTAAAGCAAGTTGAATTTTTAATAAAACACACAAAGGCTTGCGGTTCACATAAAAGTAATACTTGTGAGCATGAAAAAGTTTGGGCTCACAACTGAACTTGAAGCCCTATCAGTTGAGATCAAAAATCAACATTTTTCCTACACCAAAAGAAGTTCCCAAACATACTTAAGATTTAAGTTACACCTATCACTGGACATAACAAACTATCAAACTAAAAACTTCCAACCACATTGTAATCCACAATTTGTTGAAATAAATTGAAACCCCTAACCATGTCAAGACTATTTATCAAACACAAAAATGACAGCCCATCACGTTAGCAAAACATAACAAAAACTTTCACCCAAATTTGATTAAAATAACTTACCGTGAAACCTTGTGAACCAGAACTTAAACCGGTGATGTAGTAATGATAATCAATATCAAACCAGAAACCCTAAACAGACAAATTAGGGCAAAATTAAGAAGAAAGCTGTCAACTTTAAATTGTGGGTCAAAATCTTGGAAGCAAAAGACGTATATTTGCAGAAAGGGGGTCTGTATCTTGCATAACAGCGTCTCACTGACCCTCCTATGGCTAGTGAGCTCGCTTGTTGATGAGCAACACGAATGGTGGTTTTAGCGGTAGATTTGTGATGACGTATTGTAGGAGAAGCTTATAGGATCTCATGTGGGACCAATGGGATGCTGATGGGGGCAATGGGGCCCTTGTTAGCCGATGACCAACGTTAACAATGGCCAATTTCAACCCTAGAGGGCCATATGACTTGCTATTTGTCAAATTAAAAATAATCACACGTATGATTGATTGTGTATTTTGTATGTTATGATGGTTATCGTTTCTTAAACCGGTCATGTACTAAATTATATGATGTTAAAATGATAAGCAAGAGCAATCATGTTGATTTTAAATAACTAATTGAAGCAAGTGTAAACAACTTTAAACAACTAATTCGAGGTGTAAAAGCATTGAATGTCACTATATTTTGTATCTGATAAGAGTTTGAGTATCATTTATGATCATGTGTGCATAACACTTGAATTAAAGTATTTTGATGATATTATTAATATCTTTAAGATCTTTAAGATAATTCTATGAGAACATACAAACTAATACAATTTTTGTGTTAAAAAAATGTATATCATAATTATATAGTGTTGTTTATGATTGGATTGTTAAATGTACCTGACGTGGTTACTATTGACCACCAAAGTTGTTTCTTATGTACAACTTGACCACCTCATTAACAATGATAGTAGAATTAGTAGTTGTTGACAACACAATTATTGTCAGTCATAGTTGCCATTCGAAAGACTAATTTTCATCACATGATTGGTTCCTATTGATACTCTATTATCATTGGCGAACCAAGCAACCAGACTAGTTCTGAAACATTTACAAAGCTTTTCTCAACACAATAGACTGAAAATTCGTTTGTTAGGTGCTTTATTTGCTAACTTAACAATAAAACACTAGTTTGTCATGAACCAACCTCTCACCCCCATAAAAGTCTAGTCCTCAATCCCCCCCCCTCCGTTCGGTAGACCTCATAAGGAGCTAGCCTTCTGATCGTCGCCTAGTTGCTCTCCCCCTTTGACCCTTTCGATGGAACGTTACATAGTTGGAACCATATAGACTTGAGGATTCCCTCCCCTTTAACCATAAGGTACCCTTACATTAAAATTCATGCTACAATTAAATTAATATGCATTCTACACTTCTTAAGGGCCTATTTGATTTGCTTCTGACCCGGTCAAAATGTCTGACCCATTGATCTAGTCAGAAATTATGGCCGGTCAGCGTGTTTGATTCACACTCTTTAGCGTCTGACCCGGTCCCACACCACTGACCCATGTATATTTTTCCTCTTATCCGATAAGTTTTGGGACAACCCCTTACCCGGTCACCACATTCAGACCGAGTAAGGGATTTCAAACAGCCCCCTAACTCGTGTTAATGCTTATTCATATTTCACTACGTTTATTGACAAAGTCATAATTATTTGATTGGAGTACGATAACTTCATACTTTACTAAACTAGTTTGAAACATGACAACTTTGAGCGCCAGCACTTGGTAAAAAGTATGATGACTTTGAACATTACCAACTCAATTATAATATGACAACTCCAAATGACATTCACTTCGTCGGTGTGTGGTACCTCTCTTAACATTACTAAATCGACCGGAGACTTTAAAAGTTATCACTTGGCAAGAGCATGGAAACTCCAAGTATTACCAACTCATATGTAGTATGATTACTAGGGATGTTGTCACCTAGTTGAACCATGAAAACTACGAATGTTACTACTTATCTAGGTAGGTGATTGTATACAACACTCCATAGGGTACAACAATATGTAACCAACTAATATATCGGTTTGCGTCCAGAAATTTTAAGGGTGTGTTTGTTAATGTCAACATGATAGATGTAAAACCATTCAATCATTAATGCATTCAGTCATTAATGCAAACACCTTACTTGCAAAAGAAAATGAATCAGAAAGAAAAAACTAATTGAAGAATGGTGAGGTGGTATAAGAGTGACCTATAGCTAAAAGCATTGGTGCACTTGTTTTTTCCCCTATGTTTTCACTACAAACAACTTATTGTTTATATGCTTGTTGATGTCACTACCTAAGCCCTACACCATGTCAAAAACACTTGCATATCACCTAACCTAAATTGGCGTTTTAATTTTTAGATCTCATAACCGATCGAGTTTGATTACAAACCTTTGATTTTTAGTCAAATTAACTTAGTTATCTGTCCGTTTATGATTATAGATAATATGTTTACGGTTTAGACCATACTAAACTATCTTAATTATTTTGTAAAAAAACATGAAAGTGTTAAGCGATATATTGCTTGTAAAAATATACAATAAACTTTGGTGGCATGCATGTTATTTACTGCGAATATAATTATAAATGTTGAGTTTAAATGATAGATGAGATAATTATCCATTATCCAAATATATCATAACCAACCCAAAATGTGGTTAAAAGTTATAACATATCCATAAAGAAACTTCGGGTTTAAAAAGTTGATTATTATATCATGTTAATTATGTTTTAATTGTATATTGTTTGATTTTTCTGATTAAATAAATAAACAATGTTACATAACAAACAGACTAATGGAATTGGTATTATTCATGGCATTTGATAAAGATAAACTTGTTTTAAAATTTGTATAAGGAAAAAAATGTAAAAAAATATAAATTTTCAGCAAGCTTTAATGGTTTACACATTTGTGTTTCGATAAATTGTATATTTTTAGCATATTTGCATTTTGAATAAAGTCTATGCAGGAACATAGATAAATATAATTACATCACAGCAAATATTTAAACTTTTTTATGAAAAATAATATTTTAAAAAATTAGAAAAAGTTAATAATTATAAAAGAAGAAAACATAAAAAGTAAAAGCACACGTGACAAGTGACGTGTGATGATTGTAATATTATTTATACATTTATTTTAAATAAATAAATAGTACACATGCTCTTAAAAGAGTATAACATGTATATATGTAACTATGTAAGATACATTTACATAAAGAAAAAACCTATACACATTTACTTATCTCATCTATTATTTTCAAAACAAATAATCTATATCTATTATTTTGAACTCAGAGAATCTATATCCTGTACTTACAACTCAAGATAATCTGGGATGATAAACGATATATATCCTATAATATTCAACATTTATCCGAGTTATCCGATTACTTATCAAGTAAATTAAAGTTATCTCAATCAGTAATTTGAATTTTTAACTCTATCACATGTTAAATAAGTTAAACCGAAATAATTAGTTATCGCAACATAAACCCCCTTCGCTCTCCTATATATACACACATATCACTGTGTTTGTATTCACCAACTTCCCTCCTTTTTTCTTCCTCTTTGTTATTCATCTCTTTGCAATCTCAAAGTTTCTCTTGCAGTATGGGATACAATAACAACAACAATTGTTATCAGCAATTATTCAGTGACAGTATTAAAGATGTGTTAAAAGATAAAGATTCGCAAAGTAACACGCAAGAGCAGTATCTGATGCCGGTGTTGAATGAGTATGATTCGAAACCAAAGGCTCGTAAAAGGTTGGTCAAGAAGCGTAAGACGGTGGAAGCTGTGCCGCAGTTTGCGGTTGATGATGGGGTGGAGGATGAGATGGCGGTTCTTGTGAAGGAGATGTGGGATGCTGTTGCTGGTGGTGATTCAGAGGTACATTTTAGTTTCATTATAGGTTATATTGATCTATTTTTACAACTGTTGATCATGCTTATATGTGGAACAATTAACCATGTAGCATGTAATCATAGTCTGTTAGTTATAACAAGTTTTTGATTATTCGACTGGTGCAGGATGACAAAGAGGGTACAAAACTGGTGGATGATGATAACTTCATAGGCGACAGTGGTGTCGATCCAGCAGATCGTTATGGAAGTCACCATGGTGGTTATTCTTCGAGTCGTGCTCCTCAGGTAAATAAAAAAATAGATCAGAAATATATGAAGCATGCTAAATATTCTTCATGATTTGTTGCATGTGAAGCATTTGTAAGTCAAGAACATGACACTTTTGGATATCATACATATCTGTTATACATTTTCAACTTAGTTTTTTTTTTTATATTTCCATGTAGGCTAAGGGTAAAGAAGATGATGAAATCAAGGACCTTTTCAAGATGTGCAGGAAGAAGAAGAAGTGTGAGAAAAGTGGTGCAGAGGTTGCAATTCTTGTTGAAAATGTCATGGCTGAACTTGAGGTTGTAGCAGAAGAAGATGCAAAGCTAAACATTGCATCAAAGCCAGCAATTAATAAACTCATAAAGCTTCCTCTTCTGATTGAAGCATTATCCAAGTAAGTGGCTAAGTTCATTATTTGCAGAAGTCACGTATGTTTTGTCGCGTGCTTATTTAATTCGCGCTATTTATTCTTAACACAGGAAGCCACTGCAACTGGAGTTCCTGGATCATGGAGTTCTAACTCTTTTGAAAACTTGGCTTGAACCCCTCCCTGATGGAAGTTTGCCCAATATTAACATTCGCGCAGCAATATTAAAGATCCTATCCGAGGTATAATCATGATTCATCTTAAGAGGTAGTTATATGCTTTTATGTTTGTGAAATTAATGACTTTTTTTTTTGTTTTTATCCTGCAGTTACCTATTGATTTAGATCAACATGATAGAAGAGAACAATTGAAGAAGAGTGGAATAGGAAAGGTTTGTTTTATTTATTTATTATAATGACACTAATTATTCTTTCCTTTTGGTTGGTAGGACTAATGTTACTTGATTATGATCATCTGTATTCAGGTCATTATGTTCTTGTCAAAGTCTGATGAAGAGATCGAATCCAATAGAAAGGTTGCTAAAGACTTGGTTGACAAATGGGTAAGTACTGAGTACACGATTTCTATTCGACTTATGCTGAGTGCCATGTGTAGTAACTAACTGCTAGTTCAGATTTTTAATCATGTTCACCTTTGATTGACACTAACATTTTACATGTAATGCAGAGTCGATTAATATTCAATAAAAGCGCAAGATTTGACGACATAAGGAACCTTGAGGACGAGAGAGTCCTCATTCGTCGACCATCAATGAGAAGGTATATTACTATATTGCAATGTTGGACTGAAGTGCACATAACATCTCAGCTACTTTAAGCTTATGTTCTTTGTTGAAGTCTTCTGATCTGTTTTGTTACTCACTAACAGGCCTTTGAATAAAGCTTCTTGTATGCAATTAAGAGATGATGACCTGGATTTGACTGAATATTCTCAGTAAGTTATTTCATAACTAGAGCATATTATATTTGGTACATATGGCTTATCATTGGGTTCTGTTTAATGATTTGGATGTTAATGCAGAGAACTGCAATCTGGAAATTCATGTACTAGATTACATGCATCAAGGCCTGAAGCAATGCTACTGGATTTTGTGGTGCGCCCCCAATCCAAGATTGATCCAGAGGCAATTCGAGCGCGAGATAAACAAATTATGCAAGATGAGCGTCGATTCAAGGTCTTTTTTTTAATCTCACATCATTACCAATTGCAGTAAAAAGATAGGATAACATATTGATAAGAATTGGAATTATCACGTGTATATATAATATGTTTCACTGTATTGACAGATAAACCAAAAGTTACAACGGTTGAAAGCACATAAAAAGAAGAAGCAGCTTCAAGCTAGTAAGCTTAGTGTGGAGGGTCGAGGAATGGTCATGTACTTGTAGACCAGAATCGAGGAGCATGAGGCCCAAAACACTGCACGTGTAAATTTATGGGTCGGGTCAGCATTTGATCGTTATGATATTTGTAGCACTTCGAGTTTCTTGTGGTGGTGTTGAACAAATGATTTGTTGCTGTGGCAAAAAGAGAACAATTGTGACCTGCTCAAGTTGCTTGATGATTTATAACACTTTTTTTTAATGGTGGAAGTTATAAAATGGAATGATATCCAATTGTGTATTAATTATGATAATAAATGCAGTATTTTATGTTTTGTTGAGATTATACTTATGAGTTTAGATAGTGTCACACTTTATAGTTAAGGCAATTGTATTGATTTTTGTTCATAAACTTCCGTTTTGTTTCTACTGAAGGTCTTTGTAACATATTTGACTTTGTAATGATCAACAACTTGAAAATAATACATCATATATGCTTAGATTCGAGTGGCACTTGTTATCACATTATTAATATAAAATTGTTTTCAAATGCAAAAGAATATTATAGGTAATACCTATAAAAAACAAAATTATGTCACTTTAGCCTCGCAACAGACAAAATGTATGAATTTAGGAGTAAGATTTAATGTGTGATTTAGTCGTTTACAAAAATAAAAAGAATAAAAATAAAAACCAATTATCTTTATTATTTAATGAAAAATACTAAGTCTTGTTTTGATATATTAAAGCTGCCCGACTCGTAGAAGATGTAAAAAGCTTGTTGAACAAGTTTTTTAGATTCTAAATTTGTTTGAAATGCACATGCTTGTGTTTTTTTTAAAGCATTGTTATAATTCAAGAGACTGATTCTAGTACTCTAAAATATAATTTTAATGCATTTTTTTCACAAGCTTAAAAGTTTACGATTCCTTACTACCACTATTTCTAACAAAATACGACTCTTTACATATTTCTTTCGAATATAAATCAGATTATCACAATATCACACAATCCAACTCTAACATACATTCTAGAAGTCAGATCAATCGTCGAATTATTATTTTTAAAAGTTCGTTGATTAAACCGATTTATTTGCTCAACAAAAAAAAAGGTGACCAAGCAATACCTTTCTATCAATTCTATCGACTAGCTCGTAACTAAATCGTGGGTTTACATGTAACCGATCAGAATTTTAAACCATGATTCTTTGATTCCAACACTTTCTCTTCCGTTTTGTGAAAACAAAAACAAAAAACAAAAACAAACTAAAACAAAAACAAAAACAAAAACAAAAACAAAAACAAACAAGCAAGTGTAGTTGAAAATACGATTTCACACTACCCTCACTTTCTCTACCATCTTAAGGAACACCCAACGCACAGCATCAAAACGACGACAAAACGCTCACCAACACTGCAATTGTTGCTCGGAGATTCTTCTACAAATCATCGGTGATTCTCAGGTACGATTGCTTTATAAAGTTTATATCATCTCATTTGCTGAAGTCTTTTGTGCCCTAATGTTTTCGGTATAGATGAAATCGTTTCTTCTCTAGCATCGTTCGATTAGGGCACAGGAAATCGATGTGTTTATGTGATATTGATTTATGAGTTCAGTGTTAGGACGTTTAACTTGATAGAAATCGTTGTTGGAGAGCTGAATATATTTTTCCTTTATTGAAAACGTGTTAGCTTTCGCCTCTAGTTAGAGAAGTAGGGTTTGCTTCCTGGTTGTTAATTTATACTCAAACCTGAGTTTCGTGCAGTTGGATGAAAGGGAAATAAGTAGTAATTGTAGGATTTAGATGAACTGTTTGTAAATGGATTATAGCAATAGTTATTTTTTGAAGTCTGTATAATGAGTTAATGACGGTCTCCTAAAAGGTCTCTCTTCAATGGAGATAAGATTTGATTGAGCAAAAGATCCTAAAAGGTCAGTTTTAATTCTAGCTGATTTAATTATAGCAAGCTCTTTAAACGTTTTGATCTGGATTGAACCTTTTCTTATGGGGCTGAGCTTTGCTCTAATTTTGTTATTGGTCAAATGCGTTGTCTACAATCTGTATTTTCAGTTAGTTATGCACTGTCAGACAGTCAGTTGCAGTATAGGCTTATAGCTGATTATGATTATATAACTTTTTATTAAAGGTTTTCATAATCCTTATAGCCAATTGGTTGCAAGTAGGATGTTCGTCATGACTGATCCTGCAAGCGGAAAATTGCCCTTTTTAAGTAACAACAAACTATTTTATTGTGCATAACGCATAATATATTGGTGAATAATTTTGATTGCAAATGCTTTACTGGATTATGTAGTATTTATTTGCACATACAGTACTTCCGTTGAACTGTTATTACACCTTCTGATTGCTTCAAATCTAGTACACTGGTCATGATTGCAACTAGACCATAAATAAGACTTGGCTAAGATTCATCATCAGACCTGTTTCTTTTCATTTACTGCAGTTGTCAAATATCGATCTGTAATGTGTTTTGCATCTCATATGATCTATTGGAGGCTGTAGGAAGTTACAGATGTCTATTTTGGAGCGTGATGCTATGTGCATGAATCTGTAGCTAATCTCATACAGGCTTAGAATCTATTTTAGTGTGGTGATCTAAGTTGATAAAAACCAAAAGGTTTGTGTAAACCATTTTGTTTTGATTCAGTTTTGCTCATTCATTTTTGTTAATACACTTATGCTAAGTTACACTTTTTACCAGGGAGAATTTATATATTTGAAATTTGAAAAATTGTCTGTCATATCCTTGCTTGCTTACTGAAATTGTTTGTGCACATACAGTGCAAATATCAGATGTCAGTTTAATGCATCCTGCGAACTAGTCAGCTAGGGTAATTCTACCGTCACTTATTAAAAAATAGTGAGAACAGAAGCTGCCAATGACTGCCTTGTTGTCCAGTGATCCAATGCATTTTGGAATGTATGATGGCGGTCCATATAGGCATTCTGATGATAAATTGGAAGAAAATGGTGGGCGGTGGTATTATTCTCGGAAAGAAATTGAAGAAAACTCCCCATCTAGACCAGATGGCATTGATTTGAAGAAAGAAACTTATCTACGGAAATCATATTGCACATTTTTGCAAGACTTGGGTATGAGGCTCAAAGTGTAAGCTTTTTTATTCTTTATTTCCCCCCTAAAGTTATCATTCTTATTCGTGTCCATTTTTTTATTTGTTGGTAATCCATGAATAGTGCATTTGGAAACAGGGCCGGTCTGTAATTTTTTTGCTTATTGAGTCGCTACGGGTCTTAGTGCCTATATCCCATGACACGATTTACCTACATACATGATACGACACCACCACCGCAATGTACACAGAACCAGCTACTGGCCGCTACTGCCACCATCTACCGGCTGCCGCTGCCCGCAACCTCCTGGTAGTCGTATGCACCACGACTGTCAATTGAACAATTTTGATTCATAGAAGAAAATTACAGAATGAAAAACATATTGATTAATGATTTAAGAAAAACCAAAACTAAATTTGATTTCAAACTCGAATCGTCATGAACAGTTGAACACAAACCATCAGTTCAGATTTAAATACTGAAAATTGAAAATCCAAAGGACGAATGATTTTGAAACCTTTTAAGGATAGATTGATTGTAAAACTATAGAAACACTGAAATAAAAGACCAAATTTACAAGGAGATGGTGGTGATGATGATGGTGGTCATAATAGAGCCTCGAATCTCGATTGTTCTTTATCCATTACTGTTGCCGTCACCGCCAAGTTCATCTTCACTCTAGAGTGTCTTGCTTTCAAGTTTTTGGTGAATGAAAGGTACCAAAGAGAACCAGAAGATGGTTGTGGTTGTGGTTTTGGTTTTGGTTTTTTAACGGATTATGGGAGAGCGCACATGGTTTGGTGGGGTTTTTGCCTGAACATATCTGTTTTTGTTTTTTTTTTCTAGTTTTTTTTAATTCATAAATCATTAATATATCAGATAGAATCAATTAGTACTTTGAATAATAATCTTTCTTCCTTTTCTTCAAAACTTATAAATACCCATAAAAAATGTTTTAAAATGCATTTATTAGTCCAAAAGGAAAATTATTGGATCCTCTTTACTACAATTTAAAAATTCACACAATTTAACTTGGATCCATTACCCAACCCACCCATTTTGCCCCCTCTGGGATTTAAGCTCATGATTGAAGTTTTTGATGTGGAACAACACTAGTTGGATCATAAAGATTTGGAGATGGCATTTGATTGAACTACTTTTGTTTTCTTCTTTTTAAATGTGCAGTGCTTGAGTCACCTAAAATATGTAATATGAAGACAATATCTTCATTATAGTTTTGGTTACGAGTTTTAGGCATTTATGGTTCTTCCTGTGTAATTTGTATACCATCTTTCTAAGTTTTTTCGGTAGTTTTTTAGTCACTTGTTTTGTGATAGCCATATCTCTTTGTCAATAGGATGGGATCTGTATTCGTGTTGAAGCTCTTTTATACAATATACTTAGAGCAGTCATATTTATGGGCCTATTGCATCCCCATCATTTTAACTTCGTCAGTTTGCGGTTTTCAAATGTTCTTGGATGTTAGATCTTTAGTCTGACCCTTGATATTAAGACAGTAAAATTAGATTTGAAAAACAGTAGTATCCCTAAAGTTAAAGATAATGGCATGCTGAGGGCGGCTTATACACGCCCTCTGTATTCTTCCAGAGCCTTTAGAGAAGGCTGTTTAACAAGTCTAACTTGATAATTGTTGTGCTTGCAGTCTTGGAGATTGCAATATACATATAATTATCAACATCTTCTAATTTTAATATATAAACTGCCTTGTTTTTCTACTGAAAACAATTATTTTGAATTAAGTTTTAGTAGTAATACGTCGATTGCGTTGATATTTCCATGCAGGCCCCAGGTAACCATTGCTACAGCTATAATTTTTTGTCATCGTTTCTTTCTTCGTCAATCACATGCAAAGAATGACAGGAGGGTGAGTTGTGCTTCATCTCACTTTTTGCCCTTGTTTTGCGTCTATTTTTATTGAATTTAGTTTGTTAATCTTGTGTGATAAATGTATACAAAAGTGATAAACAAAGAATTTTGGTTGAATATGTTTAGAATGAAGCAATCACTGCCACTAGACATAACCACTAAATAATGAAATTTCTTGCTTAATACATATCGGATATGTTACTGAAATCATAGGAAGAATTTAATAATCTGAAATTTTGGTATCTTTTAACTATCTGGGCAACTCTTGTGCCTTCACGCCATTTAAACGTTTACCTGTATGCGAGCTACGATCATATTCTTATTTCAAGTGAAAACTACTGTAGTTTGTTTTATATTGTTAGAATATTGGCCCAGAAAAACAAAGATAATACTCCGTATTTTGTGGGAACGACCGCGACTCTTTTTATAAATATGAAGAACAAAAGACCACACCTTAAACTCTATACAATGACCCTCTTTTATAATACTTTTAACCTTAATTTCTATGAAATCACAGCTCAAACACAGCTGGATGACAGCCTATTTACAGCCAAATAATTCAGTACTTTCCTAATATTTACCTTGACTAACATATTCTACATGGTAACTAATTCCACCCTCATCTTCTTGGTTCACCCGTATACACCCTTGAACATCAAGATTAATTTCTAACATTCTCGCCCTTAATCTTGATGTTGTACCACCTTGGTCTTGAATTCTAAGTAACACGTGTTGTTGATTCATTGTAATTCTTCGACAACTTTCACATCTTAATACCACAATCTCATGAATGTGCAAGAACTTTCTCAGGTTTATTCATCTATATATTCAGGGTTAGACATCACATTCCTAAACCTTATTATCACCATCACAATGATAAAAATATGACTTGTATATCTTCTTCCTTGGCCACGTCTTCTCTTCTAATTCCTGAAAGTATCACAACTTTTGCTTCAGTTTAAGATCAGATTCTTCTTGACCATCTTTGCATCACACAAATAGTAAACTGCTCTACTTTTTTTTCTCCTTTTCCTTTGCCATCTCACACAGCAAGCTACTTTTTTTTCTTGATCGATCTGAATCACACAGATCTGGTCTCTAGTGCTTCACACACTGCTTTGCTTCCTACACTGAATCACTCAGCTTTTCTTTGACAAAAATCAGTCCCTACTGGTTGATTACTTTCACCTCAGGTCACCTTGTCTCAAGTCAGTCAATTTCACTCGTTGAAATCACATTTCTTCCCAGTTTGATCAGTCACTGATCTTTAAATCTGCTACACGCATCTTCTGTTCTTCTTCTTTGATTGCAAATGGGTTCGTGTCACACGAAAAACTTTCTTGCCTTCTGTTTGTCCAAGTTCTTCTCCACATCAACCGGTGTCACACACTGCTCAAACCTAGATCAATCCTTCACGGATTAAATAGCTTCTTCTCCACATCGGTACACGCCTTTATAACTTGTATCACACAGGTTTTCTTCACCTCGTTCGCTGCTTCACACAGTCGCCTTCTCTCCAGTTCCGTCTTCCACGGATATAACCTGAATCACACAGGTCTTTTTCTACTGCAATTGCATTACACAACCTGTCTTCAGTTGATCTGTCACAGATCAGTACCCTGTTTTGATTGCTTCTCGCAACCGGCTCTCACAGCCCTTTGATCCTTCAACATAAATAGAGCAGAAACTTACACATCTGGTCTGCACTTTGCTGCTCAATTGCTACCCAAATAACCCCTTTTATTAGAACCTCACAGCAGCCTTCATATTCGATCAGCAACCCTTCAATGGATCTATCACAGATGGTTTGAACTTGTCACAAGTTCTTCTTCGGTCAGTCTATCACAGAACTGATCGGGTGGCTTTGTTCTACACGTCTTCGGTTGTTACTTGATCTCCCCTTTACCGCCACACAGGTCTTCTTTGATCGTCTCGCTCTGATACCAATTGTTAGAATATTGGCCCAGAAAAACAAAGATAATACTCCGTATTTTGTGGGAACGACCGCGACTCTTTTTATAAATATGAAGAACAAAAGACCACACCTTAAACTCTATACAATGACCCTCTTTTATAATACTTTTAACCTTAATTTCTATGAAATCACAGCTCAAACACAGCTGGATGACAGCCTATTTACAGCCAAATTATTCAATACTTTCCTGATATTTACCTTGACTAACATATTCTACATGGTAACTAATTCCACCCTCATCTTCTTGGTTCACCCGTATACACCCTTGAACATCAAGATTAATTTCTAACATACATATCAGCAGGATTGTGGAATAGATATTGTAAGATATTTGATATTTCTAAGGTTGAACAGTAAAGATTTCCCTATTAATAGTGCTTATTTCAGAAAATGCAATGAACACACATTTTTCTAATAGTAAGGCTATATTCTACTTTTCGACCTGTGAACCAATCATCAGACAAGAATACTGAAATTGATTACATAATTGTCATGCTATTTAAGGATAATAACTGAGTATACTTATATTGAGTTATATGTTTGGATTGCAGACAATTGCAACCGTCTGCATGTTTCTTGCAGGCAAGGTTGAAGAAACCCCTCGTCCATTGAAAGATGTAATCCTTGTTTCCTATGAAATCAATAACAAAAAGGATCCTGAGGCCATACAAAGAATCAAACAGAAGGTATAATTTACTCTACTAAAAAACTAACTTGTTAGCTATTCAAGGTTTTTTGTATGTGTGCATTTGTATAAACACACACATACATACCCACTGTAACCAATAGATATTGTTATGTATCTGAGTTTAATCTACAAGATCAGGAGTGTAGGGGTGTTCATAGTAATCAAAGAGAAAAACCGATGAATCATACCAATTTTCTGGTTAACTGAGCCAATGTTAAAAAAAGAAAATGGTTCCATACGGTTTAAAATTTTGTTGACGGATGGTTAGCCATAAAACCGGAAAAGTTTTTATTACCTTTATTTATATATATGTTAACCAAACAGCCGGAACTATCTATATATGAATATATTTTTTACCTGTTTCGTAGTTTATTTTTTACCTGTTTTGTAGTTTAGTAATAAATAACAATCGTATTAACTTTTGACTTTTAGAACCAACAAATGAGGAGTATGAGATAAAACCATCTACTTACCTGCTTAGTAATAAATAATACAAAGTCGTGTTTTTCTTGTTTTGTTATGAGTTGCTAATCATGTTTTTTTCCTCTTTATTTAGAGTTAGTTCATGAGAATACAATTCCTTATGTATATTTAAATTGCAAATAAAGTTATTTGCTGTTATAATAACAAAAGATTGTAATATTAAAAAAAAATTAATCGGTTAATAAAATAATTGAACCAAAATTACCGGTTAGCTGATTGCCGGTTAACCTGTGTTTTCGGTTTTGGTTTAGGTTCAAGAAATCATCAAACTGATTGTGCTGGTTAACTATTTATTAACATCCTTACATTAATGCATGGTTATTCAGTTGGTTTATATATTATATTTGTGAAGCAGGAGGTTTACGAACAACAAAAGGAATTGATATTAATCGGGGAGCGAGTTGTTCTTGCAACTCTTGGTTTTGATTTTAATGTGCACCATCCATATAAACCACTAGTAGAAGCAATAAAGAAGTTCAAAGTTGCTCAAAATGCCCTTGCTCAAGTTGCTTGGAATTTTGTCAACGATGGGTATGCTGCTGTAATTTCTTAATTTGTATGTAAAATGCCAGCCTGTGGTACCATTTTGACATGCAAAAGAGGCATGCAGGCTTCGGACATCTCTCTGCTTGCAATTTAAACCCCACCACATTGCCGCCGGTGCTATCTTCCTTGCCGCCAAGTTTCTCAAAGTTAAACTTCCTTCAGATGGTGAAAAAGTTTGGTGGCAGGAGTTCGATGTCACCCCTCGTCAATTAGAAGGTCTGTGTTTTTTCTTTTCATAAGTTTTTCTCAAATACATTTGGGTAATTTTCTTCTCTGATGTAGTTATTGTTTGCAGAGGTCAGTAACCAAATGTTAGAACTCTATGAACAAAACAGAGTAGCACCTTCTCAGACCAGTGAAGTTGTTGACGGAAGTACAGGTGGTGGGGTTACACAAAAGGGCCCAACACGGTCTCATCCTAACGACGATGAAGGTCCAAACAACAGCAGTTCCAGGCCTGGTACCTCATCAAGGCCCCCTCCTGATCAACCGGGCCAGAACATAAAGGGAGACGTTGAAGCCAACGAAAGTCAACAAGAGCATTACGCGGCGGAGGGTGTTAACGGTCCTGACAGACACAACGAGGAAACCCGAGAGAGAAGGGAAGCAGTGGAACCATCAAAGGAGAAACACCAGGGAAGGAATCTGGATTACAAAGGGCAGTCACCTAGATTCGATAAAGATAAACTCAAAGCAGCTCTTGAAAAAAGAAGAAAAGCCCGTGGCAATGACGTGACCCGAAAAACAGATGTTATGGATGAAGATGATCTAATCGAGAGAGAATTAGAAGATGGCATAGAGTTAGCTGCTGAATCAGAGAAAAACAAACAGGACAGAAAACATAGTTGGTCAAAATCTTCGAATCAGGTGGATGATGGTATGGAAGATGGTCAATATCATTCTTCTGTTAAGGGGCAGTCATCAAGAAGTCAAGATTTTGACCCAGTGGAAGAAGGTGAGGTGGGGATGTTGGATGATGAGTATAGGCCAAGGTCACCCAAATCAAGTAATAGGAAGAGGAAGAGCGGTTGGACCGGGACCTCACCCGATAAAAGGAGGAGAAACTAGAAGCTAGCCAGCCAGCCTGCAGGTCTAATTTATTCTTGAATCTTGTGTGGATGTTATCTATATAATGGTTCTTGTTTTTAAGAGAACATGTGTTTAAATCTAAATTTTGGTTTCTTTATGTTTTTTTTGGTCATCAAAGCAGACCATTTTACCAACATTAATATGAGTTATTCCATCCTATTCTACAACTGACTTTCTATTTTGTTATGTTTAATCTTGTTTTGATTATTAAAGGATGGTATTACATCTGCTAGAGTTGGTGTTTGTTGTGTATTTGTTCCATCTCATCATCACTCGGTGAAATCATATGTAAACATTGGGAAACGACTGAAGCTCAAGACTTGAGAAATAGTGTTGCGTTTCTTCTGTAGAACTTTCTAACGAACAAAGTGAATATTGATTTCAATATGCTTCATGATAGACAGGTCTGATTGATGGGTAAACCGAGACCATCACACCTAGAGAAGCGAGCAGGCGAACGCCAAACTCAAGAAGGAGGTCTTGAAGCCAACGAGTTAAGTTGTGGTCAATGTTTTGAAAACTGAAATAGACCAGCCGACAGAACAGGTTAATCCAGGAACCAATTTACCTTCTGGTGCAGTTTTCTTCGACTCAACCGTTGGTAATAAACCATTGTAAAAGTATGGATAATACAAACAACGATAGTAGTTTGTTATTATTACTTAAAACTGAAACAAATTCAAGAGAAGCCATCCATCATCTGAAATTACATGTTAATGTTACGAATCGATCTACAATTTAATTCGAAAGTGAGTTATGGCATGACAGGATGGTCTGATCTATACCATGAAAACATTAGCTACATTAATTGGCATCATCAAAATTTAGATGAATTATTGCACAAAATATGATCAAATGCTGCCTGTTATTATCTCAAGCTAGTTTTGTCTAGCAAAGCCCAGTGCAAGTAAATCTTGATTTGTGCCAATGAAGTCATAGTTACCTCCGGTGTTCAAATCAAAACTGATGGTCCCACCGCCCCCACCACCGCCCTCGGTTTTGATCTTGATTTCTTCCTTTACAATGGCTGGTCCCTTCTTACTGTCAATAGTGATGTTTTCTTCCCTTTGTTCTCCGTTAAGATTTTGCATGAGATCCGAGAGGGCTAAGTTGAAGTTTGTTAACTCGGCTCGCGTTGCTTCAAGATTGCCGGATGAGTTCATGTCAAGTGACAGGCTTTTTTGAGCATTCTCTAATATTCCTTGCAAGTATTTCCCTTGAGTTTCTATTCTCATTTGTAGTTTCTTTTGTACCTATACGCAAATATGTCAAATGACTAAAATACCCCTTTGACACTAAATTAAAAGATTTTGGGTAATGAACCCGAGTCTAATTCGATATGGGGTCAAGTTTGAGCTCAACTCGCTTATAAAACTCAAAGCTCAGATCTCAGCTTGAGCTTTTACTCTAGATTAACCAATTAACCACAATTAGTTGCTAGCCCAGGTGTTTGTATCATACACCTTGACGGCTCAAAACCTGTCCCCAGCTTAAAAGAACCAAAAGGACGAAACATATAGGATTTGAACTCGGGTCTCATATAAAGTTCTATTAATACGAGTCCATACATTTAAAACTGCAAAATGGCACAAGCTCGATAAGGCTCACGAGTTTATGACCCGTGTATTCTAATACATATACTCTTAGAGCATAAAAAATGAATACTTTTGAGTTGCTCTCGAGTTGCCAAGATTCAATTACAGCCTAACCTCGTTGACACAAAAGAATACCAATGTGTAATAGGAAAAATAGAGTAAATGTTATATACCTCAAACTGTTCTTGTAACCTCTTTTGTGCTTCAATCTGGCATAGTAGTGCATCTGCAATGGGAATATCTCTGTATGCAAGAGAAAATAAGGCAAACTCAGGTTGAAATTCTAACAACACTTATATATTATGTAACCGAACAAATGAGATTGATGTGTACCCTGCTGGTTGTTCATGGTTATTTCGTAAGGAATTAGAGCTCGTGCCCGTGGAATGCATAGTGTAGTGTTCATATGAATCACCTAAATGATTTAAATAATCATGAGAAAATCTTGAAAATACATTGTGAAAATGTAGAGAGATTGATGAAGGTCAAAATATTATTCATTCTCACCACTGTTCTCATTGTTGGGATCACCGTTGTTTTGCTTCTTTGCCTGCTGTCCCAGCCTATACTTCTATACACATCAAGAACATGACACCAAAGATTTAATAAAGAATTTGATTTCCAAAATCAAACAAGGTATGTTTGACTTTTGAGTGCAAATTTGTTCCTTTTTAACTTCAAAATTGATATCAATCGGTTGGTTAGTGTAGGAAAGTTAATAAACTACATTGCATTGTGTAAATAGACTGTTGGAATTGAATATTATAAACAAAAAGAAACATGTCAATACTCAATAGAATTGAACTTTGAATTTGTAAAGTCATTAGAACTGAACTTTGAAAAGTCAAAAGTTAAACTCTACCTGCAAATGGCTCTTCAAATGGTACAATGTCAATCCCTTCAAGCCCATTAATCTCAATACAGATTTTGGTGTTGCTTCTGAAAAACCAAATCCAGTATTAGTTTGAATCAGATCAAAATTGCTAGTAGAAGTCAAAACAAAAGTCAACGTCACATAGTATCAGGCCAGATTGATGGAGTTTCTTTTTCTTTTTCTTTTTCTTTTTCTTTTTCTTTTTGGCAAAAAAAATCTAATAGATCACTTTTGACATGTCTTAATGTTAGATTAGCATTCCAAAAGCAACTTTAACACTAAATTTGTTGTTGGGTTGATTATGCAATTTAAATAAGACTTACATAGTTATATAAAGATTCTTGATCACAGGAAGATATAATCCAAAAATCAAATTTGAAAAAGAAATCAAAAGGAATCTAATTTCACTAATCTGAAAATAATGGTTCATCAAGATCAAAACTTTCAATTGTTTCTTTCACAATCTTGGATTCTGGGCATTGGAAAACTTCTGATCAAGATCAAGAATCTCATCATATTGATCAAATTCAAGATTTTGACCAACCTGTAACTCACAATTGAATGACCCAACTTAACCACTTTTTACATCAAGAAAAACATAAAGATTAACTCATTAATCATGATCAAAGATGGATTAAAGAATATCAAAGAGAGACTAACTGTCAGGGCCACCAAGTTTAGTAACAGCATCAACAAATCTATCATGAAGATCAGCAGTCCATCTGAGCCTTGGTTTTGGGTCTCTTGTCATCACCACTCCACCACCCTCAAACTCATAACATCCACCACCACCACCACCACCACCGCCGCCACCGACACCGCCTCTGCCGCCACTGCCACCACCATACCTCCCATCCATTTCAAATTCTCAATACAAACTAACACTGTACCACAAAATTCTTTCACCAGTGCCCACTACAACCTTGATTATGCTCTTTTCCCAAAATTTCAACTTCTCCCACTACCTATTTTCTTTATTTGTTTTCTCCTTTATTTCTTTGTCCTCTTTGGGAATTTTGTTTATTTATGGATGGGTTCTTTCTTTTGTACAACAAAGACAGAGAGAAAGAAGCAACCACAGAATGAATTCCCTCATTCAAAAGGCAAAAGTGCAAATAGTTTCAAAGATATATATATATACGCACACACACATCATGTATCTAAACAAATTCTTTGAGAATGAGAACCTTTTGAAGTTAAATCACTAAAATGTGAGAATTTGCTTAAGAATAAGTTGAAATTTGTTAATTAGAAATTAGAATCTTAGAAGACAATAATTTTAGAATAAACAATGGAATTAAATAAGAAGTTGTTACATTACATGTTGTCATGTGCAATTAATGTAAGCTAAGGTTTGTTAATTACATAATAATCCATTAGTTTTATGATTTTACTAAAATGACCCTTGACTCCTAAAAAGAATATAGGCAGCCCCTATGCTTGCAACCTTGAAGAGTTGAAGTTGCACCATCCACTGAAATTTGTGTGATTCTCAAATGACTGTTATAGCCTTTGTGCACATTGGTGTTGCCAATATCTTATTTGTTGGTGTTGATTTTGGTCATTTGAAAAGCCACATGACTATAGTTCCGAATGTTCTATTGTGGATTTCAATAAATCTCTCAATTCAATATAACCTTAAATATATGTATAATATGTTCCCTAAAAAGACTTGAAAGGCCCTCTAATTTTATACTATGCACTATAACCTATCATAAACAAATATAAATGTCACGTTATGATAGTAAGTGGTGTACTCTTTAATAGATTTGGATTCAAATACTACCAAGCACCTAAATGTTTATGTTTTTAGGTGACCTTTCAAAATATAGCCCTAAGTGTTACTTAGAATTTAATCTTATTAAAATGCTTGCAGCATAAGACAGGATCTTTTTGATACGAAAATGTTGTATTAAAGTAACAAGTCATAGATAAGTGATTAAGTTGTTAAAGGATGTATTTACTTGTTAAAGGATGAATACATGAGAGTGCATGAATCATTTGTCCTAGTATTTATCAACTTGTTGGAACACAGAGAGGCAATGCTAGTTGTCGATACGTCAGCTTGTTTATGACTCTTTTAATCGATTTCTTACAACTCACCAACTCATTTAACACATTTACAACATACCAATCCGTCAATCCGTTTGCTCATTCAGATAAATAAATTAAAGGGATAGTGTTTAGGTTACATGATTTTAACCATGTCTGAGTTTGATTGATATATCTGACAATACAAGTCGTGTTCGGTTTCACCCCACAATTGGTATCTACTAACGCGTTAACTCTACAAGATTATAACCCTTATTGATTGATATTACTTTAATAAATAAGTTATAAGGACAAGTTAGTCATTTCTTTTAAGAAATGTCCACATGGTATGTCTAAAGTAGGTATTCTATTTTGACTCACAGAAGTTTAGGGAGATTTATGTAACTATATGAGAAGTTCGAGGTTTCGTTACTTCATTTTGCATAACTCAGGAAACAAGGGATGTTTCGGATTGTTCATTAAAACCTAAACAACTTATTTAATTAATACTGTTGAACTTTTAATTTAAATCATACATTTTAAGCTAACTAATAGTTTTACTTTATTAACAACTTATTTTACCTTAAACTTTGAAGTAGTGCATACATAAACACCTTTTCCGTAAAAGACAATCAAAAGTAATTATTTGCTTTTGAAAATACAATTAATAGATAAACCATTTAAATAATCAATCCAAACAACCCTAGATTGACTAAGAACCATTAAAATAAGGGAAAGTTTAATACCTACATCAATAATTTGAAAGATGATTATATATATTCACAACGCAAACATTTAATACATAAATTAGACATAAACTTTTAACAATACACGAATTCAATATGATATGAATTTAAATTATTCTAGATGGTGTCTGGGAAAATTGATCATTTTTGAGTAGTACACGTTTGGATAAACTATTCTGGTTTGGGTTAAAATGTCAAATCTGCAAGTTTTGCATCCATATACAAAGAGATATAATGCTAATAAAGCATATAATGGGTATATACAAAAGTAGAGGTGCGCATCTAGAGTGGTTAGTGAGCCGAAACCAGATTCGATCTAATATGATGCGCTCCGGATTGAGTATATCAACTTGAAAATCCGTTTTAAAATAGGTTTGATGATGAAATAAGGTTCAAATCTAGTTTGAAACCAATCCAATCTGAACAGGTATAGTTTTTCTATAGAAACCGATTTCTAAACCGTAGTCACAAGTTTTGACTGGATCCGAACCGGTCTTCAAACAAGTTTGGTTTGGCCCATAAACCATTTTGTGCACCTTTATACAAATTTAAATATGAAATTGAGCCTTAAATTAACAAAGTGGAACTTTCACCAAAATATGACCCACCTTGGATGGTCCCTATACGCTTCACTTTTTTGTTCCCATATTTCAAAAGTATGGTGTATCAACAAATGACACCTAAGTGTCATCCTAAGTGAACCTATTGGATGGAGACTCGAGTGTTAAGTCACTAGGACTTTGATTTCATGTGAAGCCCCACCTTTTGGTTTAGTTGAATTGAAGTGTTATCATACATATTAATCAAACTTTTTTTTAAAAGGCAAACTTTACAAAACCACACGGCTAGCCAATGGTTAACCGTGAGAAAACACAAAACGATTACATGCTAAGAAGTTGATTTTAAATCCACGTGGTCCAACCAAGTATAAGTCTAACATCACGACTAGGATGCCACAAAAAAGACAGAGATATAATGGAGTCTAATAAGATCTTTTTTGTGTCTTTCTAATTACTAACCACCTCTCGATTTTGAAATCTCCAAATACTCCATCAAGCGGAACAGAGAATCGCCTCAATGACCTCTTTCTTCTCTTTGATAATATTAAACGAATCCAACGACAAGATCACTGCACAAACAAACAAAATGAGCAAAACACATATATAACATGCAACATATTGAGTATAATTTTTTTTAATAATTATCATCATTATATTCATATAAATAATATGAATAGTTGAAAGGTTTTTATCACTATACATTTCTACGTTGAGTTTGTTCTTTTGTTATACTATTTTAGCTTCTTGTTAGTATTTTAATGTTTGATGCGTAGTGTTGAATGTTTAACAAATAATTTAGGTATAAAACAATTATATATGATATTGAAGATGCCATATGTATAATCTTAATCATACGAAAAGAATCTTAGCAAACCAAAAGAATCAAATGATGGAATTGATTCTCTTTTAAAACATTTATTTGTTTTACTGTCTTTTTTTTATAAAAACAATTGTTTTCAGTGAGTTTTCATCTTATTATTGGACAGAAATATATAAATATTGTTTATATTTGAAGGAAAACATAAATAGAAACTAGAAATATTGTAAAAAAGAATTTTCCTGACACATAACCTTGAAAGTATTACACATTAATTACAATTGTGTTCAAACACATCCATTAGTATATACTTTTTATAGGGTGGAATCCATGTAAAAATAGAATGCTAGGAATTCCGAATTTGTTTGCTTGTTACTTAAGAATAAAATAAATTTTGATTAAACGAATATAATTTTGTGGCACTATTAAACATTATTTGTTCATGCTTTTTATTGATTGTTACTTTTTATAAGGCGAAATCTTTCATTTAACATTCAATACGGGTCCTAATATACAGACACCTTACTTTATGAATCAACACTCCCCAATACGTTTTGTATAGCACTATACGTATCGTATAGGTTCGAAGACACTGAAAACAAGGAAAATTCAGGGGGGTGGGGGGCTGTCAGAGGGGTTATACGACCCGTATAGGGCTATACGACCCACCTATACAACGCGTATGGTACTATACGACCCGATATAAATTTGTGCTGTTGAGTTATAATCATGGGGTGTCGAGATACCGGGGCCCTTCAATAATTGTTGATTCGTATTTCACTAAAGCTTCGACTTCACACGAGTAAAGATATAAATCAAGTTGCATTTGTTTTAAGCAGATTTTATCACGTTAAAAATTAACTCAAACCTGAAAAGTTTGAATGTTGTATTATCGATCAATATCCGAATTAACCCTAAGTGTGTTCTCGAAGATCACTTGTTTATATTTCCACTACAAACAAATTCATAGTTTGCGTTTTTCAATTTATCCATTTATACTCTTCAAACAATTTATCTACTTTAATCATCATTTCTAATTCAAGGACCAACAAAATTAAACCTTTAGGTCTCACAGAGTGGAACTCGAAAAGAGGTGGTGAAATACTAGCCTCGGATGGGAACACTATCTCGTAGTTCTAGCGACTAATTTTTATTTCTGGCACATGGATTATTCACCGGGATTCATCGGACGAATCAATCCATTGGCAGTGGTACCGTACCACACGCACATCACACATAGAAAATGTGAGGGGAATATAAACACCTTGCAAAACAGTGAATATCTGAAGGAAATTAAAAAAATGATGTGACACCTTGAAAAAACAGAATTAACAACTAACTATAAAATATTTTATCATAAGTTGTGGTCTATAATCTTACTCTATATTCATCGTATGTAGTATACGACCGCGTTATATACTATAACATATAACTTATATCAAATTATACAAATCTATGTAATATAGAAATACACTGAGATAAGAAAATAAGTTTGCAACAAGAATCTTTCATTCTAAAAGAGAATTATCTAGTCAAGCTTGTAGTAAAGTCATGTAGTGTCCAATTGTATAATTGAGTGCTTAATTCCTACATAGTGCAGGAGTGGGCATCTTTAAAAACAAAGTATAAAATATAAAAATAATGTCTTTAGAACCGGATTAAACGACGAACCAGTCACATTACTGTCAGTTTGGTCGGATAGGATTTAAGAACCAAATGACATCATAAATATATGTATGTATATATGTATGTATGTACGTACATATGGGAGTGTTCCTAAGAAAATTAATAGTTATGTGAAAACAAAGAAAACCACGGAAAGTATTGGCTAAATTCTAAACATACGTTACGATTTCATTTTATCTAAAAGATAGTGATAAAAAGTCTATAAATTATATGACGTGTTTCATTGGTTTTTTTAGTTTATTGCATATTTTATATATAGTTATATATGTATAATTCAATATATATATATATATATATATATTTTACATATAGTTTATACTTATATATAATACCTAACAATAATATTATGTCAAACACTTCGATTTATAGTCTGAACCATTCGTTAAACTCATTAAAATTCAAAAAATTAAAACAAAAGATCCAGTCCGACCTAGTTCCCGTTCCAATCATCGAACCAGTCCGAACAGACCAATTCTTTCAATACAAAACGATTTAAAAATAACAAGTCCCGGTTCAACCGGTCGGTCCAATCATTTCTTTTTATTAATAACGAAAAAGAGAATTACCTAAATTAAGGAGTCAACTTGACCAATGATTACAAAGAGGAAGCAAGGGTATGTTAGTAATTTTAAGGAAAGAGAAACATTTGGAGAAAAGACAATTATGATGTAGACGAGGAACATCGAGAGGAAAGATCGGCGACGAATCTGTAAACAACACAACATGACACCCCTACAGCCGGCTTTTATTATTATTATTATTATTATTATTATTATTATTATTTACTACTTTTTTAAATAATAAAAAACGATAATCTATTGTCACTCATTAGCACGCTACGTGCGATTACGACCGTCAGATCTTTGGAAAAAGAAGAAGATCGAACGGATGATCGGAAGTGGGTGCAGGGGAAGGTGGAGGTGTTGGGGAGTAGGTGATTACGGTGCCAGCGTGGATTATTCTCTCCGGCATACAAGCGGAGTGGAATATTCCTGGGGTCACGTGTCACGTGCCACGTCTCTCCTTGTATTCACACCTATTATTATTATTATTGTTGTTATTATTAAATTCTAATCAAATTTGGTTGCCCATTTATAATCCTAAAAGGTTTTCAAGCTACTCAATAAGTTTGTGTTCGATTAGTAAAATTTTATCTCGAGAATCATGAATCTAGCCAATTTTAACATTATGTTATACTAGTATATAATAATTTATATATTAGACATGTTTAATAAAGAAAAAATCAAGTAATTAACTAATTTAAGAAACTATAAAAATGATATTTAAATTTATTAAGTAGTGAAATGATATCTTAAATTTAAGGAACTAATAAACTAATATTATTAAAAAAGAAAAGAAGCCAACAAAAAGAATCTAGGAAGGTAAATTTATGAAATAAACAACAATAAAATCTTGGGGAGTTAGAATTATAACACGTGTTGACATAAGTTACTTATATATTAAAGATATAGATATAGATTATATATAAATTCATACAAAAGATTGTCATGTACCTTTATTTTTGTTTGACAGAACAACCAGTTAAAGTATGGAGGGCTATATTGCAGTGGTGATAAGTGTTCACTAACGTAAAAATCAAGAGTGATTTTTTTTTTGCATTCAAGTTTTCGATAAATTCAATGCGTTCACGATGATTCAAGCAGATTCCAGTACGTTTTCAAATTTCATACGACAGTTTATGATCCTGCCCGTCTACCTTAAATTTTACATCGAGTCTTATATTTTTAAAAGGTCATGTCACAAGTTACCTAACTCTACTTTTCATATAATGTGTACGCTAACTCGAGACAGTCAAGTTAAAAAAGAGTAACGAGCATGCCATGCATTAATCATCAAGGTGACTAACGTTCACTAGTCATCATCATTTAATTGCATAATAACATACATCTAAATAATATTTTGGGTAAAGAAAACTCAATTACAAATCATATAAGATGTTCTTAGTTAAAATACTATTTTACTAGAATTTATGACTTATAATTTGTAATCTCTTTTACTTTTAACCAGTAAAGTAGTTTATTAATTTCAAAAATAAAAACTTTTGGTTGCATTGATAGAAATTGTAACTAAGGGACACGTTGCATTCGAGGCCAAGAAAGACGGGTAGCAGCATAATAATCCACCATCTGACCCCACTATCAACGACAAAATGGGAGGAGGAGAGATATTCAAGGGGAAAATGGCAACATAAACATTAATCATTCATTTAAATGTCATTTCTTTAGCACTTTGGCTGTATACAAACATTACATAATATAAAAAGAAACATTTAAAAGAGATTTCAAGGATGATGTCTATGGTTAGATCGTAGGTTGGGGTTAAATGTCTCGATCAAAATTTGTTATTTCACATAAGGGTTTATTTCGTGTTTCGAAAACTGAATCTATTATAACGATGAAGTTGATTAAATCTTAGCTGTCCTCATGAGACACCTTGATTGTTAAGTTGTGTGTCTCATAACGAAGTTATGTAGGATACAAATTATGTATTTATTTTTGAAAATATAAAAACTGTTAGCTGGACAAAATTGATTTTTGGATTATTTTATGAATTTTCTCGTTTATGTAATTTGTCTCACTAGTAGACTGATAAAAGGTCTTACATAGTTGAATATAATCAATTTATAATAATATACGGAACAACTTTACCTATGTCGATTTGTTTTTGTAATGTTAACAAAATATAGAAGTCTTATTTGAATACAATATGAAACTAAAATTTTATCCTTTTCCAAGAAGTCCAACTCATAAGGCTTAACTAGCTAGTTCAACAGAAGGGGTTCAAAACTCTATCAGATCGATCATATTACCGGTTTCCGGTAAACCGGTTCTACGGATCAATCAGGGTCTACGAACGGTACTTTTTTTAATTCACTACAAGTGTGTTAAGATATAATATTAGATTAGTGATACATATAACTATATTATAGCAATCTAAATGATGTCTATACAAAATATACTACAAAAGTAATTGCATTTAATTACTTGTATAATCTGATTATATAAAGACTTTATTAGAGGTTGATATTACATAAAGAAACCTTACAAGATAGCAATAATACATAACTAGTCTAAATCAAGCATCATACACTTACATTACCAAAATAAAAAATAACATAGAATTACACCAAACAACCTTTGAAACCTTTTCTCAAAGCAGATTCATTCAAGTTTCTTCCAATGAATACAAGTTTGTTGACTCTCTTCTCATCTGGGCCCCATGGTTTTCCTGGGCACCCATCTAGAGTGGAATGCACACCCTAAATGAATCAAGCATCACAAGGTGAAAAATGTATGTTCTAATTTAAAACAAGTAAATAAAATATAATTTAAAAAGGAATGAATGAAATATAAAACCTGAAAAACATAGCGTGCATCGGAATCACTCACTGACAGGACGCCTTTCATCCTATAGAGATCGTCCCCTTTTTCCTCAACCAGTCTTTCGAGCCAATCATCAAGCTGGCATGCGAATTTATGGTCAGTAAAAAGGGTTGAATTGAAGTAACTAATCTACTTTTGTGGAGGTATCTGAGGATTGCACTATGTAGCATTGAACAAATATAGTAGAAAAAGAGACGGTCGTGTGACTATATAACTGTGTATGGATTACAGTTAAAGCAATAGGTTCAGATGTTTAAATGGTTCTTGCAGTTCTCTACTTCAAATTTGTTCCGAATTGGATGTCCTCCTTGGAATAAAACCATAAATGCAGAAAAAGAAAAGAAATAACAATCCAAAGAGAGTAGAATACTAAGCATGTATAAATTACCTCATCAAGGTCCAAAGTTCCTTCAGAAACAATGCTCACGCTGGATACAGCAGAATCATGCTTGTGATCATGATGATGCCCTTGGTGGCATTCTATAAATAAAAGAGATATATTCTTTTGATTAAAGCATGTCATTTTCACAATTATCACTCTTAACAAATAAAATAAGTACAGAAAAAGTACACACTAAATCAGGTAACATTCTGTTTAGGAACCAGTTTATATTCATATGATTAAATACAAAAATAAACCTGAGTGAAGCACCCAGAAAACAGGAAAAAGAAGAGGGATATGACAAGCAAAAGTTATAAATACCGTGCCCATGCTCATGGGTGTGATTTTCACAATGAGAACCATCCGCTGGAACTTCAGAATCAATTCTGCATAACCAAAATGCTTCATTAACTATGTGAGAATTATATATCCACAAGGCTATGTAACAAACAAGTAATATGGTGTGGTTGTGTGTGTAGCCATGTATGTATAAGGGTCGAGTGTGTTTACAAAAATAAGAAAGAAATATCATATAACCATCACCTGTCAAGATCATAACCTCCCACCCCCAACACAAAATCCATATCAACAACCCCAAATTTAGCCTGCTTTATCTGTGCCATTCCATTTATGTGCTGGAAAATGCAACAAATCCAAGTCAAAAGTTAATTTATACCATATTGATATAAAAAAAAATCCAATACTTGATTTGAACCTTAGCGACTTGTTTTAACATTTGTATACATAAACAGAAAAAGGGAAAAAAATCTCTAACAAGAGATGTAATGGTAAATGAAGTTATCATTAAAAAGAATACAATTATATGGGTAACCGATAAACCGAATATTATATCAAAAAATCAAGAAGGGTATGCTTTAAGGTAATAACATGAATCAACATTTACATATTGTTTGCAAATTACCATTAGAGATAATTTAGGAGTTAGGATTAGTCTAGCAGCAGCCTCTCTATCCCTACAGATGGAGGTAAGGTTTTGCTTACATCCCACCCTCCTCAAACCCTACTAATTGCCTTGCTATGGGTGGAATTTACTGAGTATGGTTGTTGTTGTTGGCAGTTTAGGACTAGGACTAATGTAAATGATGTACATATAATAGGGTTCATTCTTTAAGTCACACAAAGTAATCGTAAACATTTAAAAGTTCAACTTATGTCCAAACATGGGATAGGTTGACTATGAAGCAATAAAAAAATGATATGCACTCTATGTAGCCTAATCATGAGGGTAGGGTTTTTCCTTTAAGGTTCACATACAAGAGCTTATAGATCTAAAGTGTAGTGATGCAAAACAACTCAGAGAACCCCATGTTGGAATTAACCTTGAGTTTGGCACATTGTAATATATCCACATTGGTGAGTGATTGAACCAATAGTGGGTATGAATGTATAAACACCTATATGGCTATATTAGTATAATTAGATGTTTGCATCACTTTAGTTTTGCCTTAGCTTAGCTTAGCTTTGCTTTAGCTTGTTTCTACACCATTGTTTGCCTTATCAGTTTTGCCTTAATTTGCTACTACACTTTGATTTCCTAGGCTTTATTATGTGAATTAATATCTTTCCATGCAAAAATAATAGAAACTTTTTGAGTCAGATGTCTTAATGTGAGCAGCCTCTATAACCCTTGTACTCGACTAGGCAAAACCTTGTTGTGACCACGTTAAGCCAGTACACATGTAACCCATAATGGAGCAGTGAACACCAGAAAATAGTTTTGAATATGGTAGGGTAAGGGTACCTCAAAAGAAGTACCGCTTTAAAACTAATTGCACACCCTAGGGACTGGCCTACACTCGAGTTTGCTGAAGTAATGGTTTCTTGGGCAAGCAGAAACACATGTGTATAGCTCAATCACTATATAAATTGAGTATTTGAGTTTATTGGCATGGTTTGCAACAGAAAAGGAGGTCAAGTGTGTCAAACCGTCTTTGTTTCACATAGTTGTGTCAAAGGTGATTATGTCGACAATTGGAATCCATGCACTTCCAACCATGCCAGCAATTAACCACTGTATAATTAACGTTGACCAAGCTTCAGTGCAGGTGACACCATAACCCGATTTTACCAGGCTACATTTTTATGAAATATGTGTTGCTAGATATGTGACATGCATCCACAATTTTGAAGGGCATGAGTTTTTTCACTTTTGAACACACTGTATTCCTGTTATATGGTGATTATAAGCTTCTATAGTTAGAACAAATACGGGGATGTAGTTTTTTGAGCAGAAAACATGTAATCACTACTAATCAGTTTTCAGTTCCCTGTGCTCAGTTCTGAACTTCCTATTCAATAAGATGGTTTATAAGATTTCTGTTCTGGAGATAACTACTCAACATGATAAAAGTCTTACAGTGATGATAATATGTATGCAACTGATAAAACAATCTCATGTCGGACAAATATGCAAGGGACAAAATCAATAAAAAGAGCTACAACCAATGAAATGATTCCAAGTCATTTTATTTCTGAAAGCTGCCATATTATCTGGAAATATAGCACTTCCAGAGTTCAACTTTCCATATAAAAGAACTCATATGGTCATATATAGGAGAACTCTACCTGTATTTTCTTTGTCAAAGCCTCCAAGTCAGCATTGGTTACCAAATCTATCTGCAATATTTTTAAGCAGAAATTAAAATAAGTTGGATCAAGGCAATTAAGCAAATATATTATTGATCATTAGAGCAAAGTTAAAAAAAGGTGCCTTGTTGAGAATAATACGATCTGCATATGCAACTTGTTCGACTGCTTCATTTACCACAAATCTTGGTTTCACCTCATTCAAATGCTGCATTGCATGCTTAGAGTCAACCAGAGTAACAACTCCATCAAGTTTCACATAACGAGAAATTTGCTCGTCAGTGCAAAACGTTTCAATCACTGGTCCGGGTTTTGCAAGGCCTGCAAAAGTATGGAATAAAGCGTATAGTTTCATTTCATTACAACAAGAGATAAAATTAAGACATTTATAAGTTCAAGATTATCACCAATTCAAGAGATAGAAACAAAATGACATCTAAAAAATGGCAGAAATGAATAGTTAAACAAACAAGCAAGGCTTAGCCAGTGCCCATAGAAAGGTGGTCATTCATATTTATGCTTAATGCTAGTACCTATAGATCGAGCTTTAATGGTTGAACCGAATCTTAGTAGGTCTTTACCAATGTAACATACCCGTGGTTTCAATCACTATGTGATCAAATTTGTCTCGCCTCTTTTTCACCAACTCCAAAAGCATCGTAACTAGCTCACCACGCACGGTACAACACAAACAACCATTATTAACCATGACTATATCCTCATTCGCAGAAGAATGACTAGCCACCAAGGATCCATCAATATCCACCTCCCCAAACTGCAACAACAAGTAGTTTACTAATAAGATCATCTCAATTCGTAAATTAGACACTTAAATGCACATAATACACTAAACATAAACACTGCACATATTATATATACCTCGTTTTCGATCACGGCAATCCGCTTGCCATGCTGAGCTGTCAGTATATGATTCAACAGAGTCGTCTGCCATATAAGAAAGAGCAAATGATCAAAATACCATATTCAAGTTTCCTATAACTTCATACATGCTCAGGAATTGAATGATACAGAATTCATCTTCAATCGAAAGTGAATACCGTGAATGTTCTAGAATGTTACCGACCTTTCCAGAACCGAGAAAGCCAGTGATGATGGTCGCCGGAACGCGATTGTCCAAATTCAATGCAGCAGCGACGGAAGCATCGTACTGTTGATCGAAGTTAGCGACGGAGCACATGTTTCGAATATAGGGATGCCGGAAAACATGAGAACGGAGGCTTCCGACGAGAATCTGCGACAGAATAGAGGTGGTAGAAGGATGAGTGAATTCGTTTTGTTGAAGAGATGATCGGAGGTTTCCGATCGCCATCAGTGAAAGACGCCGTAACACGGTGGCCATTTGTCGCCGGCGAGTTCCGACGGTGGTGTTGCAGGTGGCTTAAACCCTATAGAGGCGAGATGAGGGTTTTGAGTTTTGACCATGGTGCGAAAAGGGGCTTTAGAAGAACTTAAAATAAGATAAACCAACTCTAGCGGCAAATTTAATGACGTTGTGGTTAAAGAGACATCTCAATATTTTAAATCGACACCCTAATATTTTAAATTAACACCCCAAAATTTCTATACGTATCGTATAGCCCATACGTGTCGTGTAAAGAGAGGTCGTATAGGGCTATATGTGTCATATGGGGCTATATGTGTCGTATAGCCCTTTGACAGCCCCTGAATTTTTCCTCGTAGTCAGTGTCGAAATTCGTTATACGCGACGTATAGCCCTATATGTGTCGTATAGGGGGGTCGTATAGGGCTATATGGGGCGTATAGCTCTCTGACAGCCCCCCTAAATTTTCCTTGTTTCCCGTGTATTCAACCCTATACGCCGCGTATGGACCCATACGCGGCGTATAAGGGGGTGTCGATTTATCTGATGGGTGTCTCTATATTAGGACCCTTTAATAATTAATATTATTAATTAGTGGTTTATATATTTTCGATTTTAAATTTTAATAAGAATAAGATGATGTTTAGTAGCAAAATATTAACGTATAGATAGCCTACTTCAATAATATATGATAGGGGAAAATAAATGTAGTGAGTTTGATACCATTGAAATTTCTAACTATCATAATTGATGATGTACATTATTATGGTTGGGCGACGCATAATAAAAAAGAAAAAAAAACGTAAGCATTCACACCCGTATCACACACTATCAGCTTGGTGGTGGTAGTATTGGGGTGTCAGTTGTCATTAAGCATAAACTAAATTTACAAATTACTTTAGCGTTATCATTAAATATGAGAATAAACTTTTAACTTTGGTAATTATTTTGTGCGTTTATGTTGTTTGGTTATCGTGCATTCCCTTTGTTATTTAATTGATGATCATCTATGTCATTTCATGAATCATATTCAAATTTTGAAAAGAATGGGATGCATTGCTCTAGTTATTTTAAGATCGATCCAAATCCCCATATGTGTTTTCGAAAATTAAGCCGTATCGAATTCAAATATCATTGAGGAAATGAACATATGTGTTATCGAAAATCAAGCCGTATCGATTTCAAATATCATTGAGAAAATGAAGTCGTTGGGTATCTATGGTCCAAGAACGGAAGCAAGCTTTCTCATCTTGATTGGAATAAGTGGTGTAGTATTACGATTTAGAGTATCATTATCATGTTTTAGTTATTTCTTTGCGATGTAATGTTGTTCTATGTCATGTTTTTTCGGTTTGCTAGCTTCTTGCTAGCGTGTTAAATAAAATATTGCCTTTCAAAAAGAAAAATATCAACATCAATCGATGTGCAATATGATGAGAAATTACGATTACGATTTTCTGTGTAAACTCTCCGTACATTTTGATGATGAGATATTAGGACTAGTCTCTCTACTCTTCTTCTTAATCACCCTTGGTCATTTCACTCTACCGTGTTCATATTTCCTTGTTCAATATCATTTATTTGTCCTTAAGTTTCCACTAAAACGTTGACAATAATCACCAAGTTAAACCAAATTAACACTCTAGTCACACTTTTCAACTCAATCATATAGAAATGGTGAAATAGCCTCATATAATAAACAAAATTAAGTGCAAAAATTCACTTCTAAACACTTCAGCCACTCGAATAACCAAAAGTGTTACACATGAGTGAATATTAGAGATTGGAAGTGTAACTTTCATAAACTCGAGACCAATAAATGACATAGTCTAACAAAATGGACCATCCGTGTAATCAAAACGAGTGAAAGTTAATTAAACCACAATGACTTTTATTATGGGAATGGTTTTGTAAGGGTCTAAACACTTCAGCCACTCGAATAACCAAAAGTGTTACACATAGGGTGACCTTGTAAAAGCAAAGCGAATCGTGAGTTAAACGAAGCTAATTTAGCTATTCTAATTTAATAGCTTTCATTCACTAAACAAGTATGATATGTGTGAAGCAATGTTAGAGAAACTTCTGTTTAAACTTGTATACTTTTTCACGGTGCATTGATCCTCTGAGAACATTCTCATCCCAATCTCGAGCCATACACATCTCTAGACTTTAAGGAAAAAGTTAGAAAATAGTCAAAGTTACATCTCCATTTCATTCTCTAGAATAGGAATGAAGTTTATGGATGTTATAGGATCTTCTTATACTTGAAGACTCGCTTAAAACATATACATAAATTCCTTATCATCATTAATATAAATTAACTAAAAAATATCATTTCTTAAAATTATATTTTAAACCTCCAACATCTTATTCCCTATCTCTATCTATATTCTTAGGCTGGTCGAAGTCGTGTTATGGGAAAAAAATAGGTAGAAGTGGTGATTGACGGTGGAATAAAATAGGTAGAAGTGGTGATTGACGGTGGAATGGATGATGGTGTTGTCGGGATTGAACACAAAAAGAAAGAGAGGATGTCCAAAGAATTACCATTGACTTTGTAATTAATGGAAAAGAAAACCCTTGCGCAAATTCCGTGAGAATAAAAACCCTCTCTGGCACACTAAAATTGTTATGTGAATTGGAGATAACAAATATCATATTTTTCAACCTATAAAATTATAGTAGGTTTGTGAATGTGACGAGAGTACATACCTTTCCATGTCAAGCACAATTTTTCTTACTTTGAGTTCATATAGTGATGCTTCTAGACATTCCAATGAATTGTCATTGTTCAACAATAGCAAGCAATCATGTAAAATCATTGGCAGTTAGAGATCGTAGATAATCATCCAAAAAAAATACACACTACTTGTTTTAGAGAAATATTCACATTCACTGTTACGTTACTTTCAACAATTTGTATGTATTCATCCACAAGATCTCCATAAACCCCGTACGCTATCATTCTAAGAAATGAAATTATCTTTTGCAAAGAATTAGTTTCAATGAATGAATACTTGAAATTGGTTTGGTTGGTAAATATAGAAATTGATTGGAACGTTATAAAAAAAATGACTAAACTAACCTTAAAAAAACCAATCTAACCACCTATCCTATTGATTCTGGTTCACAGAAGCCTTGCTAAATCATTATATGCCAAAGTTTATAGGACTAATAATTAGTGTGCGTACGGTCGTGGTTCATCTAATATCATCATAATTAATTATATTATTCTTATATTATTATGATTTTTGTAATTAATTATATAATGTCAGTACCATTTTGGTTCTCAAGTTCGTTTTCCAATTGTAATTCATTTAACTTTACATTGGAAGTCTCGTTTTTGAATTTGTTGAAAATGAAGGTGCAACTTTTGATTTCTCGTGTATATGAATCGACTTCCAGAAGTTCTAGTTAGGAGGACTATTTTTAAAGACGTGAGAGATGTTTAGACATTCCATTAGAATTTATGAAGTTCCATCAAATGAATGAATGGATGTTCAATTTCTTTGAATGAAGGAACGTGAAGAAGAAAATCTCAATTCTATTTTGACATGTCAACCAAACATAATTTCCAGTGAAAAACATTTCAAATTTAAATTCAAATTTCAAACTTGAGTAAATTACACGAATGGTTCCTAGGTTTGAAAAATTACAATGTTAGTCCCAAAGTATGCATAATGTAACAAGTTTGATACCTAAAATGGATGAACTGTTAACTTTTTGAAAATTACAAAAATACCCCTATATAAAATAATAAAAATTTGATATTAACTAACCCACCCCACCCCTTCGTCTACTACGTCCACCACCTTTCCTGCCGGTCAACCAACACTGCCTCTGACAACAGGCCA
>JACVEC010000269.1:0-61629 GCA_025215565.1 Flaveria ramosissima | reverse complement strand
TAATATAATTAATTTGCAGCAAAATAATAGTTTATAGATGACTAACCCCGATGGCAAGGTTGAGTGAAGCTAAAGCAGTGGTGCTAGCCACTCTAAGCCTGTATGTCTTGTTTGGCATGACGTGTAGTATGTTTGGTGCGCACACTTCGTTCCCCCTAAACTTGCACGCGGGCAAACTTGACCCGGTGTTATTATGCGCCGCTGCTAATGAACAGTTGTATTGCCCTCGTCCGTTTAGCAGCAAACTCTAAAATGCACAAAAAATATTGTTTAATTTCAAGACATATGTTTGCATCTAATACTTTTTTAGAGGTTATAATGCTTAATTCTAGTACAACTCAAACATGATATGTTTCATTAAACACCTTAGATTGACAAGAAACCATTAAGCATGATTTATTTCATAACGCGTTTTATGTCGTATAAGGCTTAAAGATTATAATTGATGTCCTTGAAACAAACAAATATATAGTTACAATTATAGTGACAACTCGTTAAACCAAAAAGTTTAAAGTTTGAACCTTTAAATATACACCTAGATTTATATGTTTATACATACACACAGCTACACATTAACATTTAGTTTAATATTTTACGTACAACGTCATGCCATCTGACCATACCCAAGAGGACTATACATCTTTTATAAGGAATAGAATTCTGAACAATATTATTCTGTACATATTTGTTTTTTAGTTCAATAAATGTTACATAAATAAATGATTATATAGCTGTTTTTACTTGTTTGACCAATCCGACAAGTAATCCATGTTGCTTCTGTTTTTTCCTAAGTTGATATACTAAAAGTGACATGAAAAAAGAATACAATAAGCATGCAACCAGGGCTTCTGTCTTTAAATCATTTCAATCCAATTTGCTACTTTAAATATCATCAATATAATATAATTTTCCTAAAACTTTTTATATTGCTTTACAGATGATATATTATAATCATTTATAAAATATAATTATATAATTTATAATTAGTATATTCAATACTTATACTAAAATAACTCAAAAATATTTAGTGAACACGAAGGGTTTTTTGGTAATTTATAAATGATTAAATGTTGAACCAATAAACATGTTTGAAACATTAAATGTTGAACCATTAATAAGTTTGAACCATTAATAGCTAGTATATCGCTTAACTATTTAAAGAAAATATTAACCAATTCGTATAAAAAGTTTTAACCATTTAACATTAGACCTATTAACCATTCAGCACTAGTATAATGCTTAACCATTCAGAGACAAATGTCTGAACCATTCAGATATTTGATTGCGAAACAAACAGTCTGAACCATTAAATGTTTGACCATTTAGACATTTGAATCATTAAAAGGTTAATTCAGATGCTACCAAACATAAGTAAATATAGAGCACTTTAACCAAACAATTTACTTAAATGTCCATTAGATTAAGACATTGAACCATTTCATTGTTAAAGAAACGACATGCCATAAAAGTTTATTTACAAGTTGTGGTGTCATGCTTTTTATGGATTCCTTGACAAAAATTACGTGTTTCGGCACTTACAAGAGAATTATACATGATCAAATGACGAAACCAATCAAATGAATCAATTTTATATAATCTCCGGTTTTTGCTCTAACCCGTGAGTAAAATTATCATTTTTGGTTGTGGTGTCATGTTTACGTATTAAATGTACATTTATAGAGAAACATGTAACTGTTTTAAGAATTATTGTAGCTGATACCTGAGGTTCGCCGATCCAACGCATAGGATTGGCGGAGAGGCCAAGCTCTTGCTCATGAACACCTTTGTGCCACCAGTCACTTAACAAGAGGTTGAACTCCCCATCATATTCAAAAGGTTCCTTCTTCCCTTCTTCAAGGTCTACTATTAATAATCCATATAATCCTGCTGATCTTTGCATCCCATAGTGTCCATGGTAAAAGTATGTACCCGCCTGCACCCCATCATTACTCCATTAGTTTATTAATTATAAAAGAATCTATAATCGATTTTCTCCTTAGTGTTTGTTAATTATATACTTATTCAATTATTTAATAAACATTTATATAGAACTTTTTGTAGAAAACTTCACCGAATAGTTTTCTTAGCTTTTGGTTATCAAGTATGAGTACGTGTTTTAAAATAACAAGTAAGATTGTTGTTTTACGACATAAAGATGATGGGTAGAAATAGCATTATGCATAAAGTTAGTGTTTGTTAATTATATTATTCATTATAAAAATAACTTATTCATATTTATTCATTTATTTTATAAACAATTATATAAAACTTTTTGTAGAAAACTTCACTGAATAGTTTTCTTAACTTTTGATTATTAAGTATGAGAACGTGTTTTAAAATAACAAGTAAGATTGTTGTTTTATGACATAAAAATCATGGGTTCAAGCAGTAGAAAAAATAGCATTATGCACAAAGCATAGGGTTTAACGCTAAACACACGCTAGAAGTGATCCGGCCCCTCCCATTACACTGTGTATAGCGGAAGTTGTGTCGAACACTAGATACTCGTTACTAAGAGTATACAACACATGATATGAACTAATTTTCTATATATATAGATATAGATACATACATACCTTATCAACCTTGAACCTGTAGACAAATGTTTCTCCAGGGTTTATGGCACATTGCGATATGGATGCCGTTCCATCAGCCCATGGTGTTCCAATCTAATAAATCAAGAAATAAAACAAATTAAAAATGATAAGAAACCTAATAACAATACTAAAGAAAGAATAACCGAAGACGCGTGATCAGTTTTCACCTGTCTAATTCCATGCCAATGAATAACAACTCCCTCGGTGTGGAGTTTGTTTGTAAGATGGACAACAACAGTATCACCGGCCTGCGCCTTGATGGTCGGGCCAGGGAACTGACCGTTGATGCCCATCACCATGTTTTCCAAGCAATCGGGTGCACCGTACATGTACTCGACTTCCCATTTGAAATGTCTAGCTTTTGCACCCGAAACCGAGCTCACAAATACCCCAAAACAACACAAGTGTACAAGTAAACATATGGGTGTAAGCCTAAGAAGAGCCATTGAGGTCATTTCAAGGTATATTGGGTATATATAATGTGAGTGGACACTTTTCAAAAGCTTTAGTGGTGTTAGATAACGTACTAATTGTAATGCTTGAGGTACAAGTTGTAAAGCATTGGTCTGGATTTGAGTACTTGATTTGCATTAGCTGTTGGCAATTAGAATAGTTTATTAGTGTTTTTTTCCTTTTCCAAGTGGCATTGTACTATTCATTAATTTTTTTTTAATTATTATTATTTCCTAAACAAGTAGTAGTTTAAAAACGTTAACTAGAAATGTTGAAAAGGTTTTTACAAAGACGGCTTTTACTTTCAACAAGATTAAAATCATCCTTCGAGATTAATTCGTTGAAAGTTTGAATGAGTTGACCTCTTTTAATGTTGAGTCTAAATTAAAGCTTCTTAATTAAACGAGCTCAAAACACTTGAAACCAATACGGTAAATATATTTTAATAAAAAATATATAATTACTATTATTTATAGAGAAAATTACATATGTGATTTTTGTAGGTTAACCAGATTGTATGTTTGGTTCTTAAACTTTACAATTTATAAAGTTAGTTCAAACTTTTGTGTACTTATTGTACGTTTGTTCCTTGACATTACATTTATTTGGTTTTTTGTATATTTTATAAAGTTTGAACTAACATTTAAATTTAATTTTAGGGACCAAATTGTAACGTCCACATAAAAGTTTGGACTAAATTTGTAATTTTCAAAGTCTAGGGAATAAATGTGCAATATGATCAAACCACAGTGAACATTTATGCAATTTTTTCTTATATATAACTATCATAAACTACGCACCCCCTCTTTCATGGCCCACACCATCCCTTGAGCGTTGTGGTTGCCCTTGGTCTTTTCCGCTGACCTCTATCCTCCGATCCTTCTCGCTTTTATACCAAAAAAATTTTTCTCACACTTTATGCTAAGATCATATTTATAACTTAATAGGGGTTAGGTTATGCATTATGGGGGTTGACCAGAGCATATTGAACTGTCACACCCCAACCTTGACGGCGGAAACGTCGAGGAGTGAGAGTTAAGATCGTTCACAGCCACATAACGCTATTAATAATCCAAATATTATTTAAACATAAGTTTCAATTGTCACATTACAAACATAAGTCTCAAAAAGAATAAAAGCATAACTAAAATGTAACAAGTCATTCTTATTTTATTTATTTATCTAGGTCCATTCCTAGATATGCATGCTTCAAAGAGTAGATCACACACTTGAGGTATTCCTGAAACATGTTAAAAATAAAAGGGTCAACATAAAAATGTTGGTGAGCATTCCATAGTTTCAATACATAAGTCTATAAAAGATGGCAATTCAAGTCATAAGTTAGTGAATAAAGTGATTAGGGATGTTATGAACAATGCAACAATCAAACCTTGACAATAGTTTTACAAGTCTCAAACGTTAAAAGTATATACGATCAGCTAAGTGTACTTGGTTCAACCAAGCAGGCTTGTCTTACCCATAGATCCATGACTTCGCTGGGCTAGCAATAGTTAATGATTGTACATATAACGCCATAACATGGTAACCACAAAAGTTCAACTAACCACAACTATACAAGATGAATTGCCATGGTTTACAAGTCTCAATAAGTTTACAAGTGCAATGGTATAAGTTAACATGTTTCACCCCAAAGTGTGAAAATAAAAAAAGGGGGTATAGAAATACTCACATGGTTATAGGCATTACAAGATGATGCAAAAGATTAAAGTAATATCCAAAATACAAATCCAAAGTATCCATTCAAGCACCTAAATATATATATTACAAGATAAAGATTAAGGTTAACAATGCGATTAACGTTCACAAGGATTAGGGTGTTAATATTTTTAAGGTATTTTGCTAAGCAATAACTTTATACTGTAGTTATTTACATTTTCATTCCATTAGCAGAATTTATATAGGTTTATGTGAGTAAGTATTTTAGAAATGAAATTAGATAATAATGATGTAATTAAATCTCAATAATTTTTCTAAGAATGGTATATAATTTCCCAATTTTTACAGATTAATAAAGATAATATTAAGTCCATTATTATTTTAAATGATTCTTTTAAACTATTGTATCAAGTCCATAAGCATATAAATAATTATTATTTTAAAAGAAAATCATTTAAATATATAAACTTAAATACACATAAAAGGATATTTAAGTTTTAATAAGTATATTTTGGATCAATGTTTATAATGTATTTAATTATATGACTTGCAAAATAATATAAAATTATTTAACGTCATTTAGCATGATCAAAATAAAATGAATTAGAATAAAATAATAAGCAACGTTCCAACGTAGTTTTTCACAAGGTACCTAAGTATGCACATTTTTACAAGGTTTAAGTTTAATTGCAATGAATCAACGAGGACTAGGGTTCCCATTTAGCATTTGGGGTTTGTCTTATAATTATGTTTATCAAAATATAACCAATTATATTAATTACACTCAAAGAAGTTTGCAACATTTTGAGAAAGGTTATATATATATAAAGAAAACATAACATTTATATAAATTTGAATATATATATATATATATATATATATAAATTAAATATAGTTTAGTAACCACAATTTGAAACAACAATTTGAAAAATCTAGATATAAAGTTGAAATAAAGTTTTATAACCAAATGTGATTAACACGTTTTTTTTTAAATAATAATAATAATAATAATAATAATAATTTAAAAGCAATGTTTGAACCAATAAGTATTTTAGTTCATAAAAATAATCAAGTATAAACTTTATATATATATATATATATATATATATATATATATATGTTTTTAAAAAGAAATATTTATTTGTCTAAATTTTATAAAACAATATAGAAAATGATTTGATGCTTTTAGAAATATTTAGAGTTTACAAACTCCATTTTTATATTTATTAGAAATATTATAGAACTTAATTTAAGGCTGAAAAGCCTAAAAAAGAAAATGGGAGGTGGCCCGGGGTCGAACCCGGGACCTCCAGGTTCACAAGGGAAGAGTTTACCATTAGGCTGGGTCGCCTAGGCCTGTCCATTCCCGTTTCCTTTATATTATAAAGTAAATCAAGCAAAATCCCCCCCAAATCCTTATGAACCCTAGCTTAATCCAACCCCAAATTGCAGATCAAATCGTGTATGATAATGATCCGAATCATGGGGCTTTTGTTTCCCTAATGATTTCGAGTAAGTAACACCATTTGATTACCTAGATTGAGAACGAATTGATGCTACACGATGAGGAACCAGTCACGACCACGGATGGTTATGATTCGAGATGCAATCGTTGTTGAAAATCAAATTAGCTTCGAGGTTAGCTTCGTGTGGAGTTCATGATGCAAAGCCCCTTGACAATTCCAAAGATTGACGCCCGGATTATGGTTTTCGAGTGGGGGTTTGAGTCGCGATGAAGCTCGGATATGTTTGGATTATTTGAGAATGATTCAAATGAAATTAAGTTCAGGTAGCGACTAAGTTACGATTAAACATTCGTGTGGATGTGATTAATTTGATATTTAATGAGGGTTAATGTGTAACCGGCGTTGATCTTCAATGTGGATCGGTTACCGGTCCGAATTGATGTTCATTGTCAAGTTTAAACCCAATTTAAAGTGCTCATAATGTTCGAAACGCACACACGAACCGACTGGAACGATTAAAGGTTGGAATTTGAAGTAGATTTAACGTTTGAAGCTCGCCGGAGCGTAGGCCGGAGGTTGGCCGGAAAGGTGGCGGCCGACGAGGGGGAAAGGGGGGTTGGTTTGGGTGTTTTACACTTTTAGTCCCTGTATTTTGTGCTTTGTTATTTTATACCCAAAGCTTTCTTTTGTAGTTTTAAAAATAGCAACCTTAACACCTTAACTTATTTACTTTAAGTTTTAACTTCTACAAGTTTAATAGATTAGTATTATTAGCATTATTGTTATCATTAATTTTGTTAATGTTATTATTATTAGTATTATTACATTAACATTAATATTATTATTAGTAATAGTAATAATAATATCTTTATATTTACTATTATAACAATTATTTTTAAGATTTTTATCCCTTGATGATAAGTTTTATTTTATTAACCAATGTTTTAAACATTATTAATATTATTTCTATTAATTTGTTAAACCCCAAATTAATTATCAAGCATATTAATTCCATAAAGTTTCAAAATTGACATAAAAGGTCCTTTTAAAACTTAACATAGTTTACTTTTAATTTAACGAAAATATGAGATGTCACAGTCTCCCCAACTTAAAAGAATTTCGTCCCGAAATTAAAAAAAAATGAACTTAAATGAACAAAGGAATTGTAATGAAAGGTGAGTGTTCAACGAACAGTGTTTGGCGTTTGATTACAGGTGAGATATTTCACTTTATGGAATCTTACAAGATTCTTAACATAACGAACGCGAGACGTTTTGAGATAAAACGTTGAAAAACGATAACGAGCTACCGTGGTACCTTAGATTCATAAGTCACAACTTCTAGAATGTAATTTCGTAGTAATTTGATGTCTAGAAATCAATAAAGGACCAACAATGATAAGAAAGGTTGACCGTCAGGGTTTAAGAATCCCAAACGTCACTATATGAAACGATCTTAACGCATATCTTGTGAATATGTATCTCTCCTTTGACCAATCATCGGTCTAAGAATAATACAATATGCGAAGATTTTGGAATAAGTTCATGACGATGATTAGGAACATTATTAAAAGTAGAAAATGAATTGATCATCCAAATTAATGATCGATGTTCAACAACATACCACGGTATACGACTATTTGAGATAGATACGAACCAATTTCTCGACCCATTAACCCACATGAGTCAATATGAAATTAGTTAATCGGTCTATAATGCACCATTTGTCATCATGGCATCTAAGATTAGAGGCACTTAGTATTGAAAGTTAAACAGGAGATTCATAGTGACACGAATGTTAGGCTTTGTCATATGTGAAAGTAAGACACTTGGACACATGCCAAATTATGTCTTTTTCTTTTATGCCACACACATGACTAAAATTTACGAAATTTTATGAACCCTTATATCCACATCGCAATGAGGATGATAACGAGTCTTGTTGTTCAAAACCAAGATAAAATTTCAATGATTTTCAAGGTTAAGGGTTCAAAAGCAATTCAATAAATGACGCAAACATTAAGAACATGTTCTGCAAGGTAGTAAGTTTCCAGATATAGAATGCATACGTAATTCATCAAACCCATAAGTACAGTCGAGAACATTCGTATGACTAGAAAGACATAACCACAAGTTGATAATGTCTTTATTTAGTGGCAAGGTTGTTTAAGAAGGTTACCATCACACAATCATGCGTTGATGATAACTCAAAATGAAAGTTGATAAGTAGGGAATAAATGGTTCGATGTAGCTAGATCAAATCAAAACATAAGGATAAAGGGAAAGAAATCAGTTTAAGAATTTAAATGCTCCAAGCTCGGAATCAAAATCAACCTAGAGTGATCGAGTCTCCTTTCAAGTTCAGTAATCATGCTTTGGCTTGATAGGTCCAAACACTAACATTGGTTCACCCTTCAAGTTACTACATGTTTCCTGTCACTTGATTAAAACCTTGGTAAGTTGGAGATCATGAAATGAGAATAGTCATCAAGGTGTGGTTTTCACTCCTAACTTGATGGTGTATTCCCAAGGTATGACCACTAACTTACCAATCAAAAAGTTCGATCCCAACTCCTTGTTGAGGATCCACAGAAATAAGACGAGGTAACTCACCATTAAGGTAAGGGAAATCACTCCTATCTTAACGGTGAAGTTTTACAAAAAAAAAAAAAATAACAAGATGAACTTCTTCATCAAAATCCAGAAATCACTCCTACTTTGATGAAGTCGTCTCGTTTGAGCAAATACAATTCATAAAGATGATATTATCATCAAGGTATGGAATTCACGCCTATCTTGATGATTGAATTTCATCATAGCAAGAAAACAATCGAAGATTGGCATTTGTCACCAAAGTACGGGTTTCAATCCTATTTTGATGAGATCATGTCATTTGTGAAATGCCACTCCAAAGAAAGTAATTGAAGTCAATCCTCGGGATAAGGAAATCACCCCGATCCAGAGGATTAAATTTTATAAATCACAATTGGGAACCATTTATCGAAACGAATAGAGAATCATCAAAGTAAGGGAATCACCCCTGTTTTGATGAGTTAGAATCATTTAGGAGATACGGGTGTTCTTAGTCATAGGTTGACTTTCAAACACTTGCATCTCTCACGGTGCAGACGGTACGGAGTTTAACTTAACGACAAAAGGGAAATAATATCAATTAGAAATTCGGGAAATTTCAAGTTACATCAATGTAACAAAAGGAAAAATCATGCTTACAAGCTTAAGATCAAAGTTCAAGATAACATAAGTTGTTGTGGTGTTCAAATCTTGGATGGTTTCAATCGGGAAGACGAAATTAAGGGCAGAAAATTATTCAACACCACAACGAGATGTGAACGTTCGGTTCTCAATCGAAAGGAATACACGGACTTCCCAAGATATGAGGTCAACCATCGTCTTATTGAAGGCACACGTACTTATAAGTGATCATTCATCTCATGGGTTTCGAGTCATGTAAATGAATTCAATGATCGAGTCAAATTACCATTTACACTTTGCCTAGACAAAGTATCTCGAGATGTAGAAATTCCACTTATAGCGTTACATGTTCTTAGTTACGGGACACATCCTTAAGAAGACTTGAGAACCATAAGTAACGGTTTAAAGTTTTTGATGACCATTCGGTTTAGATTCCCAATATCTTTGGGTATATTAAGATCCATGTTCGCGTTGGTCAAAATATAGAAATAGATATATGAAACGCTCAACGTATAACGGTGTTTAAACGTACGAGTTGAAATGTAGGGTAGGTTCAATATCAATAAGAACATTATGTATGATAAGAATGAAGGGATACCAGCTCAAGGAATCAAAGGTTTTTAAGATACGTAGAGGATGGTTCCATTTGGTAACGCATTACCATTTGGAATCGTTGACACGTCAAGGTAAATTGACCCATTTACCATAGAGACTTGTGTATGTTGACCATAGTTTATCACTCATCCCAAAAATCCCCAGGTAAGCATAACTGGTCTCGTAATGAGATTTATACGATATGCTTGCCTTAGCCCGAAGGCCTTTTGCCAGGAAATCCAGAATACAGGTGTCTATGTGTCACACAAATTTCTTTGGTTTATGAAATCAAAACCTTGATGAGATTTTCAAAGATTAGACATAGAGTCTAAGGAATTAAACTCACAATGATAAGTGTAGATTCCACACGTCGTTGAGAATAGATTTAGGAAGTTCATTTGTCGGGGAGAATCAAAGAGTTAAAGTTAAGTTTAGGGAGACAAGTAACTAAGTTTAAGCATACATAAGGCAATCCTATGCTAAGGCATCAAGTTGCACAAAAGGCATAACATCATGTAGCATGCAAACAACATGTAAGCACAAAGGTATAAGAATCCTTCTATGAGGTTCATGCAACTATAGTCTAGGTCACCATTTCTAATAACCTAAATCCCTATAGTTATGGGCTCTGATACCAATCTATCACACCCCAACCTTGACGGCGGAAACGTCGAGGAGTGAGAGTTAAGATCGTTCACAGCCACATAACGCTATTAATAATCCAAATATTATTTAAACATAAGTTTCAATTGTCACATTACAAACATAAGTCTCAAAAAGAATAAAAGCATAACATAAAATGTAACAAGTCATTCTTATTTTATTTATTTATCTAGGTCCATTCCTAGATATGCATGCTTCAAAGAGTAGATCACACACTTGAGGTATTCCTGAAACATGTTAAAAATAAAAGGGTCAACATAAAAATGTTGGTGAGCATTCCATAGTTTCAATACATAAGTCTATAAAAGATGGCAATTCAAGTCATAAGTTAGTGAATAAAGTGATTAGGGATGTTATGAACAATGCAACAATCAAACCTTGACAATAGTTTTACAAGTCTCAAACGTTAAAAGTATATACGATCAGCTAAGTGTACTTGGTTCAACCAAGCAGGCTTGTCTTACCCATAGATCCATGACTTCGCTGGGCTAGCAATAGTTAATGATTGTACATATAACGCCATAACATGGTAATCACAAAAGTTCAACTAACCACAACTATACAAGATGAATTGCCATGGTTTACAAGTCTCAATAAGTTTACAAGTGCAATGGTATAAGTTAACATGTTTCACCCCAAAGTGTGAAAATAAAAAAAGGGGGTATAGAAATACTCACATGGTTATAGGCATTACAAGATGATGCAAAAGATTAAAGTAATATCCAAAAGACAAATCCAAAGTATCCATTCAAGCACCTAAATATATATATTACAAGATAAAGATTAAGGTTAACAATGCGATTAACGTTCACAAGGATTAGGGTGTTAATATTTTTAAGGTATTTTGCTAAGCAATAACTTTATATTGTAGTTATTTACATTTTCATTCCATTAGCAGAATTTATATAGGTTTATGTGAGTAAGTATTTTAGAAATGAAATTAGATAATAATGATGTAATTAAATCTCAATAATTTTTCTAAGAATGGTATATAATTTCCCAATTTTTACAGATTAATAAAGATAATATTAAGTCCATTATTATTTTAAATGATTCTTTTAAACTATTGTATCAAGTCCATAAGCATATAAATAATTATTATTTTAAAAGAAAATCATTTAAATATATAAACTTAAATACACATAAAAGGATATTTAAGTTTTAATAAGTATATTTTGGATCAATGTTTATAATGTATTTAATTATATGACTTGCAAAATAATATAAAATTATTTAACGTCATTTAGCATGATCAAAATAAAATGAATTAGAATAAAATAATAAGCAACGTTCCAACGTAGTTTTTCACAAGGTACCTAAGTATGCACATTTTTACAAGGTTTAAGTTTAATTGCAATGAATCAACGAGGACTAGGGTTCCCATTTAGCATTTGGGGTTTGTCTTATAATTATGTTTATCAAAATATAACCAATTATATTAATTACACTCAAAGAAGTTTGCGACATTTTGAGAAAGGTTATATATATATAAAGAAAACATAACATTTATATAAATTTGAATATATATATATATATATATATATATATATATATATATATATATATAAAAATTAAATATAGTTTAGTAACCACAATTTGAAACAACAATTTGAAAAATCTAGATATAAAGTTGAAATAAAGTTTTATAACCAAATGTGATTAACACGTTTTTTTTAAATAATAATAATAATAATAATAATAATAATTTAAAAGCAATGTTTGAACCAATAAGTATTTTAGTTCATAAAAATAATCAAGTATAAACTTTATATATATATATATATATATGTTTTTAAAAAGAAATATTTATTTGTCTAAATTTTATAAAACAATATAGAAAATGATTTGATGCTTTTAGAAATATTTAGAGTTTACAAACTCCATTTTTATATTTATTAGAAATATTATAGAACTTAATTTAAGGCTGAAAAGCCTAAAAAAGAAAATGGGAGGTGGCCCGGGGTCGAACCCGGGACCTCCAGGTTCACAAGGGAAGAGTTTACCGTTAGGCTGGATCGCCTAGGCCTGTCCATTCCCGTTTCCTTTATATTATAAAGTAAATCAAGCAAAATCCCCCCCAAATCCTTATGAACCCTAGCTTAATCCAACCCCAAATTGCAGATCAAATCGTGTATGATAATGATCCGAATCATGGGGCTTTTGTTTCCCTAATGATTTCGAGTAAGTAACACCATTTGATTACCTAGATTGAGAACGAATTGATGCTACACGATGAGGAACCAGTCACGACCACGGATGGTTATGATTCGAGATGCAATCGTTGTTGAAAATCAAATTAGCTTCGAGGTTAGCTTCGTGTGGAGTTCATGATGCAAAGCCCCTTGACAATTCCAAAGATTGACGCCCGGATTATGGTTTTCGAGTGGGGGTTTGAGTCGCGATGAAGCTCGGATATGTTTGGATTATTTGAGAATGATTCAAATGAAATTAAGTTCAGGTAGCGACTAAGTTACGATTAAACATTCGTGTGGATGTGATTAATTTGATGTTTAATGAGGGTTAATGTGTAACCGGCGTTGATCTTCAATGTGGATCGGTTACCGGTCCGAATTGATGTTCATTGTCAAGTTTAAACCCAATTTAAAGTGCTCATAATGTTCGAAACGCACACACGAACCGACTGGAACGATTAAAGGTTGGAATTTGAAGTAGATTTAACGTTTGAAGCTCGCCGGAGCGAAGGCTGGAGGTTGGCCGGAAAGGTGGCGGCCGACGAGGGGGAAAGGGGGGTTGGTTTGGGTGTTTTACACTTTTAGTCCCTGTATTTTGTGCTTTGTTATTTTATACCCAAAGCTTTCTTTTGTAGTTTTAAAAATAGCAACCTTAACCCCTTAACTTATTTACTTTAAGTTTTAACTTCTACAAGTTTAATAGATTAGTATTATTAGCATTATTGTTATCATTAATTTTGTTAATGTTATTATTATTAGTATTATTACATTAACATTAATATTATTACTAGTAATAGTAATAATAATATCTTTATATTTACTATTATAACAATTATTTTTAAGATTTTTATCCCTTGATGATAAGTTTTATTTTATTAACCAATGTTTTAAACATTATTAATATTATTTCTATTAATTTGTTAAACCCCAAATTAATTATCAAGCATATTAATTCCATAAAGTTTCAAAATTGACATAAAAGGTCCTTTTAAAACTTAACATAGTTTACTTTTAATTTAACGAAAATATGAGATGTCACATATTGAACCCCCTCCAACATGACATCCTGACGTGACCATTGTCAAGTGACCATAGTCATGAGACACTCCAATGTATTCTTTGACGCTTGACCAATTTCAACGATCATTAGACAATTGTATGTCAAAGCAAAACCTTTTTTTCTTTTCAAAAACTACAAAATACATTCTAATGTATCTTCACTATATATATACATTTTACTCAACTTTTACTCCACTATTCATTATATATTTGTAATTACATTTTACTCCACTCTAATCGCTCATATTCAAAATTGCCATCATTCAACTTAAAAAAAATGAGTTGGAATGTAGAAATTCCGTAATGATTGTCTTCCAGGTTCTCAAAAGGATCAAATATGCTTAAACGTACCATTCAAGCAACACTGACCACCACCACAGTGAGTAGCATCAGAAAGCTCCAGTCATGCGAGGAAGCCAAATAGAACTTACCATGATAGTGAAGGTGCAAACATGGTTCTTTTAAAAAAAATTTTTGTGAATACGCGACATACAAACAGAAAGCATTTAAATGTCGTTTTCAGATGAGCTATGATTATTCACTCATACAACTAGCTAGTTACATAAAACAAAATTATGTAAAGAGAACATAATATCCTTACAAGTGACTTTGTTGACCATGTTTGGAAAATTAGAATGTAACAATTTGTAGGACCGGTTAAGGGAGGTCAATACAATCAGTCTCACAATGAGGAGAGTGTTAGGACACTTAACAGATCAAATAGGAAACCGGGATAATATTTATGATACTAAGAACACAAGCAAACAAGGAGACAACACTAAGAACAAGAACATATAAGTATTGGTTTTCAAGAATGTTGTATATTGTTCTCAAGTTCTTTTACAAATGTTACAAAGTATAGAAAGAAATACAAGGACTTGAATACTTTATACTACATCCTACAGCCGAACATACTTTAAATGCCAGCTGAAAAAACTAATTTAGACAACAAGATCAATGTAAAATCAAAAGGTAGATTGACTTTTGACTAGTGACTATGATATGTCATAACTCACATCCTAATATATTACAAAAAGGATAAAAGTACATAAAGTATAAAGTTACAAACTCTAGACCATAATGTACCGTTGCAAAAGCATGGACCTTTTCACCAACTTATGTAAGTTGGCGAGTCTTTAGAGTTGCAGCGGAAAGTGGGTCAGCTTTATGCAAAAGTACATCCGAGGAAAGCATATTTTCCTTTGTATTCGGAAGAAATCAGTCTTCACTTCATTGGCTTCGAAAGACTTTGTATTTGAAGTTTCGGAAGACTTCATCTTTGGCCTTAGAAGATTTGGTCTTTGGTTTCGGAAGTTTTACACTTGGAATATTTTCTGTGCAGAGTGTAAAGCTTACGAAGCAACTTCTACTTTATACAAAGTGCATGCATGCAGGAAGTACTTTGGTTGCTTTGGTTGCTTTGATCTTTATATTAAACTTACACAATTAGATTGCGCTATTTATTTCTTGAAATATAGTGTTTTATATACATATTGGAACATGTTTTTTATAAGTTTTTCTTTAAGTAGTGAGTTAAAAAAATTATAAATACAAAATAATAAAATTTAAATTACACAATCATTTGTGGTTAAGCCCCTATTTGTGTGATGATAACACATGTCTTAGTTGGTCAAGCCCCTTGCTAATGTGACATCTAAATAGTATACAATTTTTTGGATGGTTAAGCCCCATCAAAGTAATTGTAACAGATAACCTTATAGAAATGATATTACTTGGGGTTGGACTTTATTTTTTATTATTCTATTTTTAAATACAAGAGTACATCAATTATTTTAATTTATTTAACTCTTACAACATATGTAAGTCCTTAATTTGATTTTCATGCCTACTTCATATATTATATCATAGAAAAACTGACGTACTTTTAGTTTTTTCCACAAAAATCCTTGAATGTTTTTTTTACAGATGAAAAACTAACATACTTTCTTTTTTTTCTTACAAAAGTCATTTAACAATTTGCACGTAAGACTCAACAAATTTTTTTCTCAATAAAATCTCTCAATAATTATTTACACATTAAAGTCTCTTTTACATATTAATTCAAATAAACTATAGCAAAAAAAACAACAACTTTTGCTTGTTTTTTCTGCGTATTTTTTTTTCTATGAATGGCTTGTTTAGCTTATGGGAGCTCGAGTTCGGATAATTTAACTTATAAGAGCTCGAGCTCGACTTAACTCTAGCTCAAAATAGTTTTAGAAATTGAGTTTGAAATGAGTAGAGCTCGAGCTCCCGTAAGTTAAATGAACCAAGCTCGAGCTTTTAAAACTTTAAAGAGCTACGTAAGAAAAAAAAGTGCAAACAAACAAAAATACTAGTAAAAAAGTTGTTTTGATTTTTTTTACAAATTCATTCAAATTTAACATGTGAATAGACTTTAATCTGTCAAATATTATTAATGTATTTTTATGAGAAAAATCATAGAGTAATATGGATTTTATATGCACTAAACTCTGAAGAGACTTTGTAAGACAAATTAAAACGTATGTTAGAATTTTATTATATTTGTCCTATTTATACATGTGTGAATACTGGAATCAGGATGTGTGTTGTCGCTATAAAAGTGGAGAAAAGTTATATTTGATAAATTTGAACATTAAACCGACAAACCTAATGGCACCAACGAAACCTATTTTGAGAGTTAGGCCACCATTTAAATTTTCTCACGAATTAAAGCCACATGTGATGATTGATATGCTCAATGATATTAGTCAGATTACACTACATAATAATTAGTAACATTTTTAAGATTACACATATATCATTTATTAACCATTAACCATTGTAGTGGACGAAAAGTAACGTGTCCTTTCCTCCCCCTACACCCAACATAATTATAGTTAGTTTTTAAATCTTATAACTCTTCTAAAAACTTGTACTTTTATAAGTTATAAAGATAATATTTGTATATTGGTATCAGGTTAATAATTGGATCATATTAATGCAAAATTTGTTACAAAACTTTAAGTAATAAAAATTATAGTGTATGTTCGTTTTCATCTCTTTGATTCAGTCACATTTTTTATTTTCATCCATTTTTTTGCGTCTGGCTCTCCAATGTTTTATAAATTTATCAAATTCATCCAAAAAGATTAACTTCGTTGATTAAAAATATTAAACCATTTATCATTAAAAGGAGAAGTTATAAAATTTTGTATATAAAGACAAAATCCTAGATTATGTTAACATATTGTTGTTAAAATTTAATTAATATATTATTTTTATATTCATGAAACATATATCGGACATTTTATCTTTTCATGCTCAAACCTTTTATATTGACTGAATCACGAGAGTTTCAGCTTCATCGATAGGCGAGGAGGATTGGGAACCCATTACTAAGGGGTTGTATAATAGAAACAATCACTTATGGACGCAATTAGGGGTGTTCAAATTCGGGTATCTGAAATTTCTGATAGTGGATTCCACTATCAGAATCCGAAATTTCAGATATCGAAAATTTCGGATTCAGATTTGGATATCCGTTCGGATATCCGAATTCAAAAAAAATTGTGTTATTTAATAAGTTTTATAAAAATATAATAATTTTATTAAATTTTTTTTCGGATGACCGAAGATTTTATTAAAATATCCGAAAAATATCTAAAAATACCCAAAATATTTTTAATAATTTTAAATTTTTATTACTATTAGAATCCGAATCCGAAAATTCAAATATCCGAATTTTGGAGTTTCGGCTATTTCAGATTCAGTTTCAGATTTGGATATTTTTGGACATCCCTAGTCGTCATCTCCTGTATATCGTGATTCAGTTCTAATCGATTATGGTTATGTAATTGAGTGATAATAAATTTAAAAATGTACAATCTTGTCCATAGTTACATATATTGACTATTGATTTAGTCTAATAGATGAAAGTGATAATTTTTTAAAACCTTTGGGAGTTAATGCGAAAACAAAAAAGATCTTTATTTAATGATAATAACAGATGTGACTAAACCACGTGGAAAATAACAATAATTCACTTTAAAATCAAGTAAAATTTGTAACGATTTAACGATACGATCGAATGATAGTATGAAAAAGGAAAAGAATGGTGCACTTCAAATACACCTATCGTAAAACTAATGTTTTCAAACTTGTTTACACTTACAAAATGCCGTTAAATATCACATTATAAATGTTTATAATTATCTTTTGGTCAAAAGGATGACATGCATAAAAAACAATCAAAATGTAACATCAAATAAACATGCATGGCGCCTCATTGACTCTAAATTTTAATATTGCGAGTTGAATCAACTACCGACCGATATAAAATAACTTAAAATTGTACGGTATTAAAAGATGGGTGATTATATTGTGCAGTTAACACTGAGAATTTATTAATAATAATTTCTTTATCTATTTTTTGCGCGTACAGGATGTATATTTCTATCCAGAGATGTCTGTATAATTTTTCAAAATTTCATATAAAAAATTAGTGATAGCACGATACCTTATTCATTTTGATAACTATAATTTATGGTAGTGTTTATTTCAATTTAATTAAAATGAAACAAATATGAATGTATTTAACATCACTTCAGAAAAATAAAACAACAATAACATCTATTGTATTAGTATCAATACGTTAAAAACATAAAGTTTATAGTTTATATATAGAACATTATTTTATGAAATACTTAAAACGAGAGCAATCGAAGTTATCAAGTACTAATTCCTTTTTTCTATTAAATTTTGTTTCTTTGACCATGTTTATTTGATGTTACATTTTGATTTGTTTATGTAAAGTTTGAAAAAAAATTCATGCGTGTTAGCGAAAATAATTACAAAGGCAGATCTTTTTTGACCAGAATATGCACATTTAGTAAATTAAATGTTGTGCTATTAGAAATGAATTGTGATTTTATAAAGCATATTGTAAATGTTTAAAACCATTTAAATTACATCTTCGGAACCGAAAGGATTGTTTATCGGTGTTTAAAAATCCACAGAGTCATCATCATCGACGTTTTAGTCTATATCAAGCAATGATATAAATAAATAATAAATTTTTTTTGGAAATCTTAACCCAAATGTAGTTGTTTCAATATCTGCTTACACACCAAAACCACATGCCTATGTGTTTATACATGAGTTTGTTTTGTCCGTGATTCTCATGTCATTTCAACGTCAACAAAAATATCATTGGTTTCAAATCTAAGTAAGATTGCGGATACAAAAGGTTGTTGTCTTGTTGATGTCGCAAAAAATCTATAAAGAGAAAGAGACGAAGAGAGAAGCGGAGTGGGGAGATGAAAGTGAAAGGTGTTCACCTAAATAGGTTAGGTTTCACCACAAGAAAAAGACCCTATGACGACGACATGTCATCGCAATAGGGCGATTTTGTTTTTGGCTGTCGTAGACCTATGGCGACGACTAGTTATCGCTCGAGGGTTACTTATATCGACAAAACAAGGTTGTCGCCATGGGTGGTCGCAATAGATTTATTTTTTACATTTTGATTTATTTTTAAAGTAATACTGGAACTTTTAACAAATTAGGTGCATCCTATAACGACGACATGTAATTATCATAAAAGCCTTTTTTTCCTATTTTTTTCTGTAAAAAAAACTTGGAGGGAAATAAGCCCACATTTATAAAATATTTATGGCGATCACAAGTTGTCGTCATAAAGTGAATAATATTTTAAAAAATAAATATTAATAAAAATAATAATTATAATTGTTAATATTTATGCATATCATTGTTATTATTATTAGTATAAGTATTATTAGAAGTAATAATAATATTATTATTATAATAATAAATGTTATGTTTATTAATTATAGAGAAAATTGTATAGGTGGTCCCAGTAGTTTAACCAAATTGCATGTTTGGTACTCAAATTTTAAGAATTGCAAAGTTAATCCAAACTTTTGTATGATCACTGCACATTTAGTCCCTGAAATTTAATTCATTCAATTTTTTATACATTTTATAATGTTTGAACTAACTTTTAAATTCAACTTTAGGGACCAAAAGTGCAATACCCACATAAAATTATGGACTAACTTTGCAATTATTAAAAATTAGGGACCAAACTTGCAATTACTATACAAAAGTTTGGAATAACTTTGTAATTTTTAAAATTCAAGGACCGAAGGTGCAGTCTGATCAAACTACAAGGACTATTTATGTAATTTTCTCTTAGTTATATTTATAAACACTTGGTGTCAATTAGGGTCAAATATGTTTGATTATGATAGTTAGGGTCGATTACATACGTCAAGATTAACTGTGATCCAATTATGATTACACACATTTATAGTAATTTCGGGAAAATTAAGCTTATTAATGGTTTAAGTTTTTCTATTCTTAATTATTGTCAATGAGTGTCAAACAATGCTAAATGTTCGATTATGATGATTAGCGTCTATTACATTCGTCAAATGTAAGCTATGATGCAATTATGATGATTGGTCTTGAATTATACACTTTGATGGTAATTTATGTGAAATTATTTTTATAGCAATAACATAAGTTTATGTATGCTTAATTATCATTAATAAGAGTCAAACAAGGTCAAATATATTCGCTTATGTTGATTAAGGTCGATTACATACATCAAAGGTTAGATAGGATCCAATTATGATCATTTGTGTTCAGTTATACATGTCAATGTGTAATTTACAAGATGTTATGCTTATTACTGGTAACTTAAGTTAGTTTATGCTTAATTATCATTAATGAGTGTCAAACAAACTCAAAGATGTTCGGTTATGACGATTAGGATTATTTTTATATACGTCAAAGGTTAGCTATGATCGAATTACGATCATTGGTGTTGAATCATAAACATTGACAGTAATTTACGGGCTTATTTGTCACACCCCAACCTTGACGGCGGAAACGTCAAGATGTGAGGGTTAAGATTGTTCACAACCACATAACGCTATTATTAAACTCAAATATATTATTCATAAGTTCCAAAGGTTACATTACAAACATAAGTTTCAAATAAAGAAAAATAACATAACATAAGATGTAATAAGCCAATTTATTTTATTTATTTAACTAGGTCCATTCCTAGATGTGAAAGCACTTCAAGATGTCAATCAAACTTGAGCATTTCCTGAAACATGTTAAAAATAAAAGGTCAACATAATGTTGGTGAGATTTTCATTGTTTTCAATACATAAGTATATAAAAGATGGCAATTTATGTTATAAGTTGGAGAACAAAGTAACTAGGGATGTAAGACATAATGCACAATCAAACCTTGACAGATTTTTACAAGTCTCAAACGTTTATAAGTATATACGATTAGCTAAGTGTACTTGGATTAACCAAGCAAGCTTGCCAGGCCCATAGATATATAACGTCGACAGGCTAGCAATAGTTAATGATTGTACATATAATCGACATTACATGGTAGCTACAAAGATCAACTAACCGCAACATACAAGTGAATTGCCATAAGTTTGCAACAATCAAACGTTTTACAAGTGCAACGATTATAAGGTAACATGTTTCACCCCAAAGTGTGAAAATATAAAAAAGGTATAGAAATACTCACATGATCAATAAGTATATAATTAAAAATTAAATAGAATAATAAATGTCGTTTCAACGTAGCCCTTCACGATGGACCTAAAATGTATATATATGATTACAAAATTTTAGTTAAGTAATAAGTTTTATGGATTAACGAAGACTAGGGTTCAATGTGGTATTAGGGATTGTCAAATAATTATGTTTAACAAATGGAACCATTTATATTTATTAGTATCAAAGAACATTATTATATCTTATATAGAGTTTTATGTAAAAATTATAACACTTATAGTTATTTCCTAAAGGTTGAATAGAGTCTAATAAATATAATCTTAACAATAATTTTTACGTTTAAAATAATCACATTTGTGGAATAAAGTTTTGGTTAAAGTATAGTTTTTTTTATATTATAAAAACAAATTATTTAATAATAATAATTTTTTTAGAATATTTGTAAAGAAAAGAAAGTACAAAAAGTATTTCTTTTTAAGAACTCAATTTACAGAAAATAACTAAAAGTATTTTTAAAATTATCAGATTTTATAAAATGGTTTTTATAATTTAATAGAAACATAAAATTAAGGTTGAAGGCTAAAAAACCTTAAACAAAACATGGGGTCCCCCGGATTCGAACCGGGGACCTCAGGTTTATGGGGAGCGCATCTTACCAGCTACTCTAAGGCCTCAGCCGCATTTAAAAACCGGTTTTAAAACTTATAAACACAACCCTAATGCATTTCCCCCAAATCAAGAACCCTAGATTCGATTGATCCCAAATTAAACCATAAAACGATGTTGTTAATCGAATTAACCATGGGACTTTTACTCCCCATGCTTAAACGAACGTATACATGTGTTTAATTACCTGGATTCGTGTAAATTTGATAGAGAACGAGCACAAGAACAGGTCGCGGTTTGTCTTGAATCAACTCGATGGACAAACGCTGATGCAGATCGAATTACGCTCGAGGACAGCTTCGAATGAGGTTCTTAATGCGAAGCCCTCTATCTATTGATGGTTAGCAGGCTTTGAGAGTGGTATTCGAGTGTCGGGTAGGTTGCGGTTAAAGGGGAAGATTGAATAAGGAGTTTTGTATGTTATTAGGTGAAATTGGTAATGTTAAACGATTAGAGGTAGTTAAATGATTGCTCAGATTCAATTAATTAAGTTATTATTGCTTCTTAATGTGCGAACGGCTATGGAGTTTAAGTGGTTTCGGTTATTCGTTCGATTGAGTTTATAACCGTTGTTTAAACGCAATCAAAGTTCATAATGGCGTTCGAATCGCGTCCATGAAGCGTTTGGTAGGATTTTTCATAAAAACCGATGATGGCTTTGTGAGTTTTGGGCCCTCGCCGGCGCTTGGCCGGATTTTGGCCGGAAAGATAGCCGGAAAAACGGGGGTTGGGCTGGGGTTTGGTTCAAGTTTAATGAATTTACAGTTTTGGTCCCTCAACTTTCAATCTTTATTATTTTATGTTAAAACTTCTATTGAAAGTTTATTAATTTGACAAAACAACCCCCTTAACTTTTTTAATTTAAGTTTAAATAGTTTCAAGTTTAATATATTTATAGATTGATATTTATAACAATATTATTATTATTGTGATTATTCTTAGTTATTATTATTATTGTCATAATTTTATTGTTATTATTATCATTATTAATATTGTCATCATCATTATTATTATTATTATTATTATTATTATTATTATTATTATTATTATTATTATTATTATTATTATTATTATTATTATTATTATTATTATTATTATTATTATTGTTATTATTATTATCCACTATTATTATTATGCACCTAAACGAAAAAGAATTAAAGACAACAAATAAATAAGCATAACTAACCCATAAGTTTCATAAATGACATAATTAGTCCTTACAAGAACTTAACAAAGTTAACCCTTAATTAAACGAAAATACGCGATGTTACATTATTAGCGATAAATTAAGTTAGTTTATTGCAATTAGGATCAATAGATGTCTAACAAGCTTAAAGACACTTTGTTATGATAATTAATGTTGATTACATGCACCAAAAGTTAGTCAAGTTAGGGCAAACAAGCATTGCATGTGCACACAATGGTGATAGCAGGGATTAGGACCCCCACGTGCATTGATATAAACTCACTTCCAGTTGCCAGTCATGTAACTTAATATTTAGTTTCAATATATGTAGTCATTGAACATATTTTGTTTGTTAGTAACATTTTACTTTCAAATATGAATATAACATCAAGTAGGAAAAACGATCAAAGGGAAGAAACTTAAACTTATATGAAAATGGGCTGCATACAACACGTAACCACTTCCTATACAATTTGATCACACGGGGAAACTTTATAAAGTTGTGGAAGAAAATAGTCAGCTATTTTTTAGGGCTTTATTTAATCATGTTTCCTCTGTTCCTTTCCATTATCTCACCTGAGATTAAAGTTCCTGCTACTTTTAAGATATCATGTACTCGAGATGAGTATTTTATGTAGTGGTTTATTTGTATTTTGGTCATCTTAACTTTTATATTTTTGCAACTACTTTGTTTTAAAGGAATATATTGAGTTACAAGTTTATCGTGGTTTAGATCATTGGCAGGGGATACAACTCGGATACATAGACTACTAACGAGCTTTTAGATAGAAGAGATGACATGAAGCAAAATCTCTTTGGTCATGAAGGTTATGATGATATTGAGCGGACTATAAATCATTCACCGAAAAGCCAAAGTCAAAAGGCATGGGAGGAGGTGGTCAGTGACAGAACCAAAAATTATTTTCAATGGGGTCACTCTATTTAGGTGATTAGATTTCTAACGAAACAACATTGAATTTTTCAGGTTGTCAAATTGGGCCAGGCCGGGTCAGAATAGATTGAACCACCTTTCAAGTCGGGTAGGGTCGGTTCAATTTTCAACTAGAATCACTAGAGTTAATAATCAAAATTAACGACTATAATCACTAAAGTTTCTACTAATTAAAATGACTAATAACAATCAAAGATTGAACCAATTAAAGCAAATATCTTAGAATCACATCGTTTAGACATAATGATATGTGAGGATGAGAAATCTTGTGAAACTTGAAACAAATAAAGGCAAATATCTTAGAATTATTATTACACTTCTAAATAAGATCATATCCAACCCTAATCACATCAAATAATAATAAAAAAAATCACACTTAGCTAGTTTTACTTGCATCTTTATTAATCCAAAGTGGGAAAGAAATCAAGAATCACCTTGAATCTCCTTCCTAAATAGTAATAAAATCAACACAAGGAACCGTCAAGGGACTCCCATTTATTAACTTGAAAACTCAAACTTTAAGTTAAACATCTATCATTTCCTATTTTGGTTCTCTCGTTCCCAAATTCTCAATCAAACACTCCTAAATAATTAAAAATAAATTACACATGTTTTTTACTCCCTATGTTTCATGAGATTATTTGGTTGAAAAAAATCACAGAAACTACATAAACTTTAATAAGGTAAAATTCATATGAATGTTTCAACATGTTAAAAGGAAATATGAAACTGAATCACTTCAAATTTAATTCCAAATAAGATTGACATAAACTTACAGGTCAAAGAAAGAAACTTGAATGGTTGTCGAAGTTCCGGTTGCCAGAGACCAGAGAAATGGTCGCCGACTTCAAGTTATTGGTCGTTATCAATGACTTAATGAAGAGTGTCGATGGCGGCTAGAGGTGGGAACTTTAAGCCCAACTGCAGGATAGAAAGCTATAGTGATGGGAGTGTGGGTTTTGGGTTAGGGTTAAAAGAATAAAAGGTAATTAAAAATAAAGGTATAAAGGTAATTTTACAAATTTAAAAGGAATGTAAAAACCACTTTGCAAGAATCAAACTTGTGACCTCCTCTAGAGCTGGGCGCGCGCAAAAACGAAGGAAACCAGTAGACCACAACCAAATTATTGTCATATTCTGAACTTGATAATACTAAAGGGTTCGCCTCTAGCAAAACTATGAGTTCACCCGAAATTTTGGTATTATATGGTCCACTACTAGCTCAAAAATCAATGGTGTCACTTGACCCCGTACCCCAAAGGGTAGTTCCGCCACTGGATGTATTAAGTTTTTCACAAGTGAACAACATTAACACCTTTCACAATAAGGCTAAGGAAGTAAAGCAAAATAGCTCTATCCAAGTTTGCATGGGAGTCGTTCATATGCTCAGAAGCAATACCTTTTGGTATGAAAGAACGTATTATTCAAATATGTATTATTAAATCTTTCTCATGAATATTAATTTTTAATGTTCAAAGAAGCAACAAGCTAGGACCTCGAGCCATATTGAAACGTACAGGAGCGGTTTATGTCACTTAAACATTTAGTTTTCTCTCAAACTCACTTGTAACACACTCAAATCAGATAAAGTAAAATCTCTTCTAAGAGTTGATAATAATATATTAAGTAGCAAAGAACACAAAGAAATAATTTTTCAAGGTACTTGTATATATTACTTCTCAACTCAAAGTATTACAAGATTCTTACAAGCATATTACATGAGTTACAATGAGAAACTATATATACTAGATCCTACAGCCAGATATACTTTGATACTAGCTAGAAACCTAGACTAAAGCATATATTATAATGCTAAAGTTAAGGTATCTTAGATAAAGTATTATCTAAGATATGGTAGTCATGACATGTCCATGACTTACCTTTTGTCAACAACTAAAGTTGGCAACTATACTAACTGATAAAAGTGAACAGTGGAATAAAGTATGGTCAACTACATGGATTTTTGAGAAAATACCATGCAGTATATTAGAGGTCTGCAACGGAGTGTCAGAGAGACCATACTTATGTCCACTGTTTCATAGTAGTGTCTTCCGAAGGTTAGTTGGCTTCGGAAGAACAAGTTCTTCCGAAGCCACTTTTACTTCGGAAGAGACTACTTCTTCTGAGGCTTGAGGGCTTCTTCATATCTTCATACTTTGAAAGTTGACTTCTTATCTTTTTTTTTCTAAGTCTTGAACTTCAGAAGTGAATAATTTATCTTCGGAAGTTGGAGTTTTTCCTTCGGAAGTTGAGTTTTTTCTTCGGAAGATGATCTTGCACTTTGTCTTTGGAAGAACTCCATTTCCTTCGGAAGTTCCATAGTTAGCTTTAAAATTCCTTTATTAGTTGCACCCAAAAATAGTCTAAGTGATTTGGTTTTGGTTGCACCAGCCTTTCTAAATCCAACAAACTCCCCCTAGGCTGATGCTACCAAAACCTCACTTATTTTTGCTTCTCAAAACCTTCAGCACCAGGGACAGAAGATGTTAATTTGTTTCCTTGTTCTTCCCTAAAGTGGTGCTGAGAAGTTTGTACAAGTCATTAGTGGATAGGAGATCCAGTCTATCACTCTAAATGACATGTACCTTTTGTTGTGCCCCCTAAAGAGAGTTAGTTGACTGGAGTTATAGTCATACTCCCATCTAACTATGAATTCAAGCTCAAGACCCTCAACCATTTAAAGAAAGGCTTTGCCTTTGGTTACTGATCCTTTCCTTTCCTCCTCTTTTCTTAGTTTCAACTCTTTTTCAATCTTGGTCCTAGCAGTTAGCTCGGCCAGATGAAGACTGCTCAGGTGATTTCTGATATGAGCAGCTACCTCAGAGTTGGAAGGGTTGGAGAGTGGCTTTTCTGCTAACTCAGCAATATCAAATCTGCTTAAGTGTAGCAGAGATGAGGCATTTAGTCTGTTTAGCTCTCCACTCTCTCTCTTAACAACAAAGTTGTGAGAAGGGTCTTTGAACCTCCACGGGATAATCCTTTTTCTCGGCACAAGGGGTTGACTTGGCACTTTGTCCCCTTTCTTTGTATCCAGCAGAGTCACCAGCCTTCTCCTTAGCTTCTTCTCTTCTTCATTCAGTGAATCTGAGTTGAGACCAAAGAGCTTTACGTCTCATGTTCCTCTGGGCTAATCAAGAAATTGATCTCTAGAGAGAGAACATGAGGATCCATCAACATAGGTCAGTTTGACAGACTTCTCCTCGCAAGAGATGTCACTCAGGGTTGTACAGTTCATGAGCTTTGTCTTGATCGCCTTGAACTTCTCTAAGGAGAGATGTTTGGAAGGCTGAGGGGATGGTTTGGGAGTGTAACACCCCGAATTTTTATTTAAACGAAAGGAAAAAAAAGTAAATAGAAAGAATAGACAATGAGCACAAGTGGAAGGGGATAAAGTGTACAAAGTACAAAAGTCTAGTATTTTATATTATAAATGGGTATGACCGCCCATATTAAAAGCAGAAAACTGCTTTTACTTTCGGAGGAAGAAGAAGAAGAAGAAAACTCTCGGTTTTCAGAGACAGAAAGGAAGAAGAAGCTGTAAAAGAGTTGTTTTCAAGAACTTGGAGTTTAATTTTCTAGTAGGAGTGACTAGCACGATGACCTGCTTTAAGGTGAGTTTCTAGAATCCCTCTTTTACTAATTTTCAACTTGTTTGGGGCTATTATGCATACCAAGAAAATGTTTTCAAGTAAAACCGTGAGTTTCAGCCCATTGTTCGATGATGTTCTGTGTATGTATGTTTTAGAGTTGGTTTATGGGTTAGCGTTGATGTTTAGCATGCTTAGGTGCCCTTAGTATGTTAGATCTATGCTTGGGTATTATTAGAATGATAATAGGGTGATTTTAGTAGCATAGAAAACATTTCATCATGTTCTGATGTGCATGAACAGTGGCCCATGCGCCCAACATGTTGGCCATGCACCTAAGTGTTGGCCATGCGCCCAAGAGTGGGCCATGCGCCCAAGAGTGGGCCATGCGCCTAAACAGTGTTCCCATGCGCCCAACGGCCAACTGCCTAAGTATGCCCAACCGCCCAAACCCCATGCGCCTAAGTGTTAATAATCTAAGTGTAAGCTCAGACGCCCAAATAGTGCCCATGCGCCCAAGTGTTAAAACGGCTAATTGTTGATGCGCCTGAACAGGTGCCATGCGCCTGCATAGTGGCAAAGCGCCTGAACAGGGAAGAAATGCCCAAACAATGCCCATGCGCCCAGACTGTTTTGCACTTAGAATTTTTATTCTCATGCGCCTAAAAGGTCCCATGCACCGATTTTGGACTTAGGATTTTCTAAGTGGTTTTAAAGGGTAAAATAGGGAGATATGCCTTGTTATGATGTGATGACTTATGCTTGATGTGTGCATGGTGGTGTGATGAAATTATGATGTGTATGTGTGAGTGATGTGTTATCTCTCTTCGTCAAAGAGTTTTCAAAACGTACGTATTATGTTTTATAATACATTATGTATGACTTCACGTGGTGTGATGTATGAACGAATAAATTAACGAACGTAAGGTATTATGTAACAAAGTGAAAGATAACGATAAAGTACGAAACGAACAAATACGATATAGTACGAAATGAACACATGAGATAACAAATGGTGAACATGAAAGTGACGGATGATGAGATCCGTGTCGCGTACCCCGGTACTGTGTCAGTCTTCGGACATGAGTCGGGGGTTTGTTTATCAGGCCCCGGCACAGTATCAGTCTTCGGACATGAGTCGGGGGTATTGCATGAGACAAAAACGGATGATGAGATCCGTGTCGCGTACCCCGGTACTGTGTCAGTCTTCGGACATGAGTCGGGGGTTTGTTTATCAGGCCCCGACACAGTATCAGTCTTCGGACATGAGTCGGGGGTATTGCATGAGACGAAATAAGGAGGTGAGCGACTTTGTGTTGCAACAGACTCGGATAGAGTTCAATCCATGTGATTGACTCGAATGGGATCTTTGTCGCGTATCCCGGTGCTGTGTTAGTCTTCGGACATGAGTCGGGGTTTGTGTACAGGCCCCGGCACAGCATCAGCTTTCGAGCATGAGTCGGGGATATTGCATGAGACAAGATTCGAGTAATGAAGAGTAATGAGTGAAGAAATGAATGAATGAACGAATGATGATGAAGATAATAATAATAATTATCATCAGTATGAATGTATAATGTATGACAACTTACGGACGTAAAGTATGAAACGGAAGTAAGAGAAAGAAAGTCAAAGATATTGAGAAGTATGAACGATAATATGAATACGAAAGTAAATAAAAGAATGAAACAATGAAATTATGAAAGAAAGAAACGTATAAAGAACATAGATTGAGTGTACGTATGTTGTATGACCACGAATGAATGTAAAGATAGTTTTTAAAGGAAATAAAGTATTTTATTATAAAAACTAGAACTCACTCAGCATCACTGACTTTTGTATGCATGATAGTTGGCAGGTATTTTGTTGATGCTGAGGAGATGCAGACATGGATGTATAAGCTACTGGGAGCGTTTTGAGGCTGGCATCCACATTTTGACATGTCATTGTATTTTGAGATGAAAACGAATGTTGTAAACGAATGAAATGACATGTTTTTAGTTATTAATGAAAGTTTTAAATTCTGTTGCAAAATAAATGTACGTTTTAAAATGTTTTATGTGCAATGAATGACCAATTGTGAGGTGCCCGGGAATGGGGCCTTACAAGTTGGTATCAGAGCCTAAAGTTTAAGTGATATGGGTAAATATTTTCAAAAGAAACCTAAACTTAAACTGAGAATTGGACTAAAAGGAAAAGGATGCCAGTCCTAGTAGCTACGTGCCTGCAGGTAAAGGTTTTATGTAAACATTTTATGAAAGCTAACGGTTAACCAGTATTATGTGCGCATGTTATGTGGCTAGTGTGTTTTTGTGTAGATTTAGATACTGATGTAGTCAGGATAGGGAATGCTTGGGAGATGAAGAGTAAAGTAAGTGGTTAATCACAGCTGGCCACTGTAATTAGGGACTTACTATACTTGACATAATCCAAGCTATTACATTGAATGACCGTGTTAGTGTTTGAATCTTATAGTGATTAGAGAATGGCTAGAGGTAGATCGTCTAAGGCCTCTAGGGGTGGAGCTCAAGGAGGACGTGGTGCTGAACCGCGTGTTACAAGGAATAGGGCTAGGGCTACTGAGAGGACGCGTGAGGAGCCCGAGATGCAACACCACGACGGTGGTGATGAGAGTACGAACATGAGGGCCTCGATGAAAGAGGCAGTAGTAGAAGAGGTCCATCAAGTTATGCAGACGATTCTACTGTCTGTAGTGATCGAAGTAATTAAAGCTGTTAGGGAAGGCGAAAGGAAGGAGAGGAATAGGTCCTCGGGAAGGAGAGAGCAAACGAAGACCGAGACGATTATCCCTACTGATGAAGAAGAGGAAGAAGAAGAGCGTGTGCCTGAGGCAGCACGAGGCTGTAATTATGGGGCATTCCAAAGGTGCAAGCCCCCTACCTTTGATGGTAATGGCACTGCTGCTGCTGCTCACTGATGGGTGAGGGAGATGGAGGTTGTCCTTGAGATCAGCGAGTGCTGAGAGGACCAGAAGGTGAAGTTTGCCACTCACTCGTTTGTGGACTCGGCCTTGTGCTGGTGGGACAACATTGTCTAGGCTGAGGGTACCAGGGCAATCGGAAAGATGAGGTGGAGTGTACTGAAGAAGCTGGTGATTGAAGTGTTTTGTCCTCACCGGGAGTTGGACAAGATTGAGAGAGAGTTCTTACTGCTAGAGGCGGGAATGATGACACACCAGTAGTCCACCACTAAGTTCAACGAGATGGCAAGGCTGGTGCCAGATTAGGTGACGCCTGTGTCACGAAAGATTAAGAGATACATTCAAGGACTGCCAACAGACATCCACAGACATTTGATCGCTGCCCGACCAAGTACATTCAGATCAGTGGTTGACTTAGCCGGGAGATTGTACAATGAGCGAGTGGTGATGGCGATAATAGATGAAGAGGAGAGCGGGACCATGTTAACAAGGGGGATGGAAGGCGAGGCAATGATGGTGGTTTGTTTCTAGAGGTGAGACATGTAGGGTTGATGATCGGAAGAGGATAACAAGGGAGGGCGAGGTATGCAAGAAGTGTGGTAGAGGCCACGAAGGGGTGTGCAAGTGGGGACTGAATGCCTGCTTTCGGTGTGGAAAGGAGGGCCACAGAGCGAGGGACTGCCAAATTGCTAAATGCTACGATTGTGGCAAGACAGGACACATGAGCAGAGACTGCAAGAAGTCGAGGGCAGGAAGCTCCGGTACGAGGAAGGAGAACAGAGGGTGAAGGCTAGAGCCTTTGCTATGACCGGGAGGAGGCTAGATCAGACTCCAAGGTAACGTCAGGTACATTTTTGGTAATTTAGATTTATGCATCTATACTTTAATTGTGGCACTAGTAGTAGATTTGTTGCTGCTATCTTCTGTGATGTTGCACGTTAGGAGTAGGAAGATCGATGAGCCCTTCGATGTAAGAATTGCTATTAGTAAGTCCACCAGGTTACCTAATGCCTAAGAGGATTGCGCGATAGAATTGAGAGAGAGCGCTTGTTCCTGCTAGACTGTTCAAGACATACATAGGTGGATAGACATGCATCTCCGGGTGAATTGATCACTAATCTACGACTCAAACCCCAAGTGTTGCAAGAAGATGGATTGATCAACTATGCACGACCAGAGTTCGGTGTCGACCTACGACAATGGATTATGATGAAGGCTTCAACCAGGAAAGCGGATTGTTTGATTTGGAAATCGAGTAAAGCTAATACTAAAGTATAGAGGGTCATTCCCAGTTGTTGCTCAGGTAGGAGAAGTGACACATCGACTGGAGCTACCCGATGAGTTAAGTGGAGTTCATCTGATGTTCCATGCATCTCGTCTAAGAAAGTGTTCGATCGATGAGAATATGATCATGCCACTAGAGAACACTAAGATGGACAAAGTATTCAACTACGAGAAGCAACTGGTAGCCATTACTGATAAGGAGAAGAGAATGGGCTAATGAGGATGATGGTCTCACTTGTGCGGGTGCAGTGAAGCCTAAAAAGATCCAAGTCTAAGTGCAAGGTCAAGGAAGAGGTGAGACAGGCTTACCCGTAACTACCCAAGAAGCGACAGGTTTCGGGGACGAAACCTCTTTAAGGAGGGTAGACTTGTAACACCCCGAATTTTTATTTAAACGAAAGGAAAAGAAAAGTAAATAGAAAGAATAGATAATGAGCACAAGTGGAGGGGGATAAAGTGTACAAAGTATAAAAGTCTAGTATTTTATATTATAAATGGGTATGGCCGCCCATATTAAAAGCAGAAAACTGCGCTTAGTTTCGGAGGAAGAAGAAGAAGAATAAAACTCTAGGTTTTCAGAGACAGAAAGGAAGAAGAAGCTGTAAAAGATTTGTTTTCAAGAACTTGGAGTTTAATTTGCTAGTAGAAGTGACTAGCACGAAGACCTGCTTCAAGGTGAGTTTCTAGAACCCCTCTTTTACTTATTTTCAACTTGTTTGGGGCCATTATGCATACCAAGAAAATGTTTTCAAGTAAAACTGTGAGTTTCAGCCCATTGTTCGATGATGTTCTGTGTATATATGTTTTAGAGTTGGTTTATGGGTTAGCGTTGATGTTTAGCATGCTTAGGTGCCCTTAGTATGTTAGATCTATGCTTGGGTATTATTAGAATGATAATAGGGTGATGTTAGTAGCATAGAAAACATTTCAGAATGTTCTGATGCGCATGAACAGTGGCCCATGCGCCCAACATCTTGGCCATGTGCCTAAGTGTTGGCCATGCGCCCAAGAGTGGGCCATGCGCCTAAACAGTGTTCCCATGCGCCCAACGGCCAACTGCCTAAGTATGCCCAACCGCCCAAACCCCATGCGCCTAAGTGTTAATAATCTAAGTGTAAGCTCAGACTCCCAAATAGTGCCCATGCGCCCAAGTGTTAAAACGGCTAATTGTTGATGCCCCTGAACAGGTGCCATGCGCCTGCATAGTGGCAAAGCGTCTGAACAGGGCAGAAAACGCCCAAACAGTGCCCATGCGCCCAGACTGTTTTGCACTTAGAATTTTTATGCTCATGCGCCTAAAAGGTCCCATGCACCCATTTTGGACTTAGGATTTTCTAAGTGGTTTTAAGGGGTAAAATAGGGAGATAGGCCTTGTTATGATGTGATGACTTATGCTTGATGTGTGCATGGTGGTGTGATGAAATTATGATGTGTATGTGTGAGTGATGTGTTATCTTTCTTTGTCAAAGAGTTTTCAAAACGTACGTATTATGTTTTATAATACATTATGTATGACTTCACGTGGTGTGATGTATGAACAAATAAATTAACGAACGTAAGGTATTATGTAACAAAGTGAAAGATAACGATAAAGTACGAAACGAACGAATACGATAGAGTACGAAATGAACACAAGAGATAACAAATGGTGAACATGAACGTGAAGGATGATGAGATCCGTGTCGCGTACCCCGGTACTGTGTTAGTCTTCGGACATGAGTCGGGAAGTTTGTTTATCAGGCCTCGGCGCAGTATCAGTCTTCGGACATGAGTCGGGGGTTTTGCATGAGACAAAAACGGATGATGAGATCCATGTCGCATACCTCAGTATTGTGTCAGTCTTCGCACACGAGTCGGGGGTTTGTTTATCAGGCCCCGACACAGTATCAGTCTTCAGACACGAGTCGGGGTTATTGCATGAGACGAAATAATGAGGTGAGCGACTTTGTGTTGCAAGAGACTCGGATAGAGTTCAATCCCTATGATTGACTCGAATGGGATATTGCATGAGACAAGATTCGAGTAATGAAGAGTAATGATCGGGGGTTTGTCTACAGGCCCCGGCACAGCATCAACTTTCGAGCATGAGTCGGGGATATTGCATGAGACAAGATTCGAGTAATGAAGAGTAATGATCGAAGAAATGAATGAATGAACGAATGATGATGAAGATAATAATAATTATCATCAGTATGAATGTATAATGTATGACAACTGACGGACGTAAAGTACGAAAAGGAAGTAAGAGAAAGAAAGTAAAAGATATTGAGAAGTATGAACGATAATATGAATACGAAAGTAAATAAAAGAATGAAACAATGAAATTATGAAAGAAAGAAACGTATAAAAAACATAGATTGAGTGTCCGTATGTTGTATGACCACGAATGAATGTAAAGATAGTTTTTAAAGAAAATAAAGTATTTTATTATAAAAACTAGAACTCATTCAGCATCGCTGACTTTTGTATGCATGATAGTTGGTAGGTATTTTGTTGATGCTGAGGAGATGCAGGCATGAATGTATAAGCTACTGGGAGCGTTTTGAGGCTGGCATCCACATTTTGACATGTCATTGTATTTTGAGATGAAAACGAATGTTGTAAACGAATGAAATGACATGTTTTTAGTTATTAATGAAAGTTTTAAATTCTACTGCAAAATAAGTATACGTTTTAAAATGTTTTATGTGCAATGAATGACCAACTGTGAGGTGCCCGGGAATGGGGCCTTACAGGGAGGTTGTTGGGTAGGGTTGTGGTGTTTGGGTTCTGGCAAGTGTTTTGGGTTTGAGGATGTGTAGTTTAGGTGGTTGAGGTGATGAAGTAGGTAAGGTTGATGGTGTAAGTTCAGGGGTATAAGGCTCAGAGGTTGGTTCAGTGTTAATGGGGAATGGAAAGGAATTGGTTCAGGTTGTGGTTGGGTTTGAGGTTGGGGTTGAGTGGTTGGTTTGAAGATCATCCCCTGTCCCCTCCTATACATCTCCTTCCTCTTCCCCGAGCAAATGTCAGCCTTTATGTTACTGACATGTCGCTGGAGAGTCTTCTCAGACATAGGACCTACCTGCCTGCCAGAGAAGTCATGAGCCCGGAGATAGTCTTTCATTTAGGCTTTATCACCTATCTTTCTGGCAGCAGTGAGTCCTTCTTCTTCTTCCTTTTTCTTCTTCAACCTCAGCTTCTCCTTAGCAGCTTTCTTTCTCTCCTTCTCCATTTGATCTTGCTCTTTGTTGAAGAGCCATATGATCGTATCATTGTCATGTGGAGATAGTTCTTCTAGAGAGAATCCCCTGAAGGTGAGGAAAGCTATCCTTTCCCTCCTTAGTTGCTGATCAGCTTCTCTTTTCTCGCTCTCTTTCTCTTCCTCCAAGGCTAACCTTGCTGCTTCTTCCTTTTGCTGAATTGCAGCAAAGTTACCTTTTCTAATTCTACTAACTCCTCTAATGGTAGCAGGAGTACATCTTCACTAACAGCTCCCAATTTGACAAGCCTGTCAATGATTTCCACTGTTCTTCAATTACTGATAGCCTCCTGGTTGGCTGCAGCTGCTTTGCTACTTGCAGCTAGCAACTTCCCAGTTGGGAGTCTACCTTTTCTCTTGAGCTTCTCTATTCTTGCTTCCTCCTGAAGCTCTTCCTCAGTCATCTTCCTCTTCTTTGACATCTTTAGAAGTGCTAGACTTTAGGGGTTTTTGGATAGAAGTTTCAAGTTGAGTGGTGGTAATGGGAGCTGGAGTCAATGATGATGTTTGAGCTAGGGGTTGAGTGAGAAAATCCTCCCTATTGACTTCGGATGCAAGTTCTAGGATTGCATCTGTGACTTCTAAATCATCGAATAAAGAGAATAGTCCTTCCGCAGCTACAATCTTAGCTTCGGAAGATTGAAGTTGTTCTTCCAAGGCTTTCACGTGTGCTTCAGAAGTCTGTGAGAATGCATTCTCTTTCCCAACTATCTCAGTTGTTGGGCCATCAGTCCTTGTTTCCCCTTCGAAATTAATCTCAGATTCCACTTGGACCTTAGGTTGACCAACTCCCTCGACAGTAGTAGAAGGTGCATTCAACCTCTAAAGCTCTTGAGCTCCAAAGTAAATCACAGACAGGTCAGGACTTGGCTATTCAATAAAAGATTCCATCAGGAACGTGTTGAAGAACCTATTGAGATCTTGGAGCATCCTTTGGTCCATTTGAATTACAACTAGAGGAGGCTCAGGAAAAACTAAAGCTTGTTGAATGGGGTATCTTGAACTTAAGGAAGTGAGAGCTTGACTCTGTGGTTCCTCTTGTCTTTGTCCCTGAACACTCTTCCCCTTTTTGGTAGCATCATCTTGAGAGCTTGATGAGCTGGAGGAAGAGGTCAATGAGACCTGAATTGGTACATGCCTAATAGACCTCTCAATCTGTTTCTCAGCTACTTTGGCCTTGAGATCTTTAATCTCAAGTTGCTAAGTGGCAGACCTATCCTCTAAAGTCCTAACCTTAGATTCAAGGTTTGAGACTTTAAAAAGTAGGTCTTGAATGGTGAGTTGCAGTCTTCCCTTATCTTTTTTTGAAGAATCATGGGGAGATGAGGTAACATACCTAGTATGTTCATGCTCACCACCAGATGTGATTTCTTGGCATCCTGGTTTCCCTTGCCTAGTGATGTCTCTTTCAGAGTCATCAAATGGCATGGTTTCCGTAGATTCAGTCTCAGTGATGTTACTACTATCCTGAAGGTCCCATGAGGCTCCTTCAGTAGTGGCAGCTGAATCTACATGAGTCCTCTCTACACCAGTGGGACTCACCTCAATTATGGCTTGTTGATGAGGGCTGGAGATAAGAGGTCTCTCTAGGCTCTGTTGATCCTTGAGAGGGTGTTGTGGATCAACTTCATTGTCCTGAAGAGACATAACCTCCTCATCAGTTCCTATTAATAAGTCAGTAAAGGATATAGAGGTTAAGCCTAATGACCCGGGACCTTGGTTAATGCCTATTGGCATTGAGCCTATGGTGGGGCTGTCCTTTTTTGGTTGCTCAGAGGAGTATAAAGACTCACCCTAAGGGTTTACAGCTTGGGTTTCGGGCTCATGGGTTTGAGACTGAGGAGACTCAATACCCATATCAAGGTCAATTATGAAGGATGGTGAGACCTCAGACTGAGTGGGAGCCCATTGTTCCACTCTAGTCTTTTTGGATTGAACAGGAGGATCTTGTTCAATCAGAGTAGATTGAACAAGGGTTTGTTTGGAGCGTCTTTGGTATGTGATAGTGATGGGATGTGAAGGTAGATTTGGCAATATGAGGGTAGTTGCTAGTGTGGGTTCATCACCTGTGGGGTTAACAGGGATGTCACCAGGAGCCATTGGCTCAATCATACCTGGAAGAAGAGCAGTTTGTCTTCAAGTGAAATTGGTAAACATTCTCTTCAAAATTTTAAAGATGGTCGGCCTCATTTGAGGGACAGTCAGAGCAGCTGCACAGACAAGCTGACTCTGGTCCAACTCACAGTTGATGATGTGCTGAAGGAACCTGGGATACATGAAGAATGTGTCCCGCTGGAGGTTACCCATAAGATTAGTCAGCACAAACCTTGAGTAATTGAAGCGGAGGCTTTTCACCAATCCATGAACTAGGCACCCTAGTTCATATGGGATTTGATCCCATCCCCCAGACTTGTTTGACAAGCAATAGAGAACAACATGCAGCAGGAACTTCCAGTTGTAAGAGAAGTTAAACTTGTAGACTGTAGACCTGCTTACATCTCCACCATATCCCATTTGGATATAGGTGTTGTCCAAGTCTGTCTTGGGAAACTCTGTAGGAGTGCCCTTATCGTGAAGCTCCAGATGCTCCCTGATGACTTGTTCGGAAAGGACCAACTCCTGGCCACAAATGCTCGACCTTATTACCTGAACCCCATTTAGGGTTTCAATCTGACCATTGGCCCATAATTCAGCCATGTGATTTGAGTAAACAGTAGGGTTAACAGTCAGAGCGGTGTAATAAGATGATTGGGTAAGAAAGGAAATGATATCAGAGATGTCAGCATCCCTTGAAGAATCAAGGAGTGCGACTTGGTTGTGCTGAGGGTTAAGTGCCATTGAGAAAGTTGCAAGAAGATGAGTTTGGAATTAGGTGAATTGGAGACGAAGGAAGCTATTAGGGCAGTAAATTTGGTAAAAAGATGAAAGTGATTAGTCGGGGGTTATTTAAATGGGTGAAATGGCGGTTTTGGGGGTTTGGATAAGGTGACAGGATGTGTTGGTGGATGATGTGACAGGGGCGGTAAGGTTTAGTCCATTAAAAAAATCTGACATCATTAACAAAATCTTTACTTTTTATAGAGTGGGAACCAAAAGATTTCCGTTACACAGTAAAGTCTTTCTTCAGAGTATAAAACATTTCCAAAGGTAATCTTCTTCCGAATGTAATTTTACTTACGAAGGTAAAGTTCTTACTTTCGAGGGTAAAAATTGTCTTCCGAATGGAGAGTTTTATAGGCTTCGGAAGTAAATATGATATGTAATCAATCGATTCTTCCGAGACTAAAAACTCTTCCGTGAAGAAGATTTTCCTGGGAGGAATTTTGCTTCGGAAGATATGGAAAACATCTTCCGAGGGTTAATTCCTCTTCGGAAGAATTTATACTTAGTGAAATTTCAGAGAAGGACTTTTTGTAACAGGACTTAAATTGTTTTGAAAAAAGACTTTACACATTAAAAAGGTTTTCAAATGAGATAGACTAATCAATGTTTATCATTACAATAACTGTAATGATATACTTGAATCTTTGTTCATCGAAAGCTTTGATAAACAAGTCAGCATATTGTTCATTTGAGTAAACTTTGATTAGTTTAATCAGATTTTTCTCATGAATATCTCTTATGAAATGATACCTGATATCAATGTGCTTTGTCTTGGAGTGCTTCACCGGATTTTCAGTAATGGAGATAACACTATTGTTGTCAATATGGATAGGAGTGCTCATGAAGTTGAATCCGTAATCAATCATCTGGTTCTGAATCCACAGTAGTTGAGCACAGCAACTAGCAGTAGCAATGTATTCAACTTCATGAGTAGATGTTAAAACACAGGATTGCTTCTTGCATTGCCATAAGATGATCCTTCCACCAAGAAATTGACATCCACCTGATGTTGATTTCTTGTTGATATTGCAGCCACCGTAGTCACTATCAGAGTAGCCATAGAGATTAAATTATTTTTCCTTGGATACCAGAGACCTAAATTGGGTGCTCCTTTGAGGTATCTGAGGATTCTCTTGGGAGCAACTAGGTGAGACACCTTTGGAGCGGCCTGATATCTTGCACATATGCAAGTTGCAAACATGATATCAGGTCTACTTGTTATGAGATACATCAGAGAACCAATAATTTCCCTATACTGATGTTGATCACTATCCTCCCCCTCAGAGTTAGAACAGAGATTATGGTTTCTGGGTATAGATGTTTTGGCTGGCATACAATCTTTCATATCAAATCTTTCTAAGATGTCATTGACATACTTAGATTGATTGATGAAAAACCCTTCCTTTATTTGCTTCACCTGAATTCCAAGAAAAAAGTCCATTTTTCCCATGGAACTCATCTCAAACTTCTTCTTCATAATGCTCTCAAAGTCCTTACACATTTGGTAATTTAAAGAACCAAAGATGATGTCATCAACATAGACTTAAACGAGCAAGATGTCCTTTCCAGACTTCCTTATGAAAAGAGACTTGTCAATGGTACCTCTAGTGTAATCATTTTTAGGAGAAATTGAGACAATGTCTCATACTATAGTCTAGGTGCTTGGTGCATCCTATATAGAGCTTTATCCAAGTTGCACACATAGTTGGAGTGCTGTGGGTCTTCAAATCCTGAAGGCTGGCACACATAGACTTCCCTATCTATATCCCCATATAGAAAGGCACACTTGATATCAAGCTGGTAGACAGTAAAATCCTTGGATGCAATATAAGCAAGAAAGATTCTAACTGCCTCAAGTCTTGCAACAGGTGCAAAGACATCAGTATAATCGATTCCCTCCTCTTGAGTGTATCCTTGAACCACCAGTCTTGCCTTATTCTTGATTATCAAGCCTCTATCGTCTCTTTTGTTTCTGAAAACCCATTTGGTGCCTATAGGTACTTGACCAGATTGTAGCGAACATAGGTTCTAAACCTTTTGTCTCTTGAATTAAAGCAGCTCCTCTTGCATTGAGTCAACCCAGCTACTATCTTTCAAGGCATCTTCTACCTTCTTAGGTTCCATCTAGGATAAAAAGCATGAGTACAAGCAGACATTCCCAATGTGAGATTGTCCTCTTGTTCTCACACCTTCAGAGACTTTCCCTATGATGTTCTAAGCTGGATGAGTGTTGTGAATCCTAAGTCTAGGAATTACCTCCAATTGCAAAGATAGATCCAGATTGGACATATTTTGCTCAGGAGCTTGAACACTGGATCCAGGTGCTGTTTCAAACTCATTCAGTGAGGACTGATTGAATGAATGAGAAACATCATCATCATTTGTTGGCTGTAAGCAGTATTAACAGTTGCATGTTCCTTCAAGATGCTACTTCCATCAGCTTGGTGTTGTGTAGTGTCACCTTATGAGGTTTGAAAATCAACAGGTGAATCACTGGTTGAAACTCCACTATCCCTTGAGATAGTCATGCTATCAGATCTGCCAATAGTGGGAGTCTGATTTGCTGCAGCTCTTGGAGAACTTGGAATAGGCCTGGGAAGCTCAAACAGTTGATCTTCGTCAGAGTCACTTTGAGCACCTATTCCAGCTGAAACATTCTCACAAGAAGGTTTAGAATAGTTTGGAAACAATTCTAAATTAAAGATATGATTAGGGCCATTTCCCCTAACACAAGGAGTGTGCTCATTGACTACAATGTTGAAAGATTCCTCAAATTGTTGATTTTTGATATTATAAACTCTATAAGCTTTAGAGTTAGAGAAATATCCAACAAATATAGCATCATCCGACTTTTCAGCAAATTTTGCCATATTGTCTTTTGTGTTAAGTATGGTACACCTGCTACCAAAGGACCTTAGCAAGCCAATGAACGGTGGCCTCTTGTTCCATAGCTCATAAGGGGTTTTTCCATGTGGCTTAACTACAAGAAATCTGTTCTGCACATAGCATGCAGTGTTGACTACCTCTGCCCAGAAAGTTAGAGGCAGCTTTGAATCAGCTAACATGGTCCGAGCAGCCTTAATAAGTATCATGTTCCTCCTCTCAGCAACACCATTTTGTTAAGGAGTTCTAAGTGCACTATATTGTCTGGCAATTCTTTTTGAGTTACAAAATGAGTCAAGAACTTGGTTCTTAAACTCAGTCCCTTGATCATAATTATTTTAACCTTGTGATCAATTTGGTTTTCTATTTTAAGAATAAAGATTTTAAAGTTTCAGCAGTTTCATCTTTAGTTCTTAAAAAGAATACCCATGTAAATCTTGTAAAATCATCAACAATCACAAGGCAATATGATTTCCTTCCAATGCTCATTATACTTGTGGGACCAAATAGATCCATGTGCAATAAGTGTAATGGAGTGGTGATAGAGTTAACAACTTTGGATTTATAAGATGCCTTGTGTTGTTTCCCTTTCAGGCATGCAACACAGTTATGTTTGCAGAAAAATTCTTGTTTAGGCAAACCATTTACCAAGTTATTTTTAGCCAATTTATTCATTGTTTTAAAATTCACATGACACATTCGTTTATGCCATAGTGTTGACTCATCGCCATCAGCTTTGGAAAGAAAGCATGACACTTCACCCATTGGGGAAGCATTGTTCATATCAAGCTTGTACATATCCTCTTTCCTGGGAGATCTAAGAAGCACCAATTCCTGAGGAATTGTCATCCCGGGTTTGAGGATAATGCACTCATTTCTGTGAAGAGCATTTGATGCTTTTGATTACAAAACTGAGAAACACTTAACAAGATGTGTTCAAGCTATTTGACAAAGTGAACTTTGTCAACTTTTACTTTTCCATTAGATATACTTCTTCTGCCAGAAATATATCCTCCGGCCTCACCTCCAAACTGGACAGGACCTCCATCAAAATGTTGGAATTGTTGAAGGAGAGATATGTTCCCTGTCATGTGCCTGGAGCATTCGGTATCCACAATCCATACATTGTTATTTTTGTCATATGGATGTCCTTACACATAAGATGAGATGGTTAGATTTGATTGGAAACCCAAGCCTTGTTGGCATTGGGTTCTTCCAATGATAGTGACATAATTGAACCAAAATTTATGCATGGGGGTTCAATGGATGTCTTTAAAGAAGAGGTTTGGGCTGCAGCATCTTCCTTGATCTTCCATTCTATCCTTGGTTGATCATAGAGGATGAGCTTGTTGAAGCTTTTGCAGCTTGGCATTCTTCCGAAGCTTCTTTCTTTTCGAAAGAAGCCTTCACCACCTTTTCTTATGAAGTAGTCTTCTTCTGGGATGGTTTCAAGGGGACTCTTTTGTTCTTTTGAGTCTTGATAGCTTTAACTTTCGAAGCCATTTTACCTTCGGAAGAAGGACTTTCTTTCGAAAGTAACCTTGCTTCGGAAACAAGCTTTCCCCTTTTTATCACTTGAACCATTTGATAAGGTCCAAATGAGAAACCTTCCCTGACTCCTTCTCTTTTAACATTGTTTGCATAATGTGTGCTAGCAGGATTGTAGTAACAATCTTTGGCCATGTGGTTTTGCAGACCACACATTATGCATGCAATGTTAATCTACTGGGAACTTGAGGATTGTTGTTTCTTGTTCTTTTTCTCTTCATCAACATCCTTTCCCTTTAACTTCTGATCCTATGGTAGGACAGGAGTGCTGGTACTACACTCCTTTCCTGAATCAGAGTTACCTACCACCTGGAATCCAACTGAGATGAATACACCCTTTTGCTTTGGGTCTATCTTCAGCTTTGACTCAGCTACTTTCTTGGAAGTTTTTCTAGCTGCCTTAGCTCTACTTCTTGTAGCTTTGGTGGTCAGGGGTTGATCATCACCAGTAGGAGTGGTAAAATTACCTGGTTCTTCCCTGTGATGGTCTCCATGGTTGCATCATTCTTTGACTCATGAGGAGGTGGGTCAGCAGTTGAAGCCTCTTGCTCTTCAGTACCACACCTTGGTTGCCTTATAGACTCATAAGAATGTGGTGGAGCGGTTTCATTGGTTTCCAACCCACCTTTGTTTTGGTAACAAAGTTTTGAGTATGAGGATGATGCAAGAATGGCTTGGAAGTTTTGCTCAGAAATAGCATGCTTCTTGGCTTGAGCCTCAGCTGTGACAAGCTGGGCTTGAGCCTCAGACATTTGGATATTAAATCCTTGATTTGAGTCTTATAGTTTGTGTGTTTATGTTTTAATAAGGACACAATTTTCTCTAACTCCTTAATTTTTCTTTGATAGTCAAATTCAGCCCTTTTAAAATCAGATTTTAAAACATTTAAAGACTCAATATCAGATTTAATCTCCATATTATAGTCCTGATATAACTTAACCTTAGCAATACAGGCTGGAGTACAGAGATGTTCATATACCTAATTGTTATCTGTTCCAGCCATGAGTGCTTGAGCAGGAGTCACATCCTGTACCATAAAGCTCCAGTCAACTTCTTGAGCCATAGTAGTTGTCTTAGTTGACTTTCTAGTGGCCTTTGGTGTAGAGGGATGTGTGGAGGCCTATGGTGTTCCCGGATTTGACTTGGGAGCCTTTCATTCCCTTGCAAAGTGACCAAGTTGGTTACAGTTGTAACATTTGGCCTTGGTCTTGTCAAACCCAAATTTGCTGTTGGTTGGGTTCTGGGAAATTGCCTTCCAGTTCTCTTGAAGAACTTCTTTGCTCTATAGGTTAACAGAGCCATTTGTTGGACTATGTCCACATATTCCACATCATCTGGGCTGAACACTGTAGATCATCAAAGCAGTACTGATAGTCACTAGAGTGCCCATTTCCTGAGACAAAGGCACAATTGTCCTGAAAAGAACTTTGTTCAGCCTGTTGAGACCTTGAAGTCTTAGGGAATGTAAAGTATGGCCCAGAAGAACAGGATGGCTGTTGGGTGTATGTCAGGTACTGTTGAGGTTGGGGAGGTCTTGAGCCTTCAACAACCATTTAAGCGTTGTTAGCAGGAAGACTCAAGGGTCTACTTGTTTGATGGACTCTCTTGCGCTCCATCTCTAAACGGTATCCATCAAGGATGCCATAATGTTCAGTCATGGTGAGAGTGTTCAGATTTTTGTCCTCTTGATAGAGACAGAGTAGAACGTCCACTCATTAGGGATGCACTCATGAACTTTCTTGTGAGATCTCTTAGTTCAAGGGCAATTCCCATAGACTAAAGGGAGGAAAGGAAACAGTACTGAAGTATTGCTGGCTGAGGGTCTCTCAGCAAATATAAGTGAAGTCTCTCAAACTGTTGCTTCAGGGAATCCTTCTTGGAGACATTGGAGCTGGAGGAGTACATATAAGCAAGTGCATCAAACAGTTCTTTGGCTGACTTGCAATGCTCCAAACCCACCATGATGGAGTTAAGTATTGCAGTCATTAAAACCGTCATGGCATTGCTGTCAATGTCCAGCTTCTTACGGTCCTCATCAGAGTAGTCTTCAATGGCTTTTTCTATCATGACACCATTTCCTCCTGGTGCTGCCACCTTTGGTTTGTACGGGCCATTGACAATAGATTGCCACATCTTGCTGTCTTGATACCTGATGAAGCCTTCCATGCGTCTGCTCCATGATCTGAAGTTTTCAGGGGGATGATGGGTGCTTTAGTCATCGTCCCCATCTCTACTTCAGACTTGTTGAGGGCCATTTTGAGTGTGGTGTAAGGAGGAGTGAAAAAGATTGATTTGGATGGTAAGATCTCACAATCAAGAGCCTAAAAAGCTCTGATACCAATTGCAGGATCGGTTTATGTCACTTAAACACTTAGTTTTCTCTCAAACTCACTTGTAACACACTCAAATCAGATGAAGTAGAATCTCTTCTAAGAGTTGATAAGAATATATTAAGTAGCAAAGAACACAAAGAAATAATTTTTCAAGGTACTTGTATATATTACTTCTCAACTCAAAGTATTATAAGATTCTTACAAGCATACTACATGAGTTACAATGAGAAACTATATATACTAGATCCTACAGCTGGATATACTTTGATACCAGCTGGAAAAACCTAGACTAAAGCATATACTACAATGCTAAAGTTAAGGTATCTTAGATAAAGTATTATCTAAGATATGGTAGTCATGACATGTCCATGACTTACCTTTTGTCACCAACTAAAGTTGTCAACTGTACTAACTGATAAAGGTGAACAATGGAATAAAGTATGGTCAACTACATGGATTTTTCAGAAAACACCATGCAGTATATTAGAGGTCTGCAGCGGAGTGTCAAAGAGACCAATCTTATGTCCACTGGTTCATAGTAGTGTCTTCCGAAGGTTAGTTGGCTTCGGAAGAACAAGTTCTTCCGAAGCCACTTATACTTCGGAAGAGACTACTTCTTCCGAGGCTTGAGGGCTTCTTCATATCTTCATACTTCGGAAGTTGACTTCTTATCTTTTCTTCTAAGTCTTGAACTTCGAAAGTGAATTTTGTCTTCGGAAGTTGGAGTTTTTCCTTCGGAAGATGATCTTGCACTTTGTCTTCGGAAGAACTTCATTTCCTTCAGAAGTTCCACACTTAGCTTTGGAAGTCCTTTATTAGTTGCACCAAAAAATAGTCTAATTGATTTGGTTTTGGTTGCACCAGCCTTTCTAGATCCAACAGGACCTCGAGCCATATTGAAACGTGTAGTAGGGCGCATTATATATAATGGTTTGGATGGGTCAACCCGAGGGCAAAAGGAGATTGGTTAAGTTTAAAACTCTTATTTATATGTTTTGTTAAGTATGCTATTATCATGTGTTTATATGTTGACATGTTGTTATTACTTTTATTAAATAGTGTTATTACATTGTTAGTACATTGTTAGTTTAGTATGTTGTTTACTTTAATGAGTCAAAATAATCCTTTGGCGACGTCAATAGGTTTATGCTTTTAATATGTTGTGTTTGGGTGATTTTGACTCATTTAAAATAATTGTTGTCAACATTATGTCTATTAAAGTGGTTTTGGTGCATTTTAACGAACATTTTGTTTAAATGTGTCAAAATCACTCGAATACACTTTAATAAACTTAATGTCATTAAAAATTAGTATAAATGGGTCAAAATCATCCAAAGTTAATTGTTTGTACTTTAGTTTAAATGAGTCATAATCACCCGAACACATATTAATAGATTTGAAATTAGATATTATTAGTTGTATTGTTTGTTTATTTGTTGAAACTTAAAATTTGTTATGTGATATATGCATATGATTATCTATTTTATAGTAGTTATGATGCGAAATTTAATAAAACAATAATAATATTATTTTATTTATTTTTTAAACTAACTGGCAAAAATTGACAATTAATACGCACAATGGAAACGAAGGCAACCGAGTCGCCCATAAATGAGATGGCATGTTTGGAGCTCGACTTAAGGTAAAGGTGTAGTCATACGAGAGGGTCAAACGAAAAGTGCCAATAACTCTCGTTATAAACTATCAAGCGGGTTGTCGTCACAGGATATAAAAAACAGAAGCAATAAGGTAACAAACACATGAAATGCAAGAAAGAATGAATGACATTGAAAGAAGTAAATCAAATTTAGATAACAAAGAAGATGTTGAATATGATGACAATTAGAGAGTTAATTTGTTATGTTTGTAAAAAAATTTTAAAAATGTTTACATTAGTAGTTTCATTTTATTAGTATGTAACTAACTCCAATCGTATGATTGTCGTTTGGGTATTCACAATATTAGTTTTCGTTTGTGCATTAATTTGGTTTTAAATTTGTGATACTAAGCATAAAAATTTAGAAAATACAAAAAAATAGAAATTAAACAAATTTAAACAGGAGAGTATATGGAGACTATTTTTAAAAAAATTAAGTTTTATTTTTAAATGGAAAAATTCATATACCTGTCATCATCCTAGAATGTACTTAAATATATTTTCGAATATAAAGTAATGGTAAATAACAATGCCAACAAGTCATTGGCGGCGACTTGTCATCATGAGAGGTATATCTATGGCAACTGGAGCTTTGGCGATGACATGTTTTTGGCCTATAGCGACAAGGTTGTGCTTACTAAGCTTATGGCAACGACACTTCCCATAGGGTGTGACGACGACAAAAAGATCCTATGACAACATTTGAGGTCATCTTAGCCTTATTTTGAAGTGTTTGTGTTTTAAATTATAATCATATTGTTAACTTGAATATCGTAAATCAATATAATTTTAGCATGAATAATATTTTAACTATGTTAAATCTCTTTAAAGTTTTCTAAAGTTTATATACTCGTAAAAAATATTTAAAATAATAATTGGTTACCTTTTACATTGCTAAAAAATGGCATAACATAATATTGAATCTCACTCATCAAATTACGATATATGTAAGTTTAAGGGCTTTAATATATCAGATTTAGTTTATGGAAATTTATTTTAGTATTTCCGACAAGTATAAAATTTAACTTAACAAAATTCGGTTGAGACATTTTCTAAGCAAAATAAAAAAGGCATACTAAAAATCTTATGCACCCTTTTATTAATTATCAAATTATAGTAAAAATTACATGACACTATAGTTTAGAAACCAAATAAAAGAAAATGAAAGGTTGGTTTTGTTGTGGTTTGGCCACACAAAATTCCCGCATTTTGCATTTTGCCCTCGATGATGTGACTAAAGGGGAAAAAAGGGAGAGGCTTTCTCATTATCTCATCTGGTTAATTTGCGTTTGTGGGGCTAGACCTCTGTTGGAGATTGTTGCTGGTATCTTGCTTTCGTCTTTACTGACATAATGGGTTCCTCCCTTTTGTACATTTCTTCCTCTTATTTGAAATGGTGGGTATTGTGGCTATGGTCGTTCCATCTTCGCTAAAATCTGCATGTGTCGAGGTGTATGGAGCCCAGCCCCCCGCCACCGATTTTGCGCTCACGTGGGTTGCCTTCACTGTGGCGAAGGCGACCTATCTTCCTTCTTTGCCTTTAGGGTTCCTGATTTTCACATCTATTCTATGGTTTTGTTTTGGCTGATGCTAACCAAAGATCAAGATGATTATCCTAAAGGCTGATGCTAACCAAAGATCTCTCAGCAAGTACTGAAGTACAAGAAAGGAAGTATTTCGGAAGTTTTGACTATGCACAAAGAAAATAACTAAGTGTCAAATCTTCCGAAGCCAAATACAGAAATCTTTCGAAGCCAAAAGTGAAGTCTTCCGAAGCTTAAATACAAAGTCTTCCAAAACTTTAATACTAAACTCTTCCGAAGGCTAAGACATGTGTCTCTGACATACTTTTGACAAAAGTAGAAGATCTTTCCGCTGTCATCTCTTAATACTCACCAACTTATATAATTTGGTGATTACCTTTTTACTTTTTCTAACTGTACATCATGGTTTCTTTTTCGTAACTTCCTACTTTAGTACTTGTATCGTTATTGTAATACAATAGAATGTGAGATATGGCATGTCATAGTCACAAATCAAAAAACGATCTGCCTTTTGATTTTACATTGATCTTGTTGCCTAGATATTGTCCAGCTGGCCTTCAAAGTATGGTCGACTGTAGGTTGTAGTATAAAGCATCTTATTATTTCTATCTTAGAAATAAAGCTTGGTAACACTTGTAAAATACTTGAGAGCAATATACATCATCCTTGAAAACTAATCTTTGTGTTCTTGAGTGTTATCACTTATTTATTAATTATTTCTTTGTCTGGTTTCAGTAAGTGTGTCTAGTTGATAATCTCTAACTTAACTATGAAATTGTTGTTGAACCATACACGGTCCATTGTATCAGAGTGTATCAGGCTCTTGATTGTAAAATCTCACCATCTTGAATCACTTTTCAGTTTCACATTCACTTACTTGCTCAAATGGCACTATCAATGACTAAGTCTCCACCGACCACTCTTGATTACTTTCACACTTGGTGCATGATAATGGAAGGCTTCATCAAGTCTCAAGATAGTAGGATGTAGAGATCTGTAGTCTCTGGACTTCACATCTGAAATATTAATTTAGCAACTGTTGGAGGTGAGATGATACCTAAGGAAGTGGCTGATTATTCTGAATAAGACAGGAAAAAAATAGATATTGATCAGAAAGTCATGAGCGCTCTTCAAACTGCTCTTCCTAACTCCATCTAAAGAGGCTTCAAGAAGTGCAAGACTGCAAAAAAACTTCAAGATGCACCGAAACTGATGTATGAAGGATTTGTGGACGCTAAGGAGAACAAGAAAGACATAATGAAGTAACAGTTTAAAAACTTCACATTCAAGACAGGTGAAACTATAACTTAACAATACTTCAGGTGAAGTTATCCATTCACTTGATAGCCACATAATACTTCATGTTCTTTCTTCCTAGAGAATGGATACACTATTATGTGGCTATCAAGTGAACTAGAAACTCTCTACCCTTACTCTCATTGAGTTGTATGGCATCCTGAGCGGTTACCAAATGGAGATAAACATGCAAAAAACCTTCCCCATCTCATCCAACATCCAAAAGAGTTCAACCCTTCATGTGGTTGAAAGGGACAATAGAGAACCACAACATTATCTCATTTGCTACCCTGACAACTCATCAAATGGTCCGTTTATCACCTTCCTAGAGACACCTATGGAGAGAGTTACACTCAAGGAAGTCTATTCCAAGAGCCCAACTCTTCTCAGGCCTTTGTGTATTCAGATGAAAGTTCTCGCAACCTTTTTTACACCCTTGAATACCAAACTATATCCATCTAGATGATCTGGAGTACATGGAGATAGTACAACAGATGGTTATTCTCACTCACAGAGCCAAAAGTTCTACAAGATGACATGGAGGAAGTTTCCAAGCAATGTGTCTAGTGGAAAGTTTGGCTGGATAAAAGCAAAATAAAATGTTACAACTTTAACCAAATGGACCACTTTGCTCGGGAGTGTAAGACACTAAGAATAAATGGTGGTCATATACAATCCAGGCCAAACTACACTGAGGCAGCTCCAAGAGCTGAGAAGCCCAACCAACCAAAGTAGTAAGTTGCAGTTGTTGTTGAAAAAGTAGCATTTGATTGGAGTTTTCAGGTGAAAGATGTCTCCTCAAACCAAGCCCTGATGGCAGATCATGATAAATCAAAGGTATTGAAACATATTTGTACTCCTGAATGTATTGCTAAAGTTAACTTATACATGTCCTACAACTTGGAAGTAAGATTTGATCTTGAGTTCTTGAATATTTTAAAAGCTTATTTTCAAAGAGTAGAAAATTATTATAAGGTTAAAATAGAATACTTAGAGAAAATCATTTCTACTCTAAAACATGAGCATACAAACTACAGGAATCAGATTAAATATCTTGTTACCAAGTTAACTGGATGTTAGGTTGAGCTTGTGATCAGCAAAGCCAATGTAGAAAAATATGTTCCTCAAGAAGAAACCTTCAAGAACATTATATTTTCATTCTTGTATGCAAATGTTTGTTATCAGAACAGGCATGAACTTGGATCAAATGAAATAGCTCATTCACACACATTACTATCAATTAAAGAACCAAGATGTGAAACTTGTGAAGATTAGCCGCCTTCTATTGATCCTATCCTAGAGGAAGATGAAGATAAAGAGAATATACTAAAGGATGAACCAGAAATTAGTAAAGATGTTCATTTTAAGAATGGTCATTATATCCCTAAAGAGAAGAAGGGATCAGGGATGGTCAAGTCTGCAAAAAAGAACTTGCTCGAGTAGGTTTTGAATCAAGATTATAATTTATATAGATAAAAATAAGCACGGGATAATAATATATTCAAAATTTTATCAAAATATTATTATTAAAAAATCATAAAAGAAAAACAAATTGCCTTCAAAACTAATTATAATAATGAAAATATAAAAAAACCAAAAGTGGCCACCTCATGGTTTAGGACTTTATCTCGCTTCAATTTCAAGTTATAAATCATTATTTATGGGTCTTACATTTTAATAGTGTATATAATTACTAAAGGGCATGAATACAATCACAATAACTATTTTAAAGATTTAAAATAAAAATTTTGATCCGCAACTCGCGTACTATGGTTCGGTTATCAGCAGAAAATTACTTGCATACTGTTAGTCATATAATTCTTCCTTAAAGCTAACAAAGTCATAAACCTTTTCATTTTGTAAACGTCTTTTTAAGATTAATAAAATCTCAAAAGGTTTATAAAAAAAGCAGATATTAACTTAGTATTTATACGTTTGATAAAAATCTGATATTAAAAGAGAATAATACCTCATTCTATTGTGAGATAAAAATGTTTATAACAAGATATTTATCATGTTATTATTAAAGATAATAGAACAAAAACAAAAACGAAAAAGCAAGTAGGATATATCTATTGATAGCTAGGTAATTATTATTTTAAATTTAAAAGTGGTTTTAAATGTAAGAAAAGAATCAAAATTTATAGATATTTGGAATAATGTAAGAATTATTCTTTCTTTTCCAACCCAAACAAATAGTGGTGTGATTGAGTCCCCCATCCTATCATAAAGTGGAGACAAAAGCATCAACCTTTTGAAAATATTTTATTTCTTTTTCTTTTTCTATTTTATGTATTCCTTTCCTGTTACTCCACCAATTCTACGTGCGGTTGACCACTTGCCAACTTATTTTACCAAATTTACATATATTAAAGCTGAGTATCATAAAATTGTAACATATTTTTTGTGTTATTTCATTTCACTTGGTTGTTCTTTTATATAAGTTATTAATATGATGAAAATAAAATCAGTAGTTCATGTGACATGTTGATAAATTAACAACAGACACGACATTGTTTTTTATTATGTTTCTTTTGTTTTTGTTTTTGTGTATTTTAGTTGATAAATTTACATGCAAGTATTATGTAATTTGTTTATCATCTTATTATTGAACTTAGTTATCATTTTACTTGATATCTTTATAAATGCTAACAATATTTAGTTAATTCTTTATAATCTTTCTTTGTTGTTTATATTAAATTATTTATTATTTTACGAGTTTGAATAGAATACACTTTTTGAATCTACTGTATATGTTTATGTTCTTCATGTTCATTAAATAACATGTTAATAAAGCATCACACAAGTCAATACATCATGTCAAACTCTTTTTACATTCGTCAATCACGTACAAAAAGATGTTTAATATCATTAACTATTAAATATTTAAGACAAAATAATATCCTTACATTTACATGTAAGTCATTTTTATTATTAGAAACTTCAATTCATTGGGTGGGAGAAATAACGGTAAATTTAAATACTTTAGTTGTTAAAAAGTGGAGATTTGAATATTTATAGCCTAAGTCCCTACTTACATATTTTACACATGCCATAAGACTCTGTATAAACTCATAAAATCCATAAAAGACATATGAAAAAGCTAAAGTCTAAAAGCATTATACGAATGTGTAGAGTTAATCCCTCTCATGTCATGCTTATATGTAGAGTTATGCATATGATTTGTTTTCATCATCGTCTTTTGTTACAGATGATGTTAGGTTCACCTTATTTAACGCCTAACTAGCTACTTTAGGTGATTTATTTGCATTTATCGTTTCTCACGGTGTATAGCTTCTTGGTGGTGGTTTGACATTATCTCTAAGGTTTAGTAGCAACTAGCAAGAAACATGATGATGAGGATAGTTAGTGTTCATTATATCTTTGTTTTTTACAACATATTTTTGGAAAGAACTATCACACCCCATCCTGAGGTTACACAAATCAGTTGGGTTTACACAATAACATAGTATTTTATTAAAACTCAATAGAAGTATTTACAAAGCTCCATAACCAAAAGTTATATATACTTAAGTACTATGCCACTTACAAATCTAGCCAAATAATCGTCCAACGCTAGAGCCTTTTAACCCATAACCAGACTGTATTTGCAGCATGGCTAATTTTTATCTGAAATACATGCTAAAACAGTCAGCTGATGCTGGTGAGTTCTAAGTTTATTATTCTCAAACAATTAACTAATTTTAAAATGTTTTAGTATCTAAGACAAGTTTGGCATAAAAATTCAAATACGACCACAGTTACAAATTTTCCAAACCGCTTGTCTGGTTTTAGTTACCTATTAGAGCCACCCTCTCTACGATAACCTCCACCTAAGCGTTGTTGTGTTATGGCTATCTATTAGAACCACCCGTTCTACGATAGTCTCACCTGAAGTCATCCTTTGTAGAGACCCTTTCACAGTCAATCCCTGTGAGAGCTCATCACGATCACTCTCAATGCCACACTATATAGGTACACAAGACCTCAAAGCACGACAAGTCTTACATGAGGTTTTTCTCACTCGAAGATCCGTGGTATCAAACCACCCTCCAACGCCCCAACTGGTCTTGCATGGAGTTACACGCCTGAAGGCCCGTAGCATCAAGCTACTCATCAAAATATTTCAAAACTAATCGTTTTGCTTATGACCGTGCCAAGTCATTTTAAATCATTTATGAAACTACCTTATGTCATAGTCGAGAGCATATTAATCGTTTTGCACACAAAGGTGCTAATCGTTTCAAAGAAACATTTGTATGTAACCATGCCAAATTAGTCAAAACCTTATAAAAGTCCTTTTCGTTGAATATCTTTATCCAAATGCCACTTCACTTTTTAATCAAAAATTGATTATATCACAGTCGAGAGCATATTAATCGTGCATTTGAAAAGCAAAGAAACGATAGGCATAACTAAATAAATTGAGAAAGATATATTATGTGCATGTATCTTGGCCCGAAATTATTTAAGGCAAAAAGCAATAGAACTCACCTCAACCACTTTTACTGACAATTTTACACAATCACTGTTGGCTTTTTTCTTGTCAAACTCCTATAATCATAACGTCTCATAATTGATCCTTATACATAACACTATTTTTATGTACATGGGGATCCTTATTGATTGGTTGAGTTCCTAGCTAACCATGTTAACTTATTAACAAACCATAAATATTATTAAGTTCAAAATATTACTACTAATTCGACTTAGCTCACTGGTAATCTGCCTCCCCATCGCTGAACTGATTGTTGCTGCTGCTTGCTATCTTCGACTTATTGGCGTAAAATTTCAACTTATTGTGCCTCCACTTTTCATTCCTCCATATGCATGTATCCTATTTGTGCCTTGTATGGTTATGATCTTTTTATACACTCGACTTATGTTTCAAAGGATCCTGCTGACACTCAGGTGGATCTCATGATGTAGACATGAGAATTCACTATCACTCTCTTGAAGCAATCCTAACTCAAAGCACAACACTGCATATAACAGGCAAGTGACAAGCACTGCGAAGATCGCTCATTTGAAGTTTGCACGTTGGTTTATTTAAAGTTGCAAACTTACATACATAACTCTACTCGCCTTCATAAGCATTAATTATAAATTCACTTATAAGTATTTTGTTCCATTTTTCTTATCGCAAAGAAGATTGGAGTTGTTGCTTATAGGCTGGATTTGCCTAATGATATTCATATCCATGCCACATTTCATGTCTCATTACTTAACAAAAAGGCTTATTGTCTCCTTCCAAAATCATTACTATACATACTGATTCTCGTTTCCATTAGATGCTTGAAACTGTGTTAAATAGGCGCATGGTTGAGATAAGCAATCAGACTACTATGCAAGGTCTCATACAGTGGAAGAACTCATTAGCTGCAGATGCTACATGAGGGTATTTTGAGGTACTTTAGTTGCGCATGAATTTGTTTCTTGAAGACAATAAGGTTGTTAACAAGAGGGTATAGTTACACGTATCTCATGAGTGCGCATGGTCAAATGATTGTTTTGTAATTGATGTTAAGTAGAAGGTTTGAACTTGTTGTAATAGTTGCTTTCTTAGTTGGTAAGAGGTCGTTATAGTATGTTGATAAAATTGCAATGAGGGTATGCAATGAAATTCTAGTTTTTACTCTCTCTCTCTCTCTCTATATATATATATATATATATCTCCATTTGTATTCATCACGCGGGAAAAAAAGTTTGTTTTCATAAGACATCTGACTCTAAAATAGATAGTGAGCAGACAACTAATATTAAACATATGAAAATAAAAGACCACCACTAAACAGAAAAATGGTAAAAAAAAATAATAAGTGGCACCAAATGTAATATCATAAAATAACACGTAGATATAAAATATAGTAAGACAATAACATGCAATGTCGACTAAAAATAGATCCTAAGTAGTCTCTATTATTATCATCTATGTTGAATTAAGAACATGAATAAACTATGTTAGAAATATGAAAAACATAGAACCTTTTAAATTACCAAGCATCCGACTTCAAACGCTTGATCACTCTAAATTTAAATCCATAAAACCACCAAGGATTGTGAATTTACTCAAATCACATTCAATTAGGATCGACAATCAAATCACAGAGCCGGAATCAATGTGATTCGATGCTAACACATGATCAACTGTGATAAAATCAAATACATCAAAACAAACATGAACACTCATGTAAATAATGTTCAGCACAATATTATTCAAATATGGATGTGTACAAGATTTGAAAAGGATAAGCATACAAAAAACCACATACAAAACACCAATTTATACAATGAGAAACTAAGCAGACAAAGTTCTCCAAAAGACCAAGTTCTCTCACAACTCCTTAGACTAGTTTTCGCATTCAGCAACTCAAACATAGCTTCCGCTTTACCAAAAGTTATTCCTTATGCCTTAGTTTTCACTTTTAGTATTTGATTTACCAAGCCTATATTTTTGAACTCTACAATACCTAAGTTGGTAATCAAAATCTGTACCGCTTGAATTGCATTACTATTATATTTAAACTTTACACCATTCATGGATTTGTTAATAAAAAAAGTGTCATAGCATATTATTCAGATCATCATCTATAGCTCACTTATGGCAAGTCATTAGAATCGAATTTGACACAAGAGTTGAGAACATCAAGGGTTTTGTTCAAAGATTAACTCAAGTGTTGAATCGATTACCTAGACATCATCTATAGGTATACCTTGCTAGATTTCTCCTTTGGACAAGCCACATGCTGCTCTCAACCCGTGTAATGGAAAAGAAACTTTAACGAAAGAAACACATCATTTGAGAAAAGTCAAATACTTTAAATATTAATGTTTCTACAGAAGATAATGTGAAGTTTATACATTATGTTACAACACGGATCATGTTTCTTACTTTACTTATCATGTACAAAGGTTTGACTGCAAAATTTACCTTCTCTGAAAGTTGAGTTTTGCTATGCATAATGCAAATAGAGAAGCCAGAATGATAGGAAATAATGCTAGAATAACAAAGGTGAGTGGCAATAGGTCATGATCAAAACCAAAGTAATCTCTTAAGAAAGCTTCCACAGATTTAGTTTCCCCAAAGACTAAGATCTCATCCTTCACATCACCATACTGAGATGTAAGCATTGCATTAAGGGACCATGATGTAGGAGTCAGATAGTACAGCCATATCCACCAATTAGGAATTTTCTGCAGAAAAAAACAAAGAAAAACAATAAGTTTCACAAAACCCTTTAGTCCATTAATTCCATCAGGCAGGACAAACAACTGAAGTTTTATTTATTTATTCATTTTTCTTGTATAGATATAGGTCAAATAAGATCAAGACATGCATATGTGGTGGCATTCTTTAGCTAACACTTCAAAATGTAGTAGGACCCACATCGCTTAACGTTCTGTAGTTTGCGGAACTTATTCCCGAAACTGAGGAATCCATGTGTTAAGAGTTAAGAGGACTTACCGGTTTAGGCATTAAGAATCCAGCAAACAAGTTAAATATAGTGTAAAAGGCAGACTGTAGAATGGCAGCTACTGGAAAGCTTGGTGTGGCAGCAACAAGCAGCATTCCCAAATAGGTGAAATACATTAATGTGCACAAGAATGTATAAAAGTAGCAGAAAATTTTGTATGCTGACCAATAATATCCGATCATAGGATACGTGATGCACACAAATGCAAGTGACTGGCCAAAGAGATAAGGGAACTCGATTGTCACCTAGAAGATACAATTAAAACATTTTCAATACATAACAGAATCATATATATCTCCAACAGAAAAAGGATAACTTCTTTGATTTTGCTCCTTTACTGACATATTAAAGTTGTCCTAGAAACCTTATGTATGCAAGTAGAAAAGGACTTTTTAATACCTGCGCAAAAGCATAAGCCCATGATGCATACATTCCAGAAAATCTTTCTCGATACAGAACAGTTCGCTCCATGGAAACATACGGTATAGCTGAAGACGAGTTGTTTATGCCACAGAAAAGCACAGCAGTGAACATTGAACCAAGAACATTGAATAACTCTGCTGGTTATTTCTGCCACCACATGAGGATGTCATATTAGATGATTTCAGGTTTAGTTTGATGAATATACAAAGGAGATGATACCTAGCAACTTAATGATGGAGATGCAACTTAGGGTTCTTGGGATTTCTTACAAACTAAATTATAAATGACTTTTTTTTTATTAATGATGAACTCTTCAACTATACAACCAGACCTTCATATATCCTAGTGAGTGTAAATGGAAATTTGAGCAAACATAGTTGCAATATGTGCATTCGAAACATGTAAATACTTCTTTGGAAATGTTCTTGAATGATTGCAATCAAAATGATTGTGCCTAAGAATATCTTTGTAAAAACCAGTGGTGAGTACCTCAAGAAGTGGTTGTAGGACATATTGACTGAGTTTTCATATTATCCTTCTTTGTTGCTGTGGAAGAGTATACGGGTTGAAAAATGCAAACTACATATCAACAGCTCTGTAGTTTGTCTTGCATGTTTAAACATTGAATCCCACCAACCATAGATGATTGGGAATAGAGTCTGAATGGAGTTCAAGTTACCAGGTTTTATAACTATGTGCCTACAATACATCCGTGCTCTGATTGCTTTCTATGAGCTTCTAAAATTTAAAATGCAATATTTGTGAAGTATACATGCTTATGTGCACATAAATATCCATATAACCAAAAAGGATTCCATCTATAGCACCTACTTCAAAACACATTCAGAAGCATTAACTAAACAGCACCTACCTCATAGCACATTCAGAAGCATTAACTAAACCTAGAACTAAGTTACCCAAAAAGAATCACATTAAATGCAGTACTTTCAACTTACATGTTCCTCCCTTCATTCCAGAAGAGTAACCCGAAGATAAGAGACGCAAAGAGCATATGCAGGGAACGCATTAGGTTGTATGAGGGACTTCTCCAATAAGACAAGTGTTGTTTCCATAGGCAGGCCTTGAACTGGCCCCAACCGTTTTGTGGGAAGCGTGTCGGAAAATACAAGTCTTTTGAACCAGGAGGTGGTTTACTTAATGAGCTTACAAGTTCTTTATTTTTCCTATTGTAATAAAAGAAAGATTAGTCAAATAAAAACTAAATGCTCAAATACAAAAAGCAGAAAAATGTAAGATGAGAATTGAGATGTTCTGGTAAAATACACACAAAATCCTGGAAAAATCATCTAGTTTTCTAACAACCGGATAATTAAAAATACATCTCTAGGGGCAGGGTGGAGGCTTGTCAGAGAAAATTAAATCTTAGAGCAAAAGAATATGCAACAGCAGAACACGTTAACCTTTTACTTGAAAACTACAAGTCAAGATATTAACTTATTATATTGATATGTAGAACACTTTCAGTTCTAATTTATGGGAATATGTTAGATACTAACATAAGTAGTTAAATCATAACTCCACACACGAGTTTGGACCCCACATGTCTGTATGTGTGGGACCCTAGGTTTTCAAATGCGTACATCAGGAGCGCATATGTGATTATGTGTGTGATGAGATCACATCCTTGCAGTTGATGCAATGTGATTCCATAATGCGCATGCAATACGTCTGATGCGATCTTACTCGTGATGTGGTCTCATGTGACACATCATGCAGTTGACCAATATTTGAACATATTAAAACATTAATTGCAATGGGTTCAAGTTTTTCAAATCTTATTCCAACAGTTCTGACGATCAATTGAGCAAACTAACCATCAACTGAGCAATGGGTTTGAGCATTTGAACACATTACACCATTAATTGAACAAATGTGACAAGACTCAAGAGATGATGATCTCATATAATTAAATGTATAAAACATTAACAATTAAAAATACTATCAATAAATAACTTTGAAGTATTATGTTTGTTAATAACTAACACCTCCCATACCTGATGCACACTCATCAGTCATCACACATTGGCTTTTGGGATGAAAATGCATCGGAGCACCACACGCTTTTTAAAACCAATGTGGGACCCATATGGCCATATATGTGTGGAAAAATAGAGTCAGCTACTTGTTTATTGTTATAGCATCTAAGTTATCCATATATGATATCCTTACACACCATCACAAAAGAAAACAAATTGACACATGCCTCAAGAACAAATATCTAAGACTAGAATTACATTTTCAGGCATAGACAAGCTCTAACCCTAAGCCAAAAATTTGACGTGGGAATGAAAGCGGTAAACCGAAAGAAAACATTGTACAAGTTCACTACAACCTTAACTTGTTCCGGTGAGATCTTAGCTTTAGACCTACCAATATGTTGGGATCATGTAATATCTAGGGAATTATAAGATGGTTTTCAATTTTCAGTTTTATCAGAACAACACCTCCTGCCCCAACTCTCACGGAAAAGAAAAACAGAATAATATCAAACTTCATAGTCACAAAGATGAGGATTGAAGGTGTAACTCACTCATACAAAGTTGAAGTAGAATAGATTTGTCCAAAATCAACTCCAGCTTCAGCTTCCACTGATGCTGAAGTAACCTCTAACATCCATGTTGCTGGATTATAGTTATCTCTAATCTTTGGTACCCCGGAGATGCTCTGATTCAAAGATATTTCATGTAAATCAAAGATGATACTAATTATGACACATGAAATTTCGATACTAGAAGCAAAAATGCAAATCATGCTTCACAAAAGAGGTTGATGTATTTCTAACATGTGGATCTGTCATGAGGTCAACTAACCTCAAAGTATTCAATGACCCTACTTGAATTGCGTCCCAAGGGCCCACAGTAGATCATACATCCACCATTTTTCAATAGGATTAACTGCGAAACATGGATGTGGCATATATGAGATCATTTATGTCAAACTAAGCAAGAAAATTAGTGTCCAAGAATATGCATCTCTTTTCTACCTCATCAAAGGCCTCAAAAATGTCAATGCTTGGTTGGTGAATGGTACAGACGATTGTTCTTCCTGTATCAACAATATTCTTCACAGCGCGCATAACAATGGCAGCTGATCTGGCATCCAGTCCGGTTGTAGGTTCATCCATGAATATGATGGAAGGATTAGCAACAACTTCAACAGCAATTGTGAGCCGCTTACGTTGCTCAGCTGATAGACCACTAACCCCAGGAATCCCAACCAAGGCATCTTTTATGGCATAAAGCTCAACTGTTTCCAAGATCTCTTTTACAAATTTCTGTAAATGGCAACAGAAAGTTAATGTCAAGTTACCAAAAGACTTTAGTGAAAAACTTTCTATCCATAAAGATATCTCATACGTATTTCGTTTTTGAATCAATGTCAGGATGAAGACGGAGCCATGCAGAAAATATGACAGATTCTTCAACTGTAATTTGGGGAGAATGTACATCAGTTTGTTCACAGTAACCTGAAATCCTTGCAAAGGTATCTTGAACTTTTGGATACCCTCCGATCCTAATCTCTCCTTCAACAATGCCACTGGTTTTCCTTCCTGCAAGAACATCAAGAAGCGTTGTTTTTCCAGCGCCGCTTACACCCATTAATGCTGTAAGAACACCGGGTCTAAAGGCCCCAGTGATATCACAAAGTAATTGAAGTTTTTTCCCAGTGAAGCCATGCTCTCTCATTTCCTGAAAGAACAATCGCCTATAGCGTAATCTGAACAAAAATGTTTAACATTTAAGATCTAAATAAGATTATTATGACCAATTACCAGTGAGGGCTCGACATAGTATTGTAGATCTTGAAAGGTAATTGTTAGCGGTTCAAAAGGTAACACCATTTTGCCTGGAAGATAAGTGGATGGATGAATGATGCATAGCAGACACAAAAATAGATACAACTTAGTCAACAAAATGTTAATAACATATCCCATTTAGTGTAGATTACATAATTTTGAGTCTATCACTAATATAAATTAAGATGGCAGGTTTTTAAAAACCGAATCTAGCTGTGGAATAATGGAGTATTTAATAACTATGAAGGAATTTCATGTCATGTAAATTATAACATTGAAAATGAACCAAAATTGTGATTGAGAAAAGAAAATATCCTAACCTTCAAAAGGCGCTGAGACATTAGTATTGGAAATTTTAGTTATTTCATTGTTGTGAGTTTGGTGTTTAGATCCTTCACCTCCATGTACTTGAGATACTTTTCCTTCGAAATAATGGCACGAGTACCAGGAGCTGAAGTGTCAAAAACCAG
>JACVEC010000268.1:0-25878 GCA_025215565.1 Flaveria ramosissima | reverse complement strand
GTATGCGTCCATGTTGCTTTATTCCCACACTTTTGAAACTTTTATCATTTTTGACCACTTTTTGACCCTTCAACTGGGGTTAAATTGCATTTCCTTCTTTTCCTTCACTTTATATTCTTTCTTTCCTCACTTTTTAAAATAACCGGGTGTTACACATTCTAATTTATCTTTTCACACACATATATATTTATCATATATACATATTACTGTAATTTATTTACTCATATGTTATTTTAAGTATTGGTCCACCCGCGTAACACACGGTTCACTAACCTAGTTTTGTATATGATATTTATTATATACCTTATTTCTATTATGATATGTTATTTTCGGTGGGTACTGCTTAATCAATTAAATAACTTTTACATTTATTAATAAGAACGAATACCCAGCTGCCATGCAGCTGGGTGTACTGTTCATCTCATGATTTTTAAATAGAGAATAATTCTCTAAATAAAAGTCATTTTTTTCCTTAAAAGCTTCCATAAAAGTCTTCAGGTATCATCAATTCAAAATTATGTTACGTTAATATTATAAGAAAGTACAATAATATGATGGTTGTTTTTTATCAGTGATTTCTAAAAATTTTAAATATTTAATGTGATTGGATGGTTTATATAGTAAAAATACAACACGTCAAATAATAAAATAATAAGTTCTTTAAAGAAATCTAAGTTTTAGCTCTTACCTATTTATTTTATTGTATTTATATATTACAATTACATTATATTTAACTTTGTTAAAATTTTTTTTAAAGAGTTAAATACACTAATCGAATTAAACAATTTCAATTACATAAAAGCCAATGCCCAATTGAAAAAAATGTTTTAAAAATTATAACTTAATAATATAAAGTTAAACTTATTTTTTAAAAAGAGATTATGAAAGTTAAAATACTTAATTCTGATAATTTATACATTAGTACTAACCACCTGGAAAATATTACATGCGAAGCGCTGATAAAAAGGTGTACTAGAAAAAATCTATAAAAAATAAATTTCTCAAGACAGTGAAGAAAAATAACGAATGCGTAAATGATGACTTTATTATCATCAATGAGCTCTATTATAAATTGGTTAAAAGAAAAATTGACATAACTCAAAATTTTATATATAAAACTTAGAGTAAATTAGAAATTTCGTCATTTAAGTTTATAGTAATTTTAGTATTTTACATTTAACTAAGAAATTAGAAAGATTGTCCTTTATGTTAATATTTTGTAACAATTTACATCCTTTACTTTGATGGACGTTAATTGTTTGTGTTAACTCTTGTCAAATGCTTTCCACATGAGGGTAAATTAGTCTTTTTAGTCTTTAAAATACTATTACTATAAGTTAATAAAAAAAATACTATTAGATAACAAAAATAAAACAATTGGTAATAAATATTTTCACTCTTTCCTATCTATTTATCTTTCTCTTCCTCATCAACGACCACCATAAAAATTTACATCAGCACCCATCACCATAAAACACCCTTCACCACCATAAAACCAACCCCCATCATCAAGATATACTATAAATTTTGTATCTTCAAATTCGTCTTCTAGTCTAAAAAAAAGAACAAATGCATCAAGAACATCTATTACTTGAGTTTTTCCTCATTCTCAAGATCTCGCAGTGATCTTCCCAAAATCAACATGAAATAAAGAAATCTAACCTAAAAAACAAAAAACCAAAACCCGCAAAGTTTACCATGGTATCACCAATACTACCACCACCCTAACAAATCTAACCAAGACCATTACTTAGGTTTTTTTTAATGGATTGGAAGCGGGAGAGAGAAAGACTGGTGGCGATGGAGAAATGGCGATGATGGGGGGAGAGTAGACGGTGGGAAATGGTGGCGGAGGAGTGGAGGGTGGTGGAGGAATGACGATGTCGGGAAGATCAAATGGTAGCGGGAGCAGCTGGGACAATGGAGGAGGGCCATAATGGAGGAGACGATGGTGTTCTATATAGAGTGTGTGTGTGTGTGTGTGTTGTGTGTTGAGTGAGTGAGAGAGAGAGAGAGAGAGAGAGAAGAGAGATAGAGAGAGAGACTCGAGAGGATGGGGTAGGGTGGGTGGGCGCTGGGTTTCATATTTTTTGGTATTTATTTGTAAAGGGTAAACATACCAATTTACCCTAATATGCAAGTCACGTGTTTATGACTTGACAGGTAAAACAAACGAACTTTAACGAAAATGACTAATGTGTAACAAACTTGAATGCAAAGGACAATTCTTATAATTTCTTTAGTTTAAGGAGATATATTTAAATTTACTACAAACTTAAAGGACGAAATTTGTAATTTACTCTAAAACCTAAAAAGAGTTATTGTGATTAATGTAATTTGACATACTTGAAGACTTAAGTATAAAAATTTAAAAAATTAGGGTGACTAGATATAAATTTTGACATAACTCGAATATCACTATAAAACTTTTGAAAAACAAACATAATGAGTAGGTATTAATTTGAAAAAGAAAGAAGGAGAGAGAGAGAGAGAGAGAGTGCGTGAAAGTGTTGTGGTTTAGTTTTTATAAATTCTTAAAGGTTTGAATGTAAATTATAAAAAAACTAGGTTTTTTCATTTGTTTAAAGAAAAAGAAAATATTGTGATGGCATTGAGAAAACATTTACCTTCACTACTCATAATATTTTCTATTTATTATATATAGTGATACGACGGGTGTTATTGAGACTTTTTCCTACCTGTTTTAAACATTGATATTTTATGATATTATTATATAACTATGTAATATTTAGTGGTTATATACTTAAATATTTAAATAAAATAATAACTATCTCAAATAGTATTAAGTTATAAAATATAAATAATATATATATAATATTATATATATATCTATATATATTATATATATATATATATATCTATATATATATATACACATCAGTATTAATTTAAAGTGTTTTATATATCATAATACTTTAAACCAATATATATTAAATAATATATTAATTAGGACAAATTAATTAAATAGGAGCAAACTAAACACTATTGTATAGTATGTTATGTTAAAAATTTATATTAGATTTCTTAATTTTGAGTAATATTACAAGTGTACATGTACTCTTCAAATGTTTTATATAATAGTATAGATAATATTGATATAAATTATTATTATAATCATGATTATAAAAGTATTTGATATTATATAATTAACTATTCAAATAAGATACTACTTATTTATAAGTTTCAATAATAATAATAATAATAATAATCATAATAATAATACTAATAATAATAATAATACATAATAATAATAATAATACCCAAATAATAATAATAATAATAATCCGCCTAATAATAATAATAATAATCCTCTAATAATAATAATCCACTAATCCTAATAATCCTAATCCTATATCCTCTCATACTCCTCCTCCTCCTAATCATCTCATCCTACCTCTCCTCCTCCTCCCTCCTAATAACTCCTAATAATCTAATCATACCTAATCCTCAATACTCCTCCTACCTCCTATCCTCATATCCTCATCCTACTCCTCCTCCTAATCTCCTCCTCCTCCTCCTCCATCCTCCTCCTCCTACTCCTCCTACTCCTCCTCCTCCTCCTCCTCCTCCTCCTCCTCATCCTCCTCTACTCCTCCTCCTCCCTCCTCCTCATCCTCTCCTCCTCACTCCTCCTCCTCCTCCTCCCCTCCATCCTCCTCCCTGCATTTTTCTTTCTCTCTTCTTTTCTTCTTCCGTCTCTCCCCTTACTTGCTTCCCTAGTTATAATATATTACAATATAAATATTAATGCTCTGTTACATGAACACTGATTAATTGCTAATTATTCACAAAAAATGCTATGTTGTCTATATATCGTATACTCATAAAAGCATCAAAATAAACAAAAGAACATACTAGATTGCTAGTTCAACTTATTAACTAAAGGAACATATACCAAAATACAAAACCTAAGTTGATATTTATATGTATATGACATGCAGAAATGAGATGGTGGCCATGGAAATGTTGGCATGTTGCTAGACAACCATGCAGGCATGTTGCATTCCTACAACCCCATGTGATGGGGAAGAGTCCCCCACTCCTGTTGCCCCCTAACTTTTGAGTCACCCGTTGGCTCTTTTGCCCTCTTTTGAAAGGCACAAGTCTTTGTTTCCAGTGTTGCTGTTATCTTTTAGTTCAAAGGTGTGGCCTTGGTTCTCCTATCTAGTGAATCTTGGCACAGATACAAGATGGCATGTAGCTAATGGAGGTGGCCGGTGTTGGTGGTCGCCATGGTGGATGTTTCGATGTGTGTTGTAGGATGAATTGAATGATGCCATGAGTCTAGCCAGGGACCATCCTACTTTCAAAAGAACTTTTTTGTTACCCTAGCTTGTCACAAACTTAAGATTTTATAGTAAATGACACTACTAGAATATATAATATCTCCTACAAAATCTGTAAAAAGACCATTTAAGTGTGACACTGGAACACTTGCTTTGATAATCTGTTGATAAAGATCCATCCGCAATATATCACTTGATAATTTCAGCCGGTAATTTTAGGGGAAATCGTATTACCCACACTCTGATTTCCGACGGAGTATCATCGATGAATTTTTGTCGGTACTCACGTTCACCAAATGATTTTCGAAGAATATGACCCCTGTGAAATTCATTAATTGTAGTGTGACGAATCAATATCATAATCATTATCATCTAACTCATTTATGAAATCTTTCTTCCAGACTAAGAATAAGTCTAGGAAAATAGTGTCGTGACAACTTATGTATTTATTGGTGTACAAAAAATACTTCCATTTTTTGTATGCTAAGGGTGAAACCCATGTTTTGTTACATTGTTACGTCGATAAAAGATTAATTACACTATTTTATGTTCTTAATCAACACAGAAATTATCTCACATAGATACCTAGATCATCATAGCCTTCTCCTTCCTCTAATTCAATCAAACTTATATGATCTCTATTCGAGTTAGTATACTCAACTCAAATTCATTTTATAATTGCATCCTCTTCTTTCTCTCTACTAACAAAAAAGGAACACCAAAGAACAATTACCGAATGATGACACGAGAGTCGATGTTGGATCTAGAAAGGCTGGTGCAATCAAAACCAGATCACTTACACTATTTTGGTGCAACTAATAAAGGACTTCTGAAGCTAAGTGTGGAACTTCCAAAAGAACTGGAGTTCTTCCGAAGACAAAGTGCAAGATCATATTCTGAAGGAAAACTCCAACTTTCAAAGACAGAGTATTCTCTTCCGAAGTTCAAGACTTAAAAGAAAACAAGAGGTCAACTTCCGAAGTATGAAGATATGAAGAAGTCCTCAAGCCTCGGAAGAAGTAGCCTCTTCCGAAGTATAAGTGGCTTCGGAAGAACTTGTTGTTCTGAAGCCAACTAACCTTCGGAAGACACTACTATGAACCAATGGACATAAGTATGGTCCCTCTATACTCCGCTGCAGACTTCAGATATACTGCATGACGTTTTCTCTAAAGTCATGTAGTTGACCGTACTTTATTCCCAGCTAGTATAGTTACAAACTTTAGTTGGTGACTAAAGATAAGTCATGGACATGTCATGACTATCATATCTTAGATAACACTTTATCTAAGATACCTTAACTTTAGCATTGTAGTATATGCTTTAGTCGTAGGTTTCCAGCTGATATCAAAGTATATATCCGGCCGTAGGATGTAGTATATATAGTTTCTTATTGTAACTCATGAAATTTGCTTGTAAGATTCTTGTAATACTTTGAATTGAGAAGTAATATATACAAGTATCTTGAAAATTATTTCTTTGTGTTCTTTGCTACTTAGTATATTATTATCAACTCTTAGAAGGGATTCTGCTTCATCATCTGATCCGAGTGTGTTACAAGTGAGTTTAAGAGAAAACTAAGTGTTAAAGTGATAAAAACCGATCCTGCAATTGGTATCAGAGGCTTTTAGGCTCTTGATTGTGAGATTTTACCATCCAAATCAACCTGTTTTTCACTCCTCCTTACATCACACTCAAAATGGCCCTCAACCAAAATTCTGAAGTAGAGATGGGGACAATGACTAAAGCACCCATCATCACCCCTGAAAACTTCAGATCATGGAGCAGACGCATGGAAGGCTTCATCAGGTATCAAGACAGCTATATGTGGCAATCTATTATCAATGGCCCATACAAACCAAAGGTGGCAGCACCAGGTGAGGACCAAAAGAAGCTGGACATTGACAGCAATGGCATGACGGTTCTAATGACTGAAATACCCAACTCCATCATGGTGGTTTGAGCATTGCAAGTCAGCCAAAGAACTATTTGATGTACTTGCTCAGATGTACTCCAGCTCCAATGACTCCAAGAAGGATTCCCTAAAGCAACAGTTCGAGAACTTCACTTATATTGCTGGAGAGACCCTCAGCCAGCAATACTTCAGGTATATGGATCTTATTTCCTCCCTCTTCAGTCTGTGGGAATTGCCCTTGAACTAAAAGATCTCACACGAAAGTTCATGAGTGCACTTCCTAATTAGTGGACATTCTACTATGTCTCTATCAAGAGGACAAAAAATCTGAACACCCTCACCATGACTGAACTTTATGGCATCCTTGATGGATACCGTTTAGATAGAGAACAAGAGAGGCCATCAGACAAGCAGACCCTTGAGTCTTCCTGCTAGCAACGCTTTAATGGTTGCTGAAGGCTCAGGACCCCCCCAACCTCAACAGTACCTGACATACACCCGGCAACCATCCTGTTCTTCTGGACCATACATTACATTCCTGAGACTCCAAGGTCTCAACAGGCTCAGCAAAATTCTTTTCAGGACACTTGTGCCTTTGTCTCAGGAAATGGGCACTCTAGTGAGTATCAGTACTGCTTTGATGATCTAGAGTGTTTCAGCCCAGATGATGTGGAATATGTGGATATAGTCCAACAAATGGCTCTGTTAACCTATAGAGCAAAGAAGTTCTTCAAGAGAACTTGAAGGCAATTTCCCCAGAACCCAACCAACAGCAAATTTGGGTTTGACAAAACCAAGGCCAAATGTTACAACTGTAACAAACTTGGTCACTTTGTCAGGGAATGCAAGGCTCCAAAGTCAATCCGGGAACCCCACAGGCCTCCACACATCTCTCTACACCAAAGGCTACTGGAAAGTCAACTGAGACAGCTGCAATGGCTCAAGAAGTTGACTGGATTTTATGGTACAGGAGGATGTGACTCCCTCCTCAAGCACTCATGGCTGGAACAAATGACAATAAGGTATATGAACATCTCTGTAGTCTAGCTTGTATTGCAAAGGTTAAGTTATATCAGGACTACAATATGGAGATTAAATCCGATATTGAGTCTTTAAATATTTTAAAATCTGATTTTAAAAGGGCTGAATCTGACTATCAAAAGAAAATTAGGGAGTTAGAGAAAATTATGTCTTTATTAAAACATGAACGTACAAACTATAAAACTCAAATCAAGGATTTAATATCCAAATTGTCTGAGGCTCAAGCCCAGCTTGTCACAGCTGAGGCTCAAGCCAGGAAGCATGCTATTTCTGAGTAAAACTTCCAAGCCATTCTTGCATCATCCTCTCACTCAAAACTTTGTTGCCAAAACAAAGGTGGGTTGAAAACCAATGAAATTGCTCCACCATATTCTTATGAGTCTATTAGACAACCAAGGTGTGGTACTAAAGAGCAAGATGTTCCATCTGCTGACCCACCTTCTCATGAGTCAAAGAGTGATGTAACCATGGAGACTATCACAGGGAAGAACCAGGTAATTTTACCCACTCCTACCCGTGATGATCGACCCTTGACCACCAAAGCCAAGAGCAAAGCTAAGGCTGCCCAAAAACTGCCAAGAAAGTGGCTGAGTCAAAACTAAAAATAGACCCATAGCAAAAGGGTGTATTCATCTCAGGTTGATTCCAGGTGGTAGATAACTCTGATTCAGGAAAGGAGTGTAGTACCAGCACTCCTGTCCTACCAAAGGATCAGAAGTTAAAGGAAAATATTGCTGATAAAGAAACTAAGAACAAGAAACAGCAATCCTCAAGTTCCCAGAAGATTAACATTGCATGCATAATGTGTGGTCTGCAAAACCACATGGCCAAAGATTGTTACTACAATCCTGCTAGCACACATTATGCAAACAATGTTAAAAGAGAAGGAGTCAGGAAAGGTTTTTCATTTGGACCTTATCAGATGGTTCAAGTGATGAAAAAGGGAAAGTTTGTTTCCGAAGCAAGGTTGCTTTCTGAAGAAAGTCCTTCTTCCAAGGGAAAATAGCTTCGAAAGTTAAAGCTGTCAAGACTCAAAAGAACAAAAGAGTCCCCTTGAAACCATCCCAGAAGAACTACTTCGGAAGAAAAGGTGTGAAGGTTTTTCCGAAAAGAAAGAAGCTTCGGAAGAATGCCAAGCTGCACAAGCATCAACAAGCTCATCCTCTATGATCAACCAATGGATGGAATGGAAGATCAAGGAAGATGTTGCAGCCCAAACCTCTTCTTCAAAGACATCCATTGAACCCCCGTGCATAAAATTTGGTTCAATTATGTCACTATCATTGGAAGAACCCAAGACCAACAAGGCTTGGGTTTCCAGTAAAAAATAATCATCTCATCTTATGTGCAGGGACATCCATATGACAAGAATAACAATGTATGGATTGTGGATAGTGGATGCTCCAGGCACATGACAGGGAACAGATCTCTCTTTCAACAATTCCAATATTTTGATAGAGGTCCTGTCCAGTTTGGAGGTGAGGTCGCAGGATATATTTCTGGCAGAGGAAGTATATCTAACGAAAAATTAAAAGTTGACAAAGTTCACTTTGTCAAACAGCTTGACACAACATGTTAAGTGTTTTTTAGTTTTGTGGTCAAAAGCATCAAATGCACTTCACAGAATATAAGTGCATTATCCTCAAACCCGGGATGACAATTCCTTAGGAATTGGTGCTTCTTAGATCTCCCAGGAAAGCGGATATGTACAAGCTTGATATAAACAATGCTTCCCAAATGGGTGAAGTGTCATGCTTTCTTTCCAAAGCTGATGGAGATGAGTCAACACTATGGCATAAATGAATGTGTCATGTGAAATTTAAAACAATGAATAAATTGGCTAAAAATAAATTGGTACATGGTTTGCCTAAAAAAAATTTTCTGCAAAGATAACTGTGTTGCATGCCTAAAAGGAAGCAACACAGGACATCTCATAAATCCAAAGTTGTTAACTCTATCACCACTCCATTACACCTATTGCACATGGATCTATTTGGTCCCACAAGTATAATAAGCATTGGAAGGAAATCATATGGCCTTGTGATTGTTGATGATTTTACAAGATTTACATGGGTATTCTTTTTAAGAACTAAAGATGAAACTGCTGAAACTTTAAAATCTTTTATTCATAAAATAGAAAATCAAATTGATGACAAGGTTAAATAATTAGAAGTGATCAAGGTACTGAGTTTAAGACTCAAGTTCTTGACTCATTCTGTAACTCAAAAGAGATTGCCAGACAATATAGTGCTCCTAGAACTCCTCAACAAATGGTGTTGCTGAGAGGAGGAACAAGACACTTATTGAGGCTGCTCGGACCATGTTAGCTGATTCAAAGCTGCCTCTAACATTCTGGGCAGAGGCAGTCAGCACTGCTGCTGCTATGTGCAGAACAGGGTTCTTGTAGTTAAGCCACATGGAAAAACCCCTTATGAGCTATGGAAAAAGAGGCCACCGTTTATTGGCTTTCTAAGGTCCTTTGGGAGCAAGTGTACCATACTTACACAAAAGACAATTTGGCAAAATTGCTGAAAAGTCGGATGATGCTATTTTTGTTGGATATTCCTCTAACTCTAAAGCTTATAGAGTTTATAACATCAAAAATCAACAATTTGAGGAATCTTTCAACATTGTAGTTAATGAGCACACTCCTTGTGTTAGGGGGAATGGCCCTGATCATATCTTTGATTTAGAATTGTTTTCAACTATTCTAAACCCTCTTATGAGAATGTTTCAGCTGGAACATGTGCTTAAAGTGACTCTGATAAAGACCAACTGCTTGAGCTTCCCAGGCATATTCCAAGTTCTCCAAAAGCTACAACAAACCAAGCTTCCATTTTTGGCAGATCTGATAGCATGACTATCTCAAGGGACAGTGGAGTTTTAACCAATGATCCACCTGTTGACTTTCAAACCTCATCTGGTGACACTGAACAACACCAAGCTGATGGAAGTAGCATCTTGAAGGAACATGCAAATGTTAATGCTGCTTCACAGCCAATAAATGATAATGATGCTTCTCATTCATTCAATCAGTCCTCATTGAATGAGTTTGAAACAATAGCTGGCCCAGTGTTCAAGCTCCTGAGAAAAATATGTCCAATCTGGATCTATCTTTGCAATTGGAGGTAATTCCTAGACTTAGGATTCACAACACTCATCCAGCTGAGAACATCATAGGGGAAGTCTCTGAAGGTGTCAGAACAAGAGCACAAACTCATAATGGAAATGTCTGCTTGTACTCATGCTTTTTACCTTTTACCCCAGATGGAACCCAAGAAGGTAGAAGATGCCTTGAAAGATAGTAGTTGGGTTGAATCAATGCAAGAGGAGCTGCTTTAATTCAAGAGAAAAAAGGTTTGGAACCTATGTCCACTACCATCTGGTCAAGTACCTATAGGCACCAAATGGGTTTTCAGAAACAAGAACGATGATAAGGCTTGATCATCAAGAATAAGGCAAGACTGGTAGTTTAAGGATACACTCAAGAGGAGGGAATCGATTACACTGATGTCTTTGCACCAGTTGCAAGACTTGAGGCAGTTAGGATCTTCCTTGCTTATGCTGCATCCAAGTATTTTACTACTACCAGCTTGATGTCAAGTGTGCCTTTCTATATGGAGATATAGATAGGGAAGTCTATGTATTCCAACCTCCAGGATTTGAAGACCCACAACACCCCAACTATGTGTGCAAATTGGATAAAGCTCTATATGGTTTGCACCAAGCACCTAGGTTGTGGTATGAGACATTGTCTCAGTTTCTCACTGATGAATGGTTACACTAGAGGTACCATTGACAAGACCCTTTTCATAAGAAAGTCTGGAAAAGACATCTTGCTCGTTCAAGTCTATGTTGATGACATCATATTTAGTTCATCAAACGACCAAATGTGTAAAGACTTTGAGAGCATTATGAAGAAGAAGTTTGAGATGAGTTCAATGGGAAAAATGGACTTTTTCCTAGGAATTCAGGTGAAGCAAATGAAGGAAGGGTTTTTCATCAATCAATCTAAATGTCAATAACATTTAGAAATATTTGATATGAAAGATTGTAAGCCAGCCAAAACACCTATACCCAGAAACATAATCTATGTCCTGACTCCAAAGGGGAGGATACTGATCAACATCAGTATAGGGCAATTTTGGTTCTTTGATGTATCTCACAGCAAGTAGACCTGATATCATGTTTGCAACTTGCATTTGTAAGATATCAGCCTGCTCCAAAGGTGTCTCACCTAGTTGCTGCCAAGAGAATCCTCAGATACCTCAAAGGAGCACCTAAATTAGGTCTATGGTATCCAAGAAACAACAACAAAATCTCTCCGGCTACTCTAACAACAGTGACTATGGTGGCTGCAATATCAACAAGAAATCAACATCAGGTGTATGTCAATTTCTTGGTGGAAGAATCATCTCATGGTAGTGCAAGAAGCAATCCTGTGTTTCAACATCTACTGCTACTGCTGAAGCTGAATACATTGATGCTGCTAGTTGATGTGCTCAACTGATGTGGATTTAGAACCAGATGATAGATTACGGATTCAACTTCATGAGCACTCCTATCCACATTGACACAATAGTGCTATCTCCATTACTGAAAATCCAGTGAAGCACTCCAAGACAAAGCACATTGATATCAGGTATCATTTCATTAGAGATATTCATGAGATAAATCTGATTAAACTAATCAAAGTTGACTTAAATGAACAATATGCTGACTTGTTCACCAAAGCTTTGATAAACAAAGATTCAAGTATCTCACTACAGCTATTGGGATGATAAACATTGATTAGTCTATCTCCTCTGAAAACCTTTTAATGTGTAATGTCTTGTGTCAAAATAATCTAAGCCCTGTTACAAAATGTCCTTCTCTGAAATTTCTCTAAGTATAAATTCTTCCGAAGAGGAATTAACCCTCGGAAGATGTTTTACATATCTTCCGAAGCAAAATTCCTCCCAGGATAATCTTCTTCTCGGAAGAGTTTTTAGTCTCGGAAGAGGCGATTGATCACATATCAGATCTACTTCCGAAGCTTATTAGATTCTCCATTCGGAAAGCAATTTTTACTCTCGGAAGTAAGAACTTTACCTCTAAAGTAAAATTGCATTCGGAAGAAGATTACCTTCGGAAATGCTTCATACTCAAAAGAAAAATTTTACTGTGTAACGGAAATCTTTTGGGCCCCACTCTATAAAAAGTAAAGATTTTGTTAATGATGTCAGATTATTTAAATGGACTAAACCTTACCGTCCCTGTCACTCATCATCCACCAAAACATCCTGTCACCTTATCCAAACCCCCAAAACCGCCATTTCACCCATTTAAATAACTCCGACTCACTCAACCATCTAACTCTCACTCATCTTTTACCAAATTTACTGCCCTAAAAGCTTCCTTCGTCTCCAATTTACCTAATTCCAAACTCATCGCCCTGCAACTTTCTCAATGGCACTTAACCCTCAGCATAACCAAGTCGCATTCTTTGATTCTTCAAGGGATGCTGACTTCTCACATATCATTTCCTTTCTTACCCAATCATCTTTTTACACCGCTCTGACTGTTAACTCTACTGTTTACTCAAATCACATGGCTGAATTTTGGGCCAATGGTCAGATTGAAACCCTAATTGAGGTTAAGGTAATAAGGTCGAGTATTGTGGCCAGGAGTTGGTGATTTCTGAACAACTCATTAGGGAGCATCTAGAGCTGCATGACGAGGGTGCTCCTACAGAGTTTCCCAAGTCAGACTTAGACAACCTATATCCAAATGGGATATGGTGGAGATGTAAGCAGGTCTACAGTCTATAAGTTTACTTCTCTTACAACTGGAAGTTCCTACTGCATCTTGTTCTCCATTGCTTGTCAAACAAGTCTGGGGAATGGGATCAAATCTTATGAACTAGGGTTCCTAGTTCATGCTAGTTCATGGATTGGTGAAAAGCTCTACTACTTCAATTACTCAAGGTTTATGATGACTAACCTTATAGGAAACCTCCAGTGAGACACATTCTTCATGTATCCCAAGTTCCTTCAGCACATTATTAACTGTGAGTTGGACCAGAGTCAGCTTGTCTCTAGCCCCATCAGCAAGCCTTAACTGAAGTGAGTCCCACTAATGTGGAGGCGACTCATGTAGATTCAGCTGCCACTACTGAAGGAGCCTCATTGGACCTTCATGACAGTAATAATATCACTGAGACTGAATCTACGACAACCATGCCATTTGATGACTCTGAAAGAGACATCACTAGGTAAGGGAAACCAGGGTGCCAAGAAACCACATCTGGTGGTGAGGATGAACATACTAGTATGTTACCTCATCTTCCCATGATTCTTCAAAAGAAGATGAGGGAAGGCTGTAACTCACCATTCAAGACTTACTTTTAAAAGTCTCAAACCTTGAATATAAGCTTAGGACTTTAGAGGATAGATCTGCCACTCAGCCGTGAGATTGAAACTCTCAAGGACAAACTAGCTGAGAAACAGATTGAGAGGTCTGTTAGGCATGTACCAGTTCAAGTCTCATTGACCTCTTCCTCTAGCTCATCAAGCTCTCATGATGATGCTACCAAAAAGGGGGAGAGTGTTTAGGGACAAAGACATGATGAACCACAGAGTCAAGCTCTTACTTCTTTAAGTTCAAGATACCCCATTCAACAAGCTTCAGTTTTTCCTGAGCCTCCTCCAGTTGTAATTCAGTAGACCAAAGGATGCTCCAAGATCTCAACAGTTCTTCAACAAGTTCCTGATGGAATCTTTTATTGAACAACAAGTCCTGACATGTCTGTGATATACTTGGAGCTCAAGAGCTTCAGAGGTTGAATGCACCTTCTACTACTGTCGAGGAAGTTGGTCAACCTAAGTTCCAAGTGGAACCTGATATTATTTTGAAGGGGAAACAAGGACTGATGGCCCAGCAACTAAGATAGTTGGGACAGAGAGGCATTCTCACAGACTTCCGAAGCACAAGTCAAAGCCTCGGAAGAACAACTTCAAACTTCCGAAGCTGAGATTGAAGCTGCGAGAGGACTATTTTCTTTATCCGATGATCTAGAAGTCACAAATGCAATCCTAGAACTTGCATCTGAGGTCAATAGAGAGGATTTTCTCACCCAACCCCTAGCTCAAACATCATCATTGACTCCAGCTCCCATTACCACCACCATCAACCTGAAACTTCCATCCACGAACCTCCAAAGTCTAGCCTACTCGAAGATGTCAAAGAAAGAGGAAGATGACTGAGGAAGAGCTTCATGAGGAAGCAAGGTTAGAAAAACTTAAAAGGAAAGGCAGACTCCCAATTGGGAAGTTGCTAGCTGCAAGTAGCTAAGCAGCTACAGCCAACCAGGAGGCTATCAACAAACAGGAGAAGAGTGGAAATCATTGACAGGCTTATCAAGTTGGGAGCTGTTAATGAAGATTGTACTCATGCTACCATTAGAGGAGTTAGTAGAGCTAGAAAAGAAAACTCTGGTGCAGATTCAGCAAAAGGAAGAAAGCAGCAAGGTTAGCCTTGGAGGAAGAGAAATAGAAAGAGAAGAGAAGCTGATCAGCAGCTAAGCAGGGAAAGATAACTTTCCTAACCTACAAGGGTTTCTCTCTAGAAGAACTAACTATCTCCACATGACAATGATACGATCTTATGGCTCTTCAACAAATAGCAAGATCAAATGGAGAATGAGAGAAAGAAAGCTGCGAAGAGAAGTTGAGGATGAGGATGAAGAAGAAGAAGGAAAGAAGAAGCAGGACTCGTTGCTGCCCTAAAGATAGGTGATAAAGCCTGGATGAAGACATCTCCCGGCTCATGGCTTCTCTGGCAGGCAGGTGGTCCAATGTCTATGAGAAGACTCCCAGTGACATGTCAATGACATAAAGGCTGACATTTGCTCAGGAAAAAGGAAGGAGATGTATAGAAGGGGACAGGCAATGATCTTCAAACTAACACTCAACCTCAACCCAAACCCAACCACAACGTGAACTATCCCTTTGCCATTCCCCATTAAGATTGAACCAACCTCTGAGCCTTAAACCCCTAAACCTACACCATCATCCATACCTATTTCCTCACCTCAACCACCTAAACTACCCATCCTCAAACCCAAAACACTTCCCCGAACCCAAACACCAAACCTACCCAACAACCTCTCAAAACCATCCCCTCAGTCTTCCAAACATCTCTCCTTAGAGGAGTTTAAGGAGATCAAGATAAAGCTCATCAACTGTACAACCCTGAGCGACATCTCTTGTGAGGAGATAGGAGTCTGTCAAACTACCTATGTTGATGGCTCCTCATGTTCCCTCACTAGAGATCAATTTCTTGATCTGCCCAGAGGAACATTAGACCAAGCTGCAAAAACTCTTTGGCCTCAACTCAGATTCACTGAATGAAGAAGAGAAGAAGCTAAGGAGAAGGCTGTGACTCTGTGGATACAAAGAAAGGGGACAAGGTGCCAAGTCAACCCCTTGTGCCTAGAAAAGAGGATTATCAGTGGAGGTTCGAAGACTCTTCTCACAACTTTGTTGTTGAGAGAGAGAGTGGAGAGCTAAACATGCTAAATGCCTCATCTCTGCTACACTTAAGGAAATTTGACATTGTGAGTTAGCAGAAGCCACTCTCCAACCCTCTAACTCTGAGATAGATGCTCATATCAAATCACCTGAGCAGTCTTATCAGGCGAGCTAACTGCTAGACCAAGATTGAAGAAGAGTTGAAACTATGGGAGGAGGAGGAAAAGAAAGGATCAGCAACCAAAGGCAAAAGCCTTTCTTCAAATGGTTGAAGGTCTGAACTTGAATCCATAGTTAGATGGGAGTATGACTATAACTCCCGTCAACTAAACTTCTTCAGGGGGCACAACAAAGGGTACATGTCATTCAGAGTGATAGACTGGATCTCCTATCCACTAATGACTTGTACAAACTTCTCAGCACCACTTCAGGGAAGAATAAGGAAACAGACTAGCATCTTCTGTCCCTGGTGCTGAAGGTTTTGAGAAGCAAAAATAAGTGAGGTTTTGGTAGCATCAGCCTAGGGGGAGTTTGTTGGATCTAGAAAGGCTGGTGCAACCAAAACCAGATCACTTAGACTATTTTGGTGCAACTAATAAAGGACTTCCGAAGCTAAGTGTGGAACTTCGAAGGAAATGGAGTTCTTCCGAAGGAAAGTGCAAGATCATCTTCCGAAAGAAAACTCCTAACTTCCGAAGACAAAGTATTCTCTTCCGAAGTTCAAGACTTAGAAGAAATCAAGAGGTCAACTTCCGAAGTATGAAGATATGAAGAAGTCCTCAAGCCTCGGAAAGAAGTAGCCTATTCCGAAGTATAAGTGGCTTCGGAAGAACTTGTTCTTCCGAAGCCAACTACTTCGGAAGACACTACTATGAACCGTGGAAATAAGTATGGTCCCTCTGACACTCCGCTGCAGACTTCTGATATACTGCATGGCGTTTTCTCTAAAGCATGTAGTTGACCATACTTTATTCCACTATTCACTTTTATCAGTTAGTATAGTACCAACTTAGTTGGTGACAAAAGTAAGTCATGGACATGTCATGACTACCATATCTTAGATAATACTTTATCTAAGATACCTTAACTTTAGCATTGTAGTATATGCTTTAGTCGTAGGTTTCCAGCTGGTATCAAGTATATCCGGCTGTAGGATCTAGTATATATAGTTTCTCATTGTAACTCATGTAATATGCTTGTAAGAGTCTTGTAATACTTTGAGTTGAAAGTAATATATACAGTACCTTGAAAATTATTTCTTTTGTGTTCTTTGCTACTTAATCAACTCTTAGAAGGGATTCTGCTTCATCATCTGATCCGAGTTTGTTACAAGTGAGTTTGAGAGAAAACTAAGTGTTAAAGTGACAAAAACCGATCATGCAGCGATTTGCTAATGATTGATTATCAAAGCCGAAGACATCAAATGTCTAAGGAAATTTTTATAAATAAATTATTGTACATGTATCAGTAATATGTTGGTGTGCTGATCAAATTACAAACGGATTGTCAAACCATTTTTTTGGACCGTCCTTCTATGACAAAGTGAGTACATCGACAGTGGTAGTGATGTCTTTGAGAACACTAGTGATGATTAAGAAAAAGAACTTGAAAGCAATGGTATCTTCTGATGATCAGTCTATTTGTAATACATATTCGGTGTACTTCTTTTACGAATGGAATACATAAGTATTTATTTTTCTACTAGGTATTGCAATCATTTAGTCCGTACGTTTACTTTTTGATAGTATGTGTATTGTTAAAGTACGTATTCAATAGTAATGATTACTCTGAGTTGCATCTTGATGTTTGTACACAAGTGAGAATAAGTGGATAGTTGATTGATATATATATGGGAGATATAGGGATTAAGAGGATACTATAGATAGGTAAGATATATATGTTGTATATATATATATAGTATATAGATATATATATGTATTTATATATAGTATATATATATGATCTTATTTTGATGAATTTTATATATATATATATATATATATATATATATATAGATATAATATATAATATATATATAGATAGATATTATATATATATATATATATATATATATATATATATATATATATATATATATATATAAAATTCATCAAAAATAAGATTCTATCAAAAAATCTATAATGATTCATAAAAATCATCCATAACGACTAATTCAAAAAACCATAAAAAATATTTACATGAAATTTTGTTTCAATGAAAAAACAAAACAAACGTAAGCAAACGAATATAATATCATCATCCCCGTATTTACACTATAAGTACTATTTCTTTACTTACTCTTTCAGTTAAACAACAAATTTTTATATCCTTATTAATATTTTTTTTTCTCATCTACCGGAATGCTTTATTAATCTCATACTCGATCTCATTGTAAATTATTCATCTAAAATATAGCTTGTTATGATTTATGAATGTTTCACCGGGTCGGGCAAGACGGATAAAACTAAAAACCCTGTGGAAACCACCTCCTTTCTTCTCCAAATGGTCCCACAATTGATCATTGTTTATACTAGCGAAGAAGAAAGGAAATCACACAGCAAATTATCGACGATACATGACTCATGATGTTGTTTGAATAATAAACAGAGCAGCTAAAATTGAAGTACTCATATTTGCAGTATCACAACCTCATTCAATCAGCCTGTTTCGATTCTAATCATGTTCAAATCATCATGGTAACCTTCTTTTATCGATTTTAGGGTTCGTGTTATCTGATTGTGAATCACTTGTATAGATTGTTGAACTGTTGTATAATGATTTAGCTTTCGTTTCGTCTTTCGATTAGCTGATTGAAAAATTGAGATGCTTGTTGGTGTTCTGGAAACTAGTCTGGTGGGTGAGGAACATTTGTTGCCCTTACAACTGTTATAGGAAAACTCCAAACCTTGCAATGGTTTCAGTTGTTTTGACAAAAGATTTTGATTTCCAAATTGTTCAATGTACTAACAATTGAAGAGGAGTCCACTTTGAATTCGAAGCTAGTTTTTCTCTTTCAATTTCAAAATCTACAAACATTTTCAGACTAACATCTACTATTGTTATCAATTTCATGGCCTAAAGGGGTTTAATTATTTATTTATTTAAGTTTAGTTTCTAAAAGTGAACTGATTTGACACTTAAAAGTCAACTGTGAACTCATATTTTGGGAGGGAGGGAGGAGTATCATAATTGAATTTTGCAGTTGAAAATAGAATTCTGCACATTTTTTGTCACTATTTTGAACTGTCTTTCACTCTTTCCTTGTAGGGGCGCTGAAGAACAGCATTATATGCATTCAAATGGAGATAGACCGGTGTCCCGAATTCCACCTGAGGCTGCTGGGATTGTTCATGCCTTAAAAGACAAAAGGTTTGTGGGTCTGCTTTTAATTAGCATATGTTACATGATTAAGTAAAAGATTCATGGTTTCTTTGTAGTGTTCAATCATTCTGGATACATGTTTTCTAATAATAAAGTTTTAGTTATAGTGTTTTTATCAAATTTTCTTCTAAATGATTGCAGACTTGCAGTTAACAGGTTTGAAACATTCTTTTTTGAGCATATTGACAATTTCAGTTTTTTTTTTAAATTTATTTTCACATGGTCCCTTTTTGTCTGTAAAATTTTTGCAGTGCTAGTGAGCTGCATAAGCTTTTGTCGGATAAAAATGCATATCAACAATTTTTATTATCACTTGACGTGGTCCAAACTCATATTCGTGTAAGTCATCTTCCAATTTCATGATATTTTGTTGTTTATACCATTTTTCTGTCGTTCCTTACTAAAGAAACAGCACTAAAAGGCACATGGAATACACAGTTTCATGTTTTATTCACATACTGAAGACGTGCATGGGCTAATATGTTCTCACTCTAGGCATCTCCCTCGAAATTTGAACCATTAGTTTTTTTTCTAAAAGTTTCTAAGTTAAACTTACCTATTTGTTAATTATCATGATTACAAACAACTTGCTATATTGAGTCGGGCACATACAATTTCCTTATTTTTCCTTTAATGCATGAGTATTTCAGATATTTAATAAATAGTCAAATTCAGTGTGTCAAGTTATGGCGTTATGCTACAAGTTTGAGGCAAAAGAAGTCAATCTTTATGCATTTTAAGGACTTGAAACTGGTGAATATTCTAACATTGACATCCTCATCTCCACATACATTCTCTTTATTCTTAACATCAGCTTAAGGACGAATTGAGGAATGAAACTATGCAGCTTGCAAGTGAGTTCTTCCATAATCTGTTTGCTTAATCCTTCTTGTTTAAAATATCAAGCAATAAGCATTTTAAATAGAATTGAAAATTAGCATCACGTGTCAACATAATGATTCTTTGTGCAGAACACAACTTGGAAAAAGAACCACACATCAAGGAGCTGCGAAACCAGGTTAGTTCTTCATGCATTCTGTAATTGGTCCATTTAGGTCATGTTCTATCGTTGATGGGTCAAATGGGAAAAATGAAGGATAATGGCTGGTAAAAACTGAAACAGGTTGAACAGGTCAAAAGTCACATAAAGTGTATCTCTATTCTCTAATGCATAAGACCTCATAAATCCTGTTTTCGAAAAGTTCGATTAGTTTTGGAAATATTTAACTGTTGTAATCATATATGGTGCATATCATATGTAAGAAGATTGTCTTTGGACAAGCATTTCAGGTCAACCCAACCTGACCCATTTCTACCTGTTCAAAAAGCTACCCATTTCAACTTGTGAACCTGCCCGACCTTCCCGTTTTGCTACTTCTAACGGAAGGATGGTAACCTTTATTGTCTAAATAACTTTTCCTATTCGTTTTTGGATATAGTGCCAAATAATTCGGGTCACTGAACTGGCTGATGCTAGAGAGAAGCTCAATGAGCTTGAAAAGCAGAAACAAGAAATCCTCAAATTTTACTCTCCTGCATCCCTGCTTCATCGTCTGCAAGGTAAGTTTTTCTTTAAGGTTATTTACTTGGCCATTGTACTTTATGTTTAATGTTTCATTCATCTTTTGCCTCTTGGTCCTCTTTTCTTGTGAAAAATTGGAGGCGGCATAATGGGTGGGTCAGGCAGTCTGGGTAAAGGGACAAAAAAGGTAAAAAAATTGTATAAGTTGTGCTGGCCTAAATCAAACTTATGCAAATTCTTTTATTATATGGTTAGTCTGCCAAATATGAGAAAGATACCTTTTTATTTCAATAATAGCCTAAGTTTATGTAAATCATTTTAGAAGTTTCATGCTTTGAAAACATACTTTGGGGGTGCGAGAATGGAGATAATATTTATGGTATACAAATCAGACCATCCATTCACTAATAAGAATGTCGAAAATCAGGACCAGCAAGTTTAAAGTAGTCAGATCATGATGTACCATGGCCAAAGAAATATTTTTTATATCAGAATGAAGGATAAATCAAAATCATCAATAAAGAGAGAGATTTGTTCTCCCCAATGTACCAAGCAACTCAAGTATCGAAAATTGTACTATGAACTATTTATTTGGAAACTTCCTGGCCAAAAGGAATACGACTTAATCAGTAGTCTTTTACTGAAATGCTTATTAGCCCTCATTGAGGGCGAATGTGTCCAGAAGTGGCCCTTTTTTGTTGAAAATATATGCCATTAAATTATCATCCAGCCACCACACTGTGCAAATAAAGGTGAAGCCTTTAGCAGAGGAATCAGGCTTACCATTAAACTAAATTAAAGAATAGCTAGAGAAAAACATGTCTAATTTAAGAAGTTATATATTACAGTTACATGTTTTATGTAATCGTTATACAACAAGTTTGTTTAAAAAAGTATGTTTGAGTCAACCCAACCACACCTGCCACCATTTTGACTCCTCTAATTTTAGGTGATTGTTGTTTGTAGAGGCAATGCGTAGAACGGATGATGAATCAGAAGCTCTCCAGCAACAGCTTCTCAATAGAGAGATTGATCTCGCTACTTTCATGCACAACTACAAGAGACTTCGTAAGTTATACCATAAATCGGCCCTCACCCATCTCGCGGCCAATATGTCTATGGTTGGTTAAACTAGCATGTGTTTTCTTAATATTTGTAAGTGCACTTATCTTGCACCAACATGTTCATTACACCTTAATACTTTTACATGATTCCTGTATATCACATAGTAACTTCAGCCATAGCTATTCCATCTTATCTGTTCTAAATTAAACGGGTCAAACAGGTCAAATGGGTCAAATGAGTGTAAAGTCATCTCATCTGAAGTGTTATTCAGATGTTCACATCTTACATCATTTATAGACCATTTTAAACTTTGGAACAAACATGAGGATGATATCAGTTTTTAACATTTTGGTGTATATATTAGTTTCAAACTATAAAATCACTGTGTATGACCATAAAAGGGTCAACTATTCCTGTTATATACACAATGGCTAGTAATAAGGTTCCTTAAAGAGAACCACATAAAGAATACAACAGATTGAGAAAAAATATTATAAAAATATCAAAAGTAAGAGCCGACTTGGCTTGGTCGCTCAGCTCCATGTTCCTTCCTCCTAGCCGGTCAACCATGTCCGGGATTGACTCCCAATTTTCTATATCTTTCATGTATGGATCTTCCAGCTTTACCCTCATCTTCTCAGCTTCACGGCTTGCAGCTTCCTGAGCCAAGGTCCAGTCATAGAACCTTCGCTTCTCTGGGTCACTCAACACGTCGTAAACTTCTCTTAGTTTCAAGAACATTTCAGAGGCGGCTTTGAGTGGGAGGGAGGTGGTGTCAGGATGATACTCTTTAGATAGCCGCCGATAAGCCGCCTTGATCTCTTCCAAGTCGGCTTCTACTGGAACCCCTAAGAACCTGCCATTGGTCAAGAAGCTTAGTAAACATATGCTGTTGCTAGCTGAGGTTGTTCATACAACAACGTGACCTGAGCTCGAGCATAATGTAATTCTAGCGTGACAGTTTGATAAACCTAAATGAACTGCAGGTTTTACTATTCGAGTCGATTGACTGGGTACGGGTTAAAATGTATCGGGTTGATAAGTGGTTGCCTTGATACGGGTTAATACGAATCGGGTCGATTTAGGATGACCATCTCTTTATTGTCTGTAATAGTTTAGTCTAAATAGTTTATGTTGATAAACATAATTATGAAAACTATAGTATTACAATAATAAGTTTCCAATAAAACCACTTAAAGCTCTTACACATTAAGTTATTATAATCCGCTTTGTTCGACTTTTATTATGTGTTCGACCCATTTGACCTCTTTCTTTTTAAGCTAATCGTTGGTTCGTTGTATATAATCATTTGACCCGTTTGAGATAATCCATAATATGAAATATATACTTACTGGTAATGAGAATCAGTAGAATTGTTGAGCAACTCAGAGAACTTTTCACCAAGCAAGTTGTTTTTCTGCTCTTCTTCCACCGATCGGCTGGCGGTGCTGCTGCTACTGCCGCCACCGACCCATCCTTCATCCTCGTTCTCCCAGTGAATTCTGGTATCAACTCCTGGTGGTACCCTCTGCCTACCACTTCTCCTCCTGCTGCTGCAGCATACACCCTTAGCACACTTCTGCCGCCTGCTCGGGTGACGGGCGTCAACCGCAAGACGGTGGTAGCCGCGGTGGTAACACCACCTCTTCCTGGTAGGAGAGACAGTGGTGGTGAGGGTATTGCTGTTTGGCAGCCATATGTGTTTTAGTGGCTCAGCAAAACTGATGTTAGAAGTAGTTTTTTGCATCCTTAAGTTTAGATGTTATGTTATTTCAGTTTTTTTTGTGTGGATGAAAATTCTTTTCTCCCAGTAAAGTGGTCCCTCGTCCCATTGATATTATTAAGAAATATTAAAATACTATTATTAATTGTATTTTTAACAATTTATTAGTTTTTACCCACAATAAAATACGAGAAATTATTTCTCACATACACACATAAATTATGTCAATATTACTAACGCTTAAAAAACTCGGCTGCGTTGTTTATCACTTTATATTAATGGGCTGAAACGTAGAGTTTGATATCGTCGAGCTAGCTTGTTTATTTTAAAAAGTTTAAATTTTTTAACTTTTACATGAATTGATAAATGATAAGTATAAAGTAAAATAATAATAATTTTGATGTTGTTTATTATAACTAGTTAATCTGAAGAATGAAGATACTCTATAATGAGAAAATGAGAATGATAGTTTATAGGTTAGTATTATTTTCTACATGTTTATATTATATTATTATACCATGATCGAAACTCATGTATTACATGGGTAGAAAATTCAACATATTAAAAACACTAGGCTTTAATAATATTTTGTATGTTATATGTCATTAGCAATTAAGGAAATAATATGTAATGAAAATTTAAAGAATTATAAATAACAAAAAAATTATATAAATTTATATTTTTTAAGGTAAGAAACAATAGAAATGTTATAATTTAGTATGTTTTAGTTATTTAATAAAATAAAAAGATTTATAAATCAGATATTTATTTATGTTGTTTACTTAATCAAAATCAATTTCATTTTAGGATAGAGAGAGATAAGAAACAAAAGTTTAGACTTAATAAGAAGTTATCACGTGTCCATCCAAAAACTTCTGTTATTAGATAGTATAGATTTTTTTTCACTAGAATGATTATGGTCCATCGCAATATTGAACTCATGGTAAATTTTAAACATAAAAAATAGAGAGAACTTCATATATATTCCTATAAACTTAAGAAATATCATATCTACCAACTCAAAATCAAAATATCATATATAACCTTAGAAACTAGATAAAATATCATATATCCATCTTATTAAAACCTTTTAAAACATGATGATTCTACCGTTATTTTTAAAACTTTGAAATTCAATGCATGAGCGAGACGAGATAGAGCATATATGGTTAGCTTAACAAAGATTGTTAGAAAATATATAAAAAGTGTATGATTGTCACAAAATAAAAGTTCATTAAAAAAGTATATATGATATTTTGATCTTTGTTTGGATATATATGATATTTAGTAAGTTTCTAAGGAGATATATATATATAATTCTTTCTTTATAATAAGGCTACCGACAACCGTCCCGTGTGACAAGTCAAAGTCACATAAACTTTTCTCATTTTCCTAAGTTTTTCCTAGTTTTCCCAGTTTCCCTTTTACATGTATCATCCTAGTTTTTTCCCGTTTCCTCTTCTTTCTAAAAAAAAGTTTCAAACGGGTGTGGTTGTACTGGTGAATCCCGGTGAAATTCACCTGGACGGTGAGGAATTGAATTAGGCTTAGTGTTCCCGACAACCACGGTTTTCCACGGGTAGTCCTTGACTACTTCTTAAACCACTTCGTGTGGCCATTATAGCTGCATGGTGAGTTGGTAACGATGGGTAGCTATCATGAAAGTTGCCATAATAAGGACACATAATGCATTAAGAGTGTTTATCAGTTTGGTTAATTTATCCGGCTCAAAATTTTTTTTAAGGTTAACCAAAAACCGAATTCATAATTCAATTCGATTTTTTTAAGTAACAAATGTGGATCCGTTATTGGTTTTCCGTCTTTGACCCATCAACCACCAACACAAACCTACTTAAGTACTCAAGAAATATGAATGTCAAAATCAGTTCATCTTCACTTGAATTGATACTTTTGTTTGAATATTGCCTCATGTTTGTTGCCCTCATTTCAATTTTATAAAATGCAATTTTTCTTGGTATTACTTTTCAGTCATTGTTGTTTTGTAGTGCATCATCCTTATCTAGACCACCAACTTTTCTATCAACAATTTGGGGGGAAAAAACATATGCCTACCTTATTTAGAGGTAAGAGTTTGGCTACAAAATTTGAGTCTAAATTTATTATTGAGTGTTTAAAATATTTTTTGTACATACACTTCCAATTTGGCTTCTTAACATCTAGTTTGATCCATATTTCAAAATATAAGATTATGTTTTAAATACATGACATTAGGATGTTCATGGTCCAGTTCAATCAGTTTAACAAGATTATTGGCCGACTTGATAACTACAGTTTTCGATAAACTAAAACTAACTGACTGGGTTGGCTTGGGACCAAAATTACTCGGTATGATAGTTTAGTGGTTTGGGTTGTTTTCTTTAACACGGTTTTGTTCCGAAAGTTTATCAAAATTG
>JACVEC010000267.1:0-212505 GCA_025215565.1 Flaveria ramosissima | reverse complement strand
CGATGCGCTATCTCACACCCTTCGAGACCTTGAGGCATAGGTGGATAGAGAGATTTTGCAGAGAAGGTTAAGACAACAAATAGGACACACGTCTGAAGGAAGGAGATGGTTGGAAGATATGGCATGCCACGTACTTGCTTTTACTGTTCATTCCTTTATAAAGGTTTCTTAGAGCATCTCCAATAGGGCGTTTTTAGTCCTTAAAAATGACACATCATCCGTTTTTTAGACCAAGAACCATTGGGGGATTTGTTTTTGGAGGTAGAAGTTCATAGAGATGAACACCAAAAAACATCTGACATTTTCAGAGGTGGACAAGGGTTGGGTTTTAATATTAAAAAAAGCGAAAATAATATATTTATATTAATAAAATATTTATTTTTTAATATTAATTTAAGTGTTGGGCGTTTCAAGTCAACCTCATACGCCTGAACAGTGCCCAAGTGCCTGAACAGTGCGCCGGAACAGTGCTCATGCGCCTGAACAGTGCTCATGCGCCTAAACAGTGCTCATATGCCTGAACAGTGCTCGTGTGCCTGAACAGTGCGCTTGAACAGTGCTCATGTGCTTGAACAGTGCTCATGTGCCTGAACAGTAAATATAATTTTTAAATTTAATTTTTAGTTTTTTACAGTAAATTATTATTTATTAAATTTAAAGTTTAAATTTCAAATTTTAAAATTTTAAAATTTCCCTCTAAAAAGTATTTAACTTTTATATTTAAAATTTTTAAAGTTTTTAAAATTTCCATCCAACAAAAGACATATAAATATTTATTTATACTTTATATTAATATATAAGATTGAAATTAAAAAATAAATGTAAAAGATGATAACGATATGGCAATGTTTTTAGACGTTTTTAAGTTTTACTATTGGAGAGGTTTTTTGGGTTTCTGAAGAATGAGTGGTTTTCTGATGTGGCTGCTGACTAGACATGTTTTTGGGTGTTTTTGATTTCACCATTGGTGATGTTCTTATTGATATGAACTATTGATATCAAGGGTATGATTACATTTGTCAAATTTATGGATAAATCCACACCTAAACATGTCCCAAATAATAAACCTTTTTAATATAGATAACGTATTTGTCTAAATGAGAAAATGCAAATCTTATAAAAACTTTTAGAATTTATACATTTCTTTATTTCTTCTCAAATCTCTCTGTAATTCTTAGAAAATATATATATTTTTATTTCTTCTTAAATTCTCTGAAATTCTAAAGTTACATCTTTACTCTCATTAATTCTTACTATAGTTATATTATAACACATTATAAGCATGGGAGTTTTTATATCTTAATCAACAAGATTGTAGGATCGGGTTTGTCACTTAAACACTAGTATTTCTCTCAAACTCACTTATAGAAACACTCAAATCAGATGAAGCAATGTCTTTTACAAGAGTTGATAATAATATAATAAGTAACAACGGAACAAGCAGAGATATATTTTCAAGGCACTTGTATATATTACTTCTCAACTCAAGATTACAAGACACTTACAAGCATGAAACAAGAGTTACAATGAGAAACTATATATACTAGCTCCTACAGCCGGATATACTTTGATACCAGCTGGAAACCTAAGACTAAAGCATATACTATAATGCTAAAGTTAAGGTATCTTAGATAAAGTATTATCTAAGATATGGTAGTCATGACATGTCCATGACTTACCTTTTGTCACCAACTAAAGATGGCAACTGTACTAACATAAAAAGGTAAACAGTTGATTAAAGTATGGTCAACTACATGGCTTTTGAGAAAACGCCATGCAGTATCTCAGAGATTTGCAGCGGAGTGTCAGAGAGGCCATACTTATGTCCACTGGATAATAGGAGTGTCTTCCGAAGGTTAACTGGCTTCGGAAGAACTTGTTCTTCCGTAGCCACTTATACTTCGGAAGAGGCTTCTATGCTTCCGAGGCTTTGAGGACTTCTTGTAGTTCGAAAGTTGACTTCAGATCTTTATGTCTAAGTCTTGATCTTTGGAAGTAGGTTCTTTGTCTTCGTAAGTTGGAGTTTTCCTTCGGAAGTGTGATTTACACTTAGTCTTCGGAAGAGCTCCTTCTTCCTTCGGAAGTTCCACACTTAGCTTCGGAAGTCCTTTGTTTGTTGTACCCAAAATCTTCTAAGTGACTTGGTTTTGGTTGCAACAGCCTTTCTAGATCCAACAAACTCCCCCTAGGCTGATGCTACCAAAAACTTCACTTATTTCTGCTTCTCAAAGCCTTTAGCACCAGGGACAAAAGGTATTTGTCTGTCTCTTTGTTCTTCCCTGAAGTAGTGCTGAGAAGCTTGTACAAGTCATTAGTGGATAGAAGATCCAGTCTATCGCTTTGAATGACATGTACCCTCTGTTGTGTCCCCCTGAAGAGAGTTAGTTGACGGGAGTTATAGTCATACTCCCATCTAACTATGGACTCAAGTCAGGACCTTCAACCATTTGTAGAAGGCTTTGCCTTTGGTTGCTGATCCTTTCCTTTCCTCCTCCTCTCTCAGTTTCAACTCCTCTTCAAACCTTGCTTTAGCAGTAAGCTCGGCCATATGAAGGGCTGCCTAGATGATTTCTGATGTGGGCAGCTATATCGGAGTTTGAAGGGTTGGAGAATGGTTTCTCTGCTAACTCAGCAATGTCAAACCTGCTAAGTGTAGCAGAGATGAGGCACTCAGCCTGTTGAGCTCTCCATTCTCTCTCTCAACAACAAAGTTGTGAGAAGAGTCTTCGAACCTCCACTGGATGATCTTCTTTCTGGGTGCAAGAGGTTGTCTTGGTACCCTGTCTCCTTTCTTTGTATCAGTAGAGTCACCAGCTTTCTCCTTAGCTTCTTTTCTTCCTCATTCAACGTGTCTGAATTGAGGCCAAGGAGGTTTGCAGCTTGGTCCAAAGTTCCTCTGGGCAGATCAAGAATTTGATCTCTTGTGAGGGAACTTGAGGATCCATCAACATAAGTCAAGTTGACTGAATCCTCCTCACAGAGATGTCGCTCAGAGTAGTGCAGTTATGAGCTTAGTCTTGACTGCCTTGAATTCTTCCATGGAGAGATGTTTAGAAGGCTGAGGGGATGGTTTGATTGTTGATGGGTAGGTTGAGTGTTTGGGTTCTGGCTAAGGTTTTGGGTTGGAGGATAGGTAGTTTAGGTGGTTGAGGTGAAGAGGTTGGTAGGTGTGATGGTGTGGGTTCAGGGGTGAATGGTTCAGAAGTTGGTTCGGTTTTGATTGGGAAGGGAAAGGGTATAGGTTCAGTGTGAGGTTGGGTTTGGAGTTTGTTGAGTGGTTGCTTTGAAGGTCATCCCCTGTCCCCTTCTATACATCTCCTTCCTTTTCCCCGCGCGAATGTCAGCCTTGATGTCACTGACATGTCGCGTGGAGAGTCTTTTCCGACATGGGACCCACCTGCCTGCCAGAGAAGCCATGAGCTTTGAGATAACTCTTCATCCAGGCTTTCTCACCTATCTTCTTGGCAGCAGTCAGTCCAGCTTCCTCTTCCTCTTCTTCTTCTTTTTTGCACAAGCTTCTCCCTTGCAGCTCTCTTTCTCTCCTTCTCCATTTGATCTTGCTCTTTGTTGAAGAGCCATAAGATCGTATCATTGTTATGTGGAGACAACTCTTCTTGAGAGAATCCTCTGGAGAGTAGGAAGGTTATCCTTTCTCTCCTGAGCTGCAGATCAGCTTCTCTTTCCTTTCTCTCCCTTTCCTCTTCTAAGGCCAACCTTGCAGCTTCTTCTTTTTGCTGTTTTAGCAGCAAGGTTGCCTTTTCCAGCTCTATCAACTCCTCTAATGGTAGCAGGAGTACATCTTCAGTTGCAGCCCCTAGACCAACAAGTCTGTCTATACCTCTACTCTTCTTCGGTTGTTGACTGCCTCCTGGTTGGCTGCAGCTGCTTTGGTACTTGCAGCTAACAGTTTCCCAGTTGGAAGCCTACCTTTCCTTTTAAGCTTCTCCAACCTTTCTTCCTCCTGAAGCTCTTCCGAAGTCATCTTCCTCTTTCCTTTGATGTCTTCGGAAGTACTAGACTTTGGGGGTTCTTGGATGGAAGATCCAGGTTGGGTAGTAGAGGTGGGAGCTGGAGTCAATGCAGATGTCAGAGCTAATGGTTGGGTGAGAAAATCCTCCCTATTAACCTCAGATGCAAGTTCCAGAATTGCATCTGTGACTATTAGATCATCGGATAGTGAGAATAGTCCTTCCGCAGCAGCAATCTCAGCTTCGGAAGTTTGAGTTTGTTCTTCCGAGGCTTTGAATTGTGCTTCGGAAGTCTGTGAAAATACACTTTCTGTCCCAACTGTTTCGGTTGCTGGGCCATCAGTCCTTGTTTCCCTTCTTCGAAGTTAATCTCAGGTTCCACTTGGACCTTAGGTTGACCAACTTCCTCGATAGTGGTAGAAGGTGCATTCAACCTCTGAAGCTCTTGAGCTCCAAGTAAATCACAGACATATCAGGGCTGGGCTGTTCTATGAGGGATTCCAATAGGAACTTGTTGAAGAACCTATTGAGATCCTGGAGCATCCTTTGATCCACTTGAAAAACAACTGGAGGAGGCTCAGGGAAGATAGCAGCTTGTTGCACGGATACTTTGAGCTCAAAGAAGTGAGAGCTTGACTTTGGGTTTCCTGTCTTTGACTTTGTCTCTAACACACTCCCCCTTTTTGGTAGCATCATCCTGAGAGCTTGATGAGCTAGAGGAAGAGGTCAAGGACCTGAATTGGTACATGCCTAACAGACCTCTCAATCTGTTTCTCAGCTAGTTTGGCCTTGAGAGTTTCAATCTCAAGTTGCTGAGTGGCAGACCTATCCTCTAAAGTCCTAACCTTTGATTCAAGGTTTGAGACTTTAGAAAGTAGGTCTTGAATGGTGAGTTGCATACTTCCCTCATCTTCTTTTGAAGAATCATGGGGAGATGAGGTAACATACCTGGTATGTTCATCCTCACCACCAGATGTGGTTTCTTGGCGCCCTGGTTTCCCTTGCACAATGATGTCTCTTTCAGAGTCATCAAAGGGCATGGTTGCCGTAGATTCAGTCTCAGTTTCGTTACCACTGTCCTGAGGATCCATTGAGGCTCCTTCAGTAGTGGCAGCTGAATCTACATGAGTCCCCTCCACATCAGTGGGACTCACCTCAGTAAGGCTTTGCTGGTGGGGGCTAGAGATAAGGGTCTCTCTAGGCTCTGTTGATCCTTGAGAGGGTGTTGTGGATCAACTTCATTGCCTTTAAGAGACATAATCTCTTCACCAGCTCTAGTCAAAAGGTCAGTAAAAGATAGGGAATTGAACCTAATGACCCGGGACTTTGATCAATGTCAAGAGGCATTGAGCTGTCCCTTTGTGGCTGCTAAGAGGAGTATAGAGACTCTCCCTGCAGGGCTATCAGCTGCGCGTTTTGGGCTCATGGTCCTGCAGACTAAGAGGAACTCAAGACCCATATTGAGGTCAATTGTGAAGGATGGTCGGACCTCAGGTGAGAGGCCAGCCTTTGTTCCACTCTAGCCTTTTGAGTTTGAAACAGGAGGAGCTTGATTCAATCAGAGTTTAGAGTGAACAAGGGTTCGTTTGGGACGTTCTCTGATATGTAACAGTAATGGGTGGAGAAGGTTAGATTTGGCAGGGTGAGGGTAGTGCTGGGGTGGGTTCATCACCTGTGGGGGTTAACAGGGATGTCACTAGGAGCCATTGGCTCAATCATACCTGGGAAGTAGTGCGGTATCTCTTCCAGTGAAGTTGGTGACACTCTCTTCAAGGTCTTGAAGATGGTCGGCCTCATTTGAGGAGCAGTCAGAGCAGCTGCACAGACAAGCTTACCCTGGTCCAGCTCACAGTTGATTATGTGCTGGAGAAACCTGGGATACATGAAGAATGTGTCCCTTTGAAGATTTCCCATTAGGTTAGTCAGCACAAACCTGAGTAGTTGAGCGGAGGCTTTTGTACCAACCCATGAACTAAGCACCCAAGTTCATATGGGATTTGATCCATCCCCCAGATTTATTAGACAGGCAGTGAAGAACCACATGCAGCAGGAACTTCCACTTGTAAGAGAAGTTGAATTTGTAAACGGTTGACCTGCTAACATCTCACCGTATCCCATTTGGAGATAAGAACTATCCAAATCTGTTTTGGGGAATTCCGTTGGAGCGCCCTCATCATGGAGCTCGAGATGCTCCCTGATGATCTGTTCAGAGATGACCAACTCTTGGCCACAAATGCTCGACCTTATAACACGAACCCCATTTAGGGTTTCAATCCGACCATTTGCCCAAAATTCAGACATTTGGTTTGAATAAATTGTAGGGTTTACAGTCAGAGCCGTGTAGTATAAGGATTGGTCAGAAAGGAAATGATATCTGAGAAGTCAACATCCCTTGAAGAAACAAGGAGTGCGACCTGATTGTGCTGAGGGTTTAGTGCCATTGAAAGAGTGACAGAAGAATAGTTCGGAATAAGGTAAATTGGAGAAGAGGAAGCTTTTAGGGCAGTAATTTGGGTAAAAAGAATGTAAGTGATTAACCGGAAGTATTTAAATGGGTGAAATGGAGGTTTAAAGGGTGTTTTGGATAAGATGATGTGAGGTTCAGTGGATGATGTGACATGGGCGGTAAGGTTAGACCATTTAAATAATCCGACATCATTAACAAAATCTTTACTTTTTACAGTGTGGGGCCCAAAAGATTTCGTTACACAATAAAATCTTTCTTCCGAGTATAAAACATTTCCGAAGGTAATGTTCTTCCGAAGGCAAATTTACTTCCGAAGGTAAATTGCTTACTTCCGAGAGTATATGTTGCTTTCAGGTGGAGTGTGTTAAATGCTTTGGAAGTAGATCTGATATGAAATCAATCGCTTCTTCCGAGACTTAACACTCTTCCGAGAAGAAAATTATCCTGGGAAAATTTGCTTCGGAAGATACGCAAGATATCTTCCGAGGGTTAATTTCTCTTCGGAAGAATTCATACTTGGATAATATATAAAATTAGAAAAAGATCTTTTGTAACAGGGCTTAGATTGTTTTGACATAAGACTTTACACATTAAAAGGTTTTCAAATGAGATTAACTAATCAATGTTTATCATCCCAATAGCTGTAATGAGATATTTGAATCTTTGTTCATCAAAGGCTTTGGTGAACAAATCAGCATATTGTTTATTTGAATCAACTTTGATTAGTTTGATAAGATTTTTCTCATGAATATCTCTAATGAAATGATACCTGATATCAATGTGCTTTGTCTTGGAGTGCTTCACCGGATTTTCAGTAATGGATATAGCACTGTTGTTGTCAATGTGGATAGGAGTGCTCATGAAATTGAATCCATAGTCTATCTTCTGGTTTCGAATCCACAGCAGCTGAGCACAGCAACTAGCAGCAGCAATGTATTCAGCTTCAGCAGTTGATGTAGAGACACAGGATTGCTTCTTGCATTGCCATGAGATGATCCTTCCACCAAGAAATTGACATCCACCTGATGTTGATTTCTTGTTGATGTTGCAGCCACCATAATCGCTGTCAGAATAACCATAGAGATTAAAATCACTATTTCTTGGATACCAGAGACCTAGTTTAGGTGCTCCTTTGAGGTATCTGAGGATTCTCTTGGCAGCAATTAGGTGAGACACCTTTGGAGCAGCCTGATATCTTGCACAAATGCAAGTTGCAAATATGATATCAGGTCTACTTGCTGTGAGATACATCAAAGAACCAATAATTGCTCTGTACTGATGTTGATCAGTATTCTCCCCCTCAGAATCAGAGCAGAGATTGTGGTTTCTGGGTATAGGTGTCTTTGCTGCTTTACAATCCTTCATATCAAATCGCTCTAAGATATCATTGACATACTTAGATTGATTGATGAAGAACCCTTCCTTCAATTGCTTTACCTGAATTCCAAGGAAAAAGTCCATTTTTCCCATGGAACTCATCTCGAACTTCTTCTTCATAATGCTCTCAAAGTCTTTGCACATTTGGTCATTTGAGGAACCAAATATGATATCATCAACATAGACTTTAACAAGCAAGATGTCTTTCCCAGACTTTCTTATGAAAAGAGTCTTATCAATGGTACCTCTAGTGTAACCATTCTTCAGGAGAAATTGAGACAATGTCTCATACCATAGCCTAGGTGCTGGTTGCAGCCCATATAGAGCTTTATCCAACTTGCACACATAGTTTGGATGCTGTGTGGGTCTTCAAATCCTTGAGGTTGGCATACATAGACTTCCCTATCTATATCCCCATATAGAAAGGCACACTTGACATCAAGCTGGTAGACAGTGAAATTCTTGGATGCAGCATAAGCAAGGAAGATCCTAACTGCCTCAAGTCTTGCAACAGGTGCAAAGACATCTATATAATCGATTCCTTCCTCTTGAGTGTATCCTTGAACCACCAGTCTTGCCCTGTTCTTGATAATCAAGCCTCTATCATCTCTTTTGTTTCTGAATACCCATTTGGTGCCTATAGGTACTTGACCAGATGGTAGCGGACATAGGTTCCAAACCTTTTGTCTTTTGAATTGAAGCAGCTCCTCTTGCACTGATTCAACCCAGCTACTATCTTTCAAGGCATCTTCCACCTTCTTGGGTTCCGTTTGGGATAAAAAGAATGAGTACAAGCAGACATTCCCATTATGAGTTTGTCCTCTTGTTCTCACACCTTCAGAGACTTCCCCTATGATGTTTTCAGCTGGATGAGTATTATGAATCCTGAGTCTAGGAATCACCTCCAGTTGCAAAGATAAGTCCAAGTTGGACATATTTTGCTCAGGAGCTTGAATACTTGGTCCAGCTGTTGTTTCAAACTCATTCAATGAGGACTGATTGAATGAAAGAAAACATCATCATTTCTTTGCTGTGAAGCATCATTAACAGTTGCCTGTTCCTACAAGATGGTGCTTCCATCAGCTTGGTGTTGTGCAGGATCACCTGAAGAGATTTGAAAATCAGCAAGTGAATCCCTTGTTGAAGTACCACTATCTCTTGAAATGGTTATACTGTCAGATCTTTCAATAATAGGGACTTGATTTGCTGCAACTCTTGGAGAACTTGGAGTAGGTCTGGGAAGCTCAAAAATTGATCTTCATCAGAATTACTTTGAGCACTTGTGCCAGCTGAAACATTCTCACAAGATGGTTTAGAATAGTTTGGAAACAATTCTAAATCAAAGATATGATCAGGGCCATTCCCCCTAACACAAGGAGTGTGCTCATTAACTACAATGTTGGAAGATTCCTCAAATTGTTGGTTTTTAATATTATAAACTCTATAGGCTTTAGAGTAGGAGGAATATCCAACAAAGATAGCATCATCTGACTTTTTAGCAAATTTTGCCAAATTGTCTTTTGTGTTAAGTATGGTACACCTGCTGCCAAAGGACCTTAGAAAGCCAATGAACGGTGGCCTCTTGTTCCATAACTCATAAGGGGTTTTCCATGTGGCTTTACTACAAGAACTCTATTCTGCACATAGCATGCAGTGCTGACTGCCTCTGCCCAGAATGTTAGAGGCAGCTTTGAATCAGCTAACATAGTCCGAGCAGCCTCAATAAGTGTCCTATTTCTCCTCTCAGCAACACCATTTTGTTGAGGAGTTCTAGGAGCACTATATTGTCTGGCAATCCCTTTTGAGTTACAAAATGAGTCAAGAACTAGGTTCTTAAACTCAGTCCCTTGATTACTTCTAATTATTTTAACCTTGTCATCAACTTGATTTTCTATTTTAAGAATAAAATATTTTAAAGTTTCAGCAGTTTCATCTTTAGTTTTTAAAAAGAATACCCATGTAAATCTAGTAAAATCATCAACAATCACAAGGCAATATGATTTTCTTCCAATGCTCATTATACTTGTGGGACCAAATAGATCCATGTGCAATAAGTGTAATGGAGTGGTGATAGAGTTAACAACTTTGGATTTATGAGAAGACCTGTGTTGTTTCCCTTTCAGGCAAGCAACACAGTTATCTTTGCAGAAAAATTCCTTTTTAGGCAAACCATGTACCAAGTTATTCTTAGCCAATTTATTCATTGTCTTAAAATTGACATGACACATTCGTTTATGCCATAGTGTTGACTCATCACCATCAGCTTTGAGAAAGAAAGCATGATACTTCTCCATTGGGGAAGCATTGTTCATATCAAGCTTGTACATATCCCCTTTCCTGGGAGATCTAAGAAGCACCAATTCCTGAGGAATTGTCATCCCGGGTTTGAGGATAATGCACTCATGTTCTGTGAAAAGCATTTGATGCTTTTGATCATAGAATTGAGAAACACTTAACAGATTATGTTCAAGCTGTTTGACAAAATTAACTTCGTCAACTTTTAACTTTCCATTGGATATACTTCCTCTGCCAGAAATATATCCTCCGGCCTCACCTCCAAACTGGACAGGACCTCCATCATAATGTTGAAATTGTTGAAGGAGAGATCTGTTCCCGTCATGTGCCTGGAGCATCCACTATCTACAATCCAAATGTTGTTATTCTTGTCATATGGATGTCCCTGCACATAAGGTGAGATAATTAGTTTTGATTGGAAACCCAAGCCTTATTGGTCTTGGGTTCTTCCAATGATAGTGACATAATTGAACCAAAATTTATGCATGGGGGTTCAATGGATGTCTTTGAAGAAGAGGTTTGGGCTACAACATCTTCCTTGATCTTCCATTCCATCCCTTGGTTGATCATAGAGGATGAGCTTGTTGAAGCTGTTGTAGCTTAGCATTCTTCCGAAGCTTCTTTCTTTTCGGAAGAGTCCTTCACCACCTTTTCTTCCGAAGCAGTCTTCTTCTGGGATGGTTTCAAGGGGACTCTTTGTTTTTCTGAGTCTTAACAGCTTTAGCTTCCGAAGCCTTTTTCCTTTCGGAAGAAGAATTTTCTTCCGAGAGAAGCCTTGCTTCGGAAACAAGCTTTCCCTTTTTCATCACTTGAACCATTTGATATGGTCCAAATGAGAAACCGTCCCTGACTCCTTCTCTTTTAACATTATTTGCATAATGTGTGCTAGCAGGATTCTAGTAACAATCTTTAGCCATGTGGTTTTGCAGACCACACATTATGCATGCAATGTTAACTTTCTGGGAATGAGAGGATTGCTGTTTCTTGTTCTTTTTCTCTTCATCAGCAACCTTTCCCTTTAATTTCTGATCCTTTGGTAGGATAGGAGTACTGGTACTGCATTCTTTCCTGAATCAGAATTTCCAACCACCTGGAATCCAGCTGATATGAATACACCCTTTTGCTTTGGGTCTATCTTTAGCTTGGATTCAGCCACTTTCTTGGCAGTTTTTCTGGCTGCCTTAGCTCTGCTTCTTCTGGCTTTGGTGGTCAGGGTTTGATCATCATTGGCTGGGGAGGACATAATTACCTGTTCCTTCCCTGTGATGGTCTCCATAGTTGCATCATTCTTTGACTCTTGAGATGGTGGGTCAACAGATGGAACCTCTTGCTCTTCACTACCACACCTTGGTTGTCTTATAGACTCATAAGAGTGTGGTGGAGCAATTTCATTGGTTCCCAACCCACCTTTGTTTTGATAACAAAGTTTTGAGTGAGAGGATGATGCGAAGAATGGCTTGGAAGTTTTGCTCGGAAATAGCATACTTCCTGGCTTGAGCCTCAGCAGTGACAAGCTGGGCTTGAGCCTCAGTCAATTTGGATATTAAATCCTTGATTTGAGTCTTGTAGTTTGTATGTTCATGTTTTAAGAGGGACACAGTTTTTTCTAACTCCTCAATTTTCTTTGGTAGTCAGATTCAGCCCTTTTAAAGTCAGATTTAAAACATTTAAAGACTCAATATCAGATTTAATTTCCATATTGTAGTCCTGATACAGTTTAACCTTAGTAATACAGGCAGGGGTACAGAGATGTTCATATACCTTGTTTTCGTCTGTTCCGGCCATGAGTGCTTGAGCAGGAGTCACATCCTGAACCATGAAGCTCCAGTCAACTTCTTGAGCCATTGTTGCAGTCTCTGTTGACTTTCCAGTGGGCTTTGGTGTAGAGGGATGTGTGGAGGCTTGTGAGGTTCCCGGGTTGGACTTGGGAGCCTTGCATTCCCTTGCAAAATGACCAAGTTGGTTACAGTTGTAACATTTGGCCTTGCTTTTGCCAAACCCAAATTTGCTGGTGATTGGGTTCTGAGGGAATTGCCTTCCAGTTCTTTTGAAGAACTTCTTTGCTCTGTAGGTTAGAAGAGCCATTTGTTGGACTATGTCCACATACTCTATGTCATCCGGGCTAAAACACTCTAGATCATCAAAGCAGTATTGATAGTCATTTGAGTGTCCACTTCCTGAGACAAATGCACAGCCCTCCTGAAAGGAGCTTTGCTGAGCTTGTTGAGACTTGGAGTCTCAGGAAATGTGATGTAAGGCCCAGAGGAACAAGATGGCTGCTGGGTGTAGGTCAGGTATTGCTGAGACTGGGAGATTCCTGAGCCTTCAGCAACCATTAAAGCGTTGCTAGCAGGAAGACTCAAGGGTCTGCTTGTCTGATGACCCCTCTTGCTTTCCATTTCCAAACGGTATCCATCAAGGATCCCATAGAGTTCGGTCATGGTGAGTGTATTCAGATTCTCTGTTCTCTTGATAGAGACACAGTAGAATGTCCACTCATTGGGTAGAGCACTCATAAACTTTCTAGTAAGGTCTCTGAGTTCATGAGTGATTCCCACAGATTGAAGGGAAGAAATGAGATCCATGTACCTGAAATATTGTTGGCTAAGAGTCTCTCCAGCAACATAGGTGAAGTTCTCAAACTGCTGCTTCAGTGAGTCCTTCTTGGAATCATTCGAGCTTGAGTACATTTGAGCAAGAGCATCAAAGAGTTCTTTGGCAGACTTACAATGCTCAAACCCCACAATGATAGAGTTTGGGATTGCAGTCATAAGAACAGTCATAGCATTGTTGTCTATGTCAAGCTTCTTCCTGTCTTCATCAGAATAATCTTCAACGGCTTTCTCAATCATGGCACCGTTTCCACCAGCTACTTTTGGCTTATACGGGCCATTGACGATAGATTGCCACATCTTGCTGTCTTGATACCTGATGAAGCCTTCCATTCTTCTGCTCCAAGACCTGAAGTTTTCAGGGCGATGATGGGAGCTTTGGTCATCGTTCCCATCTCTACTTTAATTTGTTGAGGGCCATTTTGAGTGAGGTATAAGGAGGAGTGAAAAACTGGTTGATTAGCATGGTAAGATCTCACAATCAAGAGCCTAAAAAGCTCTGATACCAATTGCAGGATCGGGTTTGTCACTTAAACACTTGTATTTCTCTCAAACTCACTTATAGAAACACTCAAATCAGATGAAGCAATGTCTTTTACAAGAGTTGATAATAATATAAAAGTAACAAAGGAACAAGCAGAGATATATTTTCAAGGTACTTGTATATATTACTTCTCAACTCAAGATTACAAGACACTTACAAGCATGTAACAAGAGTTACAATGAGAAACTATATATACTAGATCCTACAGCCGGATATACTTTGATACCAGCTGGAAACCTAAGACTAAAGCATATACTACAATGCTAAAGTTAAGGTATCTTAGATAAAGTATTATCTAAGATATGGTAGTCATGACATGTCCATGACTTACCTTTTGTCACCAACTAAAGATGGCAACTGTACTAACAAAAAAAGGTAAACAGTGGATTAAAGTATGGTCAACTACATGGCTTTTGAGAAAACGCCATGCAGTATCTCAGAGATTTGCAGCGGAGTGTCAGAGAAGCCATACTTATGTCCACTGGATAATAGGAGTGTCTTCCGATGGTTAACTTGTTCTTCCGAAGCCACTTATACTTCGGAAGATGCTTCTATGCTTCCGAGGCTTTGAGGACTTCTTGTACTTCGGAAGTTGACTTCAAATCTTTCTCTCTAAGTCTTGATCTTCGGAAGTAGGTTCTTTGTCTTCGGAAGTTGGAGTTTTCCTTCGGAAGTGTGTTTTACACTTAGTCTTCGGAAGAGCTCCTTCTTCCTTCGGAAGTTCCATACTTAGCTTCGGAAGTCCTTTGTTTGTTGTACCAAAATCTTCTAAGTGACTTGGTTTTGGTTGCAACAGCCTTTCTAGATCCAACAACATCTCAACTGAGATTGCTAGTGAGAGAGGAAAACCAGCAGCCAAGAACCTCAAGCTGGTGGTGAGAGAGAGGACTTTGGTCCAATCATCTCATCCCCCAATGATTCTTCTGATGAAGAAGAGGGAATTTGAGACTAAAGTGCAAAAATGTCAAAACATGCTCCTATTTAGTCTCTAAGGTGAGTCACCTTGAAAAAACTGTCAAAACATGCTCCTATTTAGTCTCTAAGGTGAGTCACCTTGAATCTCAGGTGACTACCTACAAAACAGGGTCAATGATCAGCAACTTCAGATTTCATATCTTAAGGAAAAACTAGCTGGGAGACCTTTAAGAAAAGCTCAACCAGGAACACAAGAACTTGTGGAAGTGATTGACTTATCCTCCAGCTCACCTATGCAAGTGGGTGATGCTACCAAAAAGGGAGAGAAAGTTATTCAGCCCAGAACCTGGGAGTTCTTCACAGAGAATGAACATAGAGGACTCACCATCCTCACTTGCAATTGTGCATTCTCAGCAGCAACTTCCTCAAGTTCACATTAATGTGGACTCTATAGACTCTATCATCAGGAGTCTCTTTGAGGAAGGTATAGCAAGGGCTGTGTCATCTCCACCTCAAGGAACTTCAAACTACATCATAAGGTGGAGGTATGATGCTGACAAAAGAGCCCTTATTCTTCACAGAGTTCAAGAGCAACAAGAAGTATTTGATTTTCAAAGCTTGAACTTCTATGAAAGATTGGATCTAGTCAATATGCCACTTGTCAATCCAAGCAACTCAAGATAGGCTGACAGATTGGCTCAAAGAATCCAAGACAGGATCCTTGCAGAGTTCACTCTAAGAAGGAGACTTAGGCAATCAGGCAATGTTATCGGTCAACTGGATGTTGAGGTGGACCCTAAGATTAGTTTCATAGGGGAAACCTTGACTGAAGGCCCAGTGGCAGAACCTGAGACCCCTGTCTCATCATCAACAACTGCTGCAGAGGTTCACACTCCTTCTGAGACACCTGCTGGTGAAGGTGTTTCTCAGCCTCTCTCTGGCCAGAGCATGGATGCTACACCAAGCAATGAAGGCCAAGCCTCTATCCATCCTGAGTCACAAAGGTCTGTGGGTGACAAAGAGAAAAGGATTATGACTCCTGAGGAAATTGAGGAGGAAGAGAGAGAGAGGAAAAGGAAGCTAAGGGGAGAAAGTTCCTCTGGGTCTTCAAGCTTTATGCAAGCTGCAATCAGGGCTGCCCCCAGACCAAATACTCAAGATGATGACTTGAGGGCAGTCAGGATTACTTATTTACAGACCAGGAACTATGATATTGATGAAATCATCTCCCTCCCCTTAGAAGAACTGAATGAACTGGCTGACATGGAAGTGTCAAGAGAGATGAAAGAAAAAGAGGATGCAAGGCTACTTCTCCAATTCAAAGAGGAGAAGAGACAGAAAAGACTCTACAAGCATGCTCCTACTCTCTCCCCAGTTCAAGAAAGCCCTGTACAAGAGGATGTGGCTCCACAAGAACCTCAGGTAGACAAAGAAGAAGATAGGATCAAAATGATCAACTACCTGAGTGCCACAGGCTTTTATCAGGCAGATGCACTTCTTCCCCTGTCCTATGACTTTATTGAGTTTGAGTACTTAAAACAACTTGAACTTGAGCTAGTCAAAGAGAGAAATACAACTAAAAGGAAGCTAAGGGAAGAAGCTGCAAAGTCAAGACAACTATATGGATTCTCCGGAAGGAGACTTGGCCCTATGTCGCTATCCACAATGGATGAGCATATAAGGGTAATCAAGCAGAAGATTAAGAGTGGTGAACTGATTGACTTACACTTTCTTCCAAGTCAAGTCCCACCTGAAGTGGAGGTTAAGTTTGAACAACCTGAGACACCTAACCTGGACCTCCTGCTGAGCCTCAGCAAGCTTCATCTTCTGATCCAAAGCAGGGTCAAACTCCCTCTCCTTCTGAACCTGTGAGGGAGGAACACCCAACTGAGAAAGACAAGGATGATCAACAAGGTGCTACAGACCAGTCTTCTCAGTTAAAGTCATCTAAGAGGAAGAAGAGAATGGCTTCTAAACCAAAGTCTAAGAAGAAGAAGCCTAAATCATCTACCTCTACACCTCAGGCTGAGTTCGATCAACCTGAGGAAGTGCATGATGAGGCAGCCCAATCAACTCCAATGCAAGTGGCTCCTCTGACAGCTGAGACACCCATCTTATCCTGGACTTATTCTACCAATCCAGAAAGATGGCATGTAATCAGAGATCAAGGTGTTGAAAATGTCTATACTTGGCAAGACAAAATCAACTTACCTCTGCATGATCTCTTTGAGATGAGAAGATACTATGAAGGTCTGAATGATCCTGACCATCTAATGAAGAAGGGTATGGTCATGATTGTGCTGAAGACTACTAACTTCTGAAGATCTTCTAAATGTTTTGGTAGCATCAGCCTAGGGGGAGTTTGTAAGGATTCCTTTAAGTCTGATGCAAACCAAAACATCCAATGTCTCTCTGCAACAAATGCACTAAGTACTGAAGTAAGAAATGCTTCGGAAGTTTTACACCATACACTAGAAAATACTCTAAGTGTAAAATCTTCCGAAGCCAAGACCAATATCTTCCGAAGCCAAACATGAAGTCTTCCGAAGCCTCAGAGACAAAGTCTTCCGAAGCTTCAACCTATAAAGACAGATTTCTTCCGAAGACTTTTAGTAACATGATTTATCTGATGTACTGTTCCATAAAGCTGGACACCTTTCCGCTGCATCTCTGTAAAGTCACCAACTTACATGAGTTGGTGAAAAGGTCCATGTTTTTGGTAACTGTACATTGAGGTCTTGAGTCTGTAACTTTCTACTTTATGTACCTTATCCTTTTTGTAATAGCTAAGGATGTGAGCTATGGCATGTCATAGTCACAAGGTCAAAAGGCAGATATGCCTTTTGATTCTACAATTGATTTTGTTTGTGTCTAGTCAATTGTATCCAGCTGGCTTTCAAAGTATAACCGGCTGTAGGTTGTAGTATAAGTATTCCAAGTTCTAGTATATTTCTTTATGCTTTGTAACACTTGTAAAAGAACTTGAGAAAGCAATATACTGCCTCCTTGAAACCCAAATCTCTTGTTCTGTCTCTTATCTTTACTTGTGTTCTTTGTATCAATATCTTGGTTAATCCAGTTCACTGTTTGATCAAGTTTAGTTAATCTCCTCTTTGTGTTGTTGTGTTGTAATTGTTCAAGCCCTTAACCGGTCCTGCAAGTTGTGAGTTATACCAACTTGCAAGTTGCGAACCCGATGGTTAATGAAGGCGAAGGCGGTCGACGGCTAGCGAAGGCTTAAAAGACGAGAGAGGGGCCTTTGCAACGGGCGGCATGACTGTCGCCGACGGTGGCAGGCGACGGGATTTTGGGTGGGGGGGACAATGATGTGTGGAAGGGGGTTTTATTTTGTTTATGTTTGAAGGGCATATGGGTAAAATTTTCCATTCAACACTATCCCATCACTTAACCATTCAGTGCTGAATGGTCCCATTCAAGGGTTACTGAAACAAACATATACATCACTTAACCATTCAAAGGTAGCCTCTTAATGGTCCCATTAAGAGGCTACCAAATAGCCCCTTAGACATATATGTTTCACTTATGTTGTAATTTAACATTGTTTTATAATTTGGTTATGTTAGGGCACTTCCAAGTTACTATTTATAGCAAAACCTAGTATTTACACACTTGTTTTCATAAAATCACACTAGCATTAAAAAGCTTCATCATTAATCATAATGCATAGAACATATGATAGTTTTCATAAATAGGTTTTTGAATTCAGTAAATTATTATATTGAAGTACTAGAATCATCAAATAGTTAAGCATGAAAAATCATGAATGTTACACTCATCCATTCCATTGACTCGTTCATTTCATACTTCGTCAATTTCATCACGTTATACCAAATAGACCTTTACTCATTATTTGTTAACATAATTAGTAGTTTCTTATAACTTTAGAAAGATGTCAACTCATTTAAAAGTAATACGTGATCATAAATATAATATTAATTGTAATTGATATGAGTTAATAATTTTCAAAACATTATAACTCGAGATAAGTATGTAACGACATGTGACAATACAAACATGACGCCTAAATGAATGAGCTAAAAAATAAATCTTACGTACCCATAGTTAGTATTTTTTTATAAAAGTTATTCATGGATTATATTAATTATGTTATCCGAATAGAGTCGGATTATTTTGGTATTCGTGTAAATGGACCGGCAAAGGTTTGATAGAAACACGGTTGAGTCCTGAACAGGAGTGGATATGGCGGCAAGGGTGCAACACTCCCTTCAGTTCCAAAGAAGCAGCCTCACCACCTTCTTCTTCTCATCATCTTCATCTTCCTCCTTTCCAAAATCGATCAACAAAACCCAAATCAATCTCCGTTCCCCCAAATGGCTATCATCATCATCACCATCATCATCGACTTCCAGAAGATCAGGAGCTTGCATTTGCAGTAGCAGTTGTAGCCCTAGCGAGTTGAGCTCAGCACCCTTGACGACAAAAGAAGACCCCTTCGTCCTTACAACTCCTCTTTATTACGTCAATGCTCCTCCTCACATGGGCAGTGCCTACTCCACCATTGCCGCCGATGCCATTGCTCGCTTTCAGGTCCCCCACTTTTGTTTGCTCTTTCATTTAACAATTTCTTGCCTTTTCCTGTCAAATGTTTTATTTATCTTACAATACTTGTTGCCTCAATTTAAAATCATTGGAAACCCTAAATTGTTGATATGAATGCTGACTAATTATAGGTTTTAGAGCTTCTCAAATTCACTTTCTAAGGTTAAAATGTACCTTGCTTTGAGAGAATTTATCTTTGGTGTTAAAGCTTGGATAAGATGATTGTGTATGACATCTTTAGCATTAAACTAGAAACAACAACTATGCATGCTTCATGTATTATGTCTCAAAAGCTACATACTTTTGCATAAGCACACACGTACAAACAGGTATCAAGGTGATAATCATTTTAGTAAATACATCCTTTCACATTTCTTAACAAAACCAGAATATCAATTCATTAAGTAGAATCAACAAACTTTACGGCTTGAAAGTATGGAACTTGTTTGTAATTTGTAAAGAACTCTAGGTCAATTATGACTCTTAATAAAAAGACTTAATAAAAATAGCAGGCCTCATCTCTTTTTGCATCTTTTTAATGTTTCCCTTTATGGCTCACAAATATCAAAGTTAGTATCAAGAATACACAATGATTCCAAGCAACGTAAAGTTTTAGTATAACCTAGAAAATCAACTCAAAACTGATTACAAAACTCAAACCTATAACCCTAATATGGCTAGGTATTTATAGAGTTAATCCAACTTGATTAACCTTATCAAAAACTCAAGACTAGTCTATCTAAAACTTGTAGTTTAAACTCCTCCTTATCTACAACTTTTTAGCAATGAGATTATGATACGTTGCCTCATGCATCCTTATCGCCACCTTGCAACATCTTCAAGTTCGATCCCCATATCTCGAGAACCGATTGGAATTAAGTCATTCGAACAATCACCCCCCTTAATTCCAATTGGGAACTAGGAAAGTCTTCTACCCCAAGTAGCACTTTCTTCTCTTTGAATCGGATTATAGTATTGGTTAATTCCGAGATTTCAGCAATCAAGGAAATCAAGGCAATCAAAGATTGAGGAATAATATTGCTGGAAATAAGTGAATTGATTTTTGTCTATCAATTACAATCTTTCATTTTTTTAGTTGATGTTTTCTTTCCCTTATAAATCGATGCTAGAATAATGAGAATGATGTACCAATTCTCTACTTGTTTTTCTTAATAAAATCTGTGCTGACTACCTTGAAAGTTAGTTTTGTGCCATTTGTTTTCTAACATATAGGTGGTGATTTAGTTAAAATATCGGCCTTTTGAACTTTGCCACATACATATTCGATCTTCACTTGTTCTCGTTCCACACGTTCATGTATGAAATGAAACCTTGTGTCAATGTGTTTGCTACGATCGTGAAATACCAAGTTCTTAGTTAATTTCATGGCCGACTTGTTGTCGATTTTTTTAGTCAGCGATTGTGGTTTCAATCCCATCATCTCACTGAGCAGACCCCTTAACCATAATACTGGACATGCAGCTGCAGTAGTAGCCATGAACTCGGCCTCACACGAAGAGAGAGCAATTGTACTATGTTTCTGGGTAGACCATGTGATCGGAGCTTCATTATAGTAAAATACCGTGCCTGCTGTGGTTCTACCATCATCATGATCTACTGCGTGGCTGCTATCACTGTATCCATAGAGTATAGAGTTACCACCTTGCTTATTTTCAATCCTATTTGATAGTGTTCCCTTTATGTATCGCAGTAGATGTTTAAGGGCCTGCATATGTGACTCCTTTGGAGTTTTCATGTACTGGCTGCACCTATCCATCTATAGGGTTTGCCAACTTCTATCGCCAACAAATAATCATTAAATATTAGAGATAATAATGCAACTTGTGAAGTGTCTCATACTTTTTTGAGATAAAAGAACACCATTAGCACCTTGAATCTTCATAATTTATAAGTGAATAGCTTACATTAATATCCACTACTATTCCGTTAAATGTGCTACCGATTGAAAATATTTATCTTAATATGCTTGCATAATTTCTTAAAGGTATTGTACTTATACATGAACCTAACAAAAATTTTTAATATTATATAGAGTTTAGAGAGTTCTGTATATTATGAATCAAGCTATGTAAGTAATGCATTTTTTCACATTTCTTAACCTACTTAGTAAATGAATTTTTTTATTCTTTAATTGATAGTCAAGCCAAATATAAAATTGAACTACAAATTTAATACTAATTTTTCAAAATTATGCAAATTTATTCTGATTTTTGTTTATAATGGCAGAGGCTTACCGGAAAGAAGGTTATATTCATCACTGGCACAGATGAACATGGAGAGAAAATAGCTACTGCCGCTGCTCTAGGTGGCTCGACCCCAAATGACCATTGTGACACAATTTCACAATCTTACAAGGCGTTGTGGAAAAGATGTACATAATTTTTTTGAAATCTCGTGTGTTACCAAATATATTCTTTGATTTTCATTCATAATCATGTGCTTTTCTTTTTTACATCTGTATATCAGTTAGATATATCTTATGACAAGTTCATTCGCACAACTGATCCTAAGCATGAAGCTATTGTAGAAGAATTTTATTCAAAGGTTCTTGCTAATGGTGATATTTATCGAGCTGATTATGAAGGACTCTACTGTGTCAATTGTGAGGAGTACAAGGTAACGAACTGATGTCCTATGATAATATGGGTTTGTTTGGTTCATGTTCTATCTTAAATGGGTGAAAACAAAGAATTTAGCTAGAAAACAAACTAGTCAAATTGGTCGAAAGTAGGCCAATATGTATTTTCAATGCAAACAACCTCCCACATTGATTATATTTAAATATCATTATTAATTATATATTATCTCTTTTTAATGAAATGAACAAAGGTTAGCAGGTTAACCAAACTTGACCTGCTGATAGGATAGATAAATAGCAGGCGAATTCGATTAACAGAAAGTGATAAGGCCTGATTCAAGAGGGGCAAGGTCTCCACAAACAAGTAATCTAGATACTCAAAACAAGAACAAGCAATACTGAAAACATAGCCTGCTAATAAACTACCGATCAGTAACTGCTCTTAAGATGTAGCTAATGAATTGCACCCCACCACTCCATATTCTGGTTACTCAATTGACTGAGTGGATCAACCCATAACCCGAAAATAGACTCCAAATTCTCCATCTCACCCGCCTTGACCTGTTTCCTTTTCCTCGAGTAAACCTTGTGGGGCAGGATCGTATCACCTGCCCAGTTCAACTTGTACAGTAAATTTACCCTTTTTAACCTGTTAACCAACCTGCCCAACCTCTCCATTTTGCAACCTCAAATTTTTTTATTGGTCTCTCTTACTCTCTTCTGTGTGCTCTTTGTAAAAAGTTATTCATTGATACATTGACTGATTGACAATTACTCAAAAAGGGTTTATGTGGGTTTATGGCATCCTTATTTTTATATAACATCTACAGGATGAGAAAGAACTGCTTGAAAACAATTGTTGCCCAATGCACCTAAAGCCATGTGTTTCAAGGAAAGAAGACAATTACTTCTTTGCACTGTCAAAATATCAGAAAAAGTTGGAAGATATTTTAGAGCGTAATCCTGATTTTGTACAACCATTGTATCGTTTAAATGAGGTGAGATAATATTTTATTGACTTTTGTAATTGTCACTTAATGAAATATAGTATTGCTGATGCTAAAATAATTTAGGTTCAAAATTGGGTAAAAAATGGGCTCAAAGATTTTTCTATTTCCCGAACTTCAGTAGATTGGGGTATCAGAGTTCCTAACGACCCGAAACAAACCATATACGTCTGGTTTGATGCTTTGCTAGGGTAAATTTTACTTTCTCCTATGCCTTTTTTGATAGTTTTAATATTTCTGGTTTTTTCTATGATCTATTTTTTGGAACGGAAAAAATTGCAACGTAATTATTGATTTGGATTCACAAGATCCCATTTGGTCTTTACTAAACTATTTATTCTTTTGTTAGGCATGATTATTAATACTTCTATATAAAAAAATTTGTCTTTTGTGCAGTTATATATCAGCATTGTCAGAGGACCAGGAGCAACCTAATTTGCAAACTGCAATTTCATCAGGTTGGCCGGCTTCGTTGCACTTGATTGGCAAGGTATTATTGGGCCTTACAGAAATGAAACAACTTAATTAATTCAGATTTCTAAAATGGTAAATTTTATTAATTGTTGAGTTTTTCCCTTAGGTTTTGAATGCAATTTGAAATTTACTTTGGCTTCTTATTCTGTTTTAATTTGCCTTTTTGAGTCTATTTAGTCATGTCTTTTATATAGACAAAAATTTTGCATGCATAATCATAGATAGTGGGTTCCTAACAGGTCAAAGCATTTAACATTCTAGCATGGGTCGGTCGGTTTGGGTTAACCTGATGCACTTTTGGTCCATTGTTATAGATAAATATGCTTTAGTCGACAACTTTTTAAAAATTTACCCATTATATCAAACATAATGGGGATGGATCCATGAATAAGCATGGGTCAAATTGCCATCTCTATATAATGCTCTATAATGTTTGGCCGTTATTTTTTATGCAGGATATATTGCGTTTTCATGCAGTTTATTGGCCGGCTATGTTAATGTCAGCTGGACTGAGCCTTCCCCATACCGTGTTTGGCCATGGATTCCTGACAAAGGTATTATTACTATCTAGCCATAAAACTCTCATGTTAATAACTTGTAATAACTAAAAAATATACTTCAAGATCTGATTTCTTTCTTTAAAAATCTACTTGACTTATAAAATATGAAACGAGCACTAATGCTCATAAAGGTACTTTCATTTCATGCAGCAATGGTTTTTGTTTGTAAAATTTTAGGATGGTATGAAGATGGGAAAATCACTTGGGAATACTCTTGAACCAAAGGAGTTAGTGCACAGATTTGGGCCTGACGCTGTCAGGTACTTCTTTTTAAGAGAGGTCGAATTTGGAAATGATGGGGACTACTCTGAAGAACGCTTCATTAATATTGTCAATGCACATCTCGCCAATACAATTGGTATTGTGTTTTGTTCGTAATAAGATATCATTGTTTGTGATCATGTTTGAAAAATTATTTAAATAAGAACTTCAAAATTTGGACAAAAAGTGTCACGTGTCCACTCAACCACCGGTTGGTTTGACCCGTTACAAAAAATTCTGTTTTGACCCAAGTTCATTTTGACTCGTTACACAACCTGCCCCCCGCCTGTCCGTTTGCTACATGTGTGTAATATGATCATTTTGATTATCAATCATGCCATGTAGGAAATCTTCTTAATCGTACACTTGGGCTATTGAAAAAGAACTGCCAATCAACTTTGGTTGCTGATTCAAGTGATGCAGCTGAAGGAAACGAATTCAAGGACACGGTAGAAAAGCTGGTATGATACATAACAGAAATTTCCTGACTAGTTTTAAGGAATCACACACTTCACATAAATACAGTACAGTTTTGTTTTTACGTAATATAAACAATGAAGATTCATGCATGTTGATGAATCTAGCTTTAACATGCATTAACTTAAATTGCAACTTTAATCAAAATTGTTTTGACCTATATAGATCTGTGTAATATCTATCATCTAAGATAAATTAATATCAAATAAAGGTGGCAATGACACGAAATATCTGGTTTCGGGTTGTCATATCCTGTTTAATTAACCAAGTCAGCCCACCAACCCTTTTACAAGCCGTGACCCATTAATAAAAACCCACCATCCTGTTTATGACTAATTTTACACCTTTACAAGTTGATTACAAATGATATACAACACATCATCACATTTATGACAATTTTAAAAGGTTTACAAGTTAATTAAAAGTCCTATACAGCCCGTTTGACTCGATTATATAAATGGGTTAAGATGGTCATGTTCGAGTCACATGATTTAGAGTGTGTCCAGGTTGTGGTTGATGTCTTTTACATTAATAAATATATGGGTTGTATTTGGGTTCAACAATTCAACCCACCAACCGTACATGATTGACTCCCCTAATGTCAACCCATTAGAAAGAATATTGTTCATAGTATTCCATCCAAGCCATCAAAATTGCATAAGTTGACTACGAACTAGATTTCTAATAATACGTTTCAAATGTAACATAATGTGAAAATTTTTGTACACCCAAATCACTTTTATAATTCTTCATACTTAGAGGGAAATTGGGTAATATTATGTTACTGTTTAGTTAAGTGGACTCTTTTGTTTGTGTAGATTGAAAAATCAAAGGTTCAGTATGAGAGTCTCCAGCTATCATCTGCTTGTGAGAGTGTGATGGAAATCGGTAATGCTGGCAATCTATACATCGACGCACGTGCACCATGGTCTCTTTTTAAACAAGGAGGTGCATCTTTTGATTCTGCTGCAAAGGTATTGTCAATCTTTCTCAATTCCAGTAACTTCTGATATCAACCATATATATATATATCACATGGATTGCTGCATCGTGTACAAATCTATGGGAAAAAGTAGAAAATGCCATTTTAACCAAGATTCTTTAAATTTGTGAGTGGGTGAAGGGTGTGTCAAATGGTCGCATGCGAAGAAAAAAACAGATATTTAGGCTCAGGTGCCAAAATCACGTTGAATAAACAAGATGGACACTTTCTTGCCCAATACTGCACAATTGATTATTTCTAAGGTCAAAACTGCGCCATTTACAATACTCAAGTCTAGATGGATTCTTTTGATGGGGTTATATTTTAGTGTAATCATTTTTAGAAGTCATATGATTATATTCAAAGAAGTTTGGCCTGCTCACAATGGTTTTTTTTTACAAATCTGATGTATTAATTCGTCTCAATGCAAAAGTCAATGTAAAGAGTCAACTTCCACATAAAAATTAAGTAAATAAGTATGGTATTAGTTTCTGTACAGATCTAAGATAAAGACGTGTAAACCTGTTCATTTTCTATAAGCAGGATCTCGTACTTGTATTGGAAGCAATGAGGATTATCGCAGTTGCATTATCCCCAGTCACACCAAACCTATGTCTTAGAATTTATCGTCAACTTGGCTACACCGACCAACAGTTCCATGCTGCCACATGGGTATACACCCTTTCTGATCTAAATATGATCACAATGTTTTTATTATTTCTGTATCAACCTAACTTGCTGAAAAATATGATTTAAAAGATTTTGCGTTAAAAATACACTTGCAGACTGATACAAAATGGGGTGGGCTAAAGGGCGGTCAGGTCATGGCTCCACCCACACCCATCTTTGCTAGGATTGAAACGGTTGCAAATGCAGAAGGTGGCCCTGTAGTGGAGAAGAAAGTTTCCAAGAAGAAAGAGAAATCACCACGGAGTCAAAGTACCATTGGAGCCTAGACGTATTCATCAAGTTATTTCGTAACAATTTTCTTCATCTAATTGGATTTTTCATATTTATTATAAATAGATTCATTGTTCAACTGTCCCTGTCCTTCATTGTTGAGATGTACAGTACAATGAGAGAATGCAGTATTGAGTAATAAAAGACTCGTGAAAATCACCAAAGTAACAAATTTGTAATTGTGTTTCACACTTACCGACAACCCTGTCTAGAGACATGAACAATAACACCAGGAACCCACCTTTTTATCGAGAAATTATGGTAATACGTAAAGCTAACTTGTGTAAGATTTACATCCCATGTTTATTCTACTTCATATCTATTTCAGGTATCTAACAATACGTATGAAAAGGTGACACTATCACATTCACATAGTGATTTGCCTAGAGCATTCGTATTAGGTTCTCATTTCTCATACTTATAATCAGTGATGAAGCTAGAAAAAATTTTCATGAGTGGCAAAAAATGGGATGATTGCATACCTTTGTGGGGGCATTTGAGATTTTCACATTGCAGGATCGGGTTTGTCACTTAAACACTTGGATTTCTCTCAAACTCGCTTACAAAACACTCAAATCAGATAAAGTAAAGTCTTTTACAAGAGTTGATAATAATATAATAAGTAACAAGGAACACACAGAAAATAATTTTCAAGACACTTGTATATATTACTTCTCAACTCAAGATATTACAAGACTCTTACAAGCCGGATATACTTTGATACCAGCTGGAAACCTAAGGATAAAGCATATACTACAATGCTAAAGTTAAAGTATCTTAGATAAAGTATTATCTAAGATATGATAGTCATGACATGTCCATGACTTACCTTTTGTCACCAACTAAAGATGGCAACTGTAGTAACATAAAAAGGTAAACAGTGGATTAAGGTATGGTCAACTACATTGCTTTTGAAAAAACGTCATGCAGTATCTCAGAGGTCTACAACGGAGTGTCAGGGAGACCATACTTAAATCCACTGGATAATAGTAGTGTCTTCCGAAGGTAAGTTGGCTTCGGAAGAACAAGTTCTTCCGAACCCACTTATACTTCGAAAGAGGCTTCTATACTTCCGAGGCTTGAGGACTTCTATACTTCGAAAGTTGACTTCAGCTCTTACATTTTAAGTCTTGATCTTCGGAAGTAGGTTTTTGTCTTCGGAAGTTGGAGTTTTCCTTCGGAAGTAAGTTTTACACTTTGTCTTCGGAAGATCTCATTTTTCGTTCGGAAGTTCCACACTTAGCTTCGGAAGTCCTTTATTTGTTGTACCAAAATCTTCTAAGTGATTTGGTTTTGGTTGCACCAGCCTTTCTAGATCCAACAAACTCCCCCTAGGCTGATGCTACCAAAACCTCACTTATTTCTGCTTCTCAAAGCTTTCAGCATCAGGGACAAAAGATATTTGTCTGTCTTTTGTTCTTCCCTGAAGTGGTGTTGAGAAGCTTGTACAAGTCATTGGTGGATAGGAGATCCAGTCTATCACTCTGAATGACATGTACCTTTTGTTGTGTCCCCCTGAAAAAAGTTAGTTGACGGGAGTTATAGTCATACTCCCATCTAACTATGGATTCAAGTTTAGAACCTTCAACCATTTGTAGAAAGGCTTTGCCTTTGGTTGTTGATCCCTTCCTTTTCTCCTCCTCTCTCAGTTTCAACTCTTCTTCAACCTTGCTTCTAGCAGTTAGCTCGGCCATATGAAGGCTGCCTAGATGATTTCTGATATGGGCAGCTACATCAGAGTTTGAAGGGTTGGAGAATGGCTTCTCTGCTAACTCAACAATGTCAAATCTGCTCAAGTGTAACAGAGATGAGGCACTTAGCCTGTTGAGCTTTCCATTCTCTCTTTCAACAACAAAGTTGTGAGAAGAGTCTTCGAACCTCCGCTGGATGATTTTCTTCCTAAGTGAAAGAGGTTGTCTTGGCACCCGGTCACCTTTCTTGGTATCCAGTAGAGTCACCAGCCTTCTCCTTAACTTCTTTTCTTCCTCATTCAAAGTGTCTGAATTGAGGCCAAGGAGATTTGCAGCTTGGTCCAATGTTCCTCTGGGCAGATCAAGAAATTGATCTCTAGTGAGGGAATGTGAGAATCCATCAACATAAGTCAAATTGACTGAATCCTCCTCACAGGAGATATCGCTCAGGGTTGTGCAATTGATGACCTTTGTCTTGACTGCCTTGAATTCTTCTAAGGAGAGATGTTTAGAAGGCTGAGGGGATGGTTTGATTGGTTGATGGGTAGGTTGAGGTGTTTGAGTTCTGGTAGAGTTTTGGGTTGGAGGATGGGTAGTTTAGGTGGTTGAGGTGAAGAGATTGGTAGGGTTGATGGTGTAGGTTCAGAGGTGTATGGTTCAGTGGTTGGTTCAGTTTTGATGGGGAATGAAAAGGGTATTGGTTCAGGTTGTGGTTGGGTTTGGAGTTGGGGTTGAGTGGTTGCTTTGAAGATCATCCCATGTCCCCTTCTGTACATCTCCTTCATCTTCCCCGCGCGAATGTCAGTCTTTATGTCACTGACATGTCGCTGGAGAGTCTTTTCTGACATAGGACCCACCTGCCTGCTAGAGAAGCCATGAGCCTTGAGATAGCTCTTCATCCAGACCTTCTCACCTATCTTCTTGGCAGCAGTTAGTCCTGCTTCCTCTTCCTTCTTCTTCTTCTGCATCAGCTTTTCCCTTGCAGCTTTCTTTCTCTCTTTCTACATTTGATCTTGCTCTTTGTTGAATTGCCATAAGATCGTATCATTGTTATGTGGAGATAATTCTTCTTGAGAGAAACCTCTGGAGGTTAGGAAAGTTATCCTTTCACTCCTGAGCTGCTGATCAGCTTCTCTTTCTTTCCTCTTCCTTTCTTCTTCTAAGCTCAACCTTGCTGTCTCTTCTCTTTACTGTTTTTGCAGCAAGGTTGTCTTTTCCAGATCAATTAACTCCTCTAATGGTAACAGGAGTACATCTTCATTTGCAGCTCATAGACTGACAAGTCTATCAATGATCTCTAGTCTTTTTCTGTTGTTGACTGCCTCCTAGTTGACTGCAACTGCTTTGGTACTAGCAGCTAGCAGTTTTCCAGTTGGAAGCCTACCTTTTCTTTTGAGTTTCTCCAACCTTTCTTCCTCCTGAAGCTCTTCCGTAGTCATCTTCCTCTTTCCTTTGATGTCTTCGGAAGTGCTAGACTTTGGGGGTTTTTGGATGGAAGATTCAAGTTGAGTAGTAGAGATGGAAGCTGGAGTTAATGTTGATGTTTGAGCTAGAGGTTGGGTGAGAGAATCCTCCATATTAACCTCAGATGCAAGTTCCAGGATTGCATCTGTGACTATTAGATCATCGGATAATGAGAATATTCCTTCCGCAGCAGCAATCTCAGCTTTAGAAGTTTGAAATTGTTCTTCCGACGCTTTGAATTGTGCTTCGGAAGTCTGTGAGAATGCATTATCTGTCCCAACTGTCTCAGTTGCTGGGCCATCAGTCCTTGTTTTTCCTTCGAAGTTAATCTCAGGTTCTACTTGGACCTTAGGTTGACCAACTTCCTCAATAGTGGTAGAAGGTGCATTTAACCTCTGAAGCTCTTGAGCTCCGAAGTAGATCACAGACAGATCAGGACTTGGCTGTTCAATAAGAGATTCCAATAGGAACTTGTTAAAGAACCTATTGAGATCTTGGAGCATCATTTGATCCATTTGAATGACAACTGGAGGAGGCTCAGGGAAAATTGAAGCTTGTTGCATAGGATACTTTGAGCTCAGGGAAGTGAGAGCTTGATTTTGGGGTTCCTTTTGTCTTTGACTTTGTCTCTGAACACTCTCCTCCTTTTTGGTAGCATCATCCTAAGAGCTTGATGAGCTAGAGGAAGAGGTCAAGGAGACCTGAATTGATACATGCCTAACAGACCTCTCAATCTGTTTCTCAGGTAGTTTGGCCTTAAGATTTTCAATCTCAAGTTACTGAGTGGCAGACCTATCCTCTAAAGTCCTAACCTTGGATTCAAGATTTGAGACTTTAGAAAGTAGGTCTTCAATGGTGAGTTGCATTCTTCTCTCATCTTCTTTTGAAGAATCACGGGGAGATGAGGTAACATACCTTGTATGTTCATCCTCACCATCAGATGTGGTTTTTTTGGCGCCCTGGTTTCCCTTGCTCAATGATGTCTCTTTCAGAGTCATCAAAGGGCATGGTTGCCGTAGATTCAGTCTCAATGATGTTACCACTGTCCTGAGGATCCCTTGAGGCTCCTTCAGTAGTGGCAGCTGAATCTACATGAGTCCCCTCCACATCAGTGGGACTCACCTTAGTAAAGGTTTGCTGATGGGGGCTAGAGATAATAGATCTCTCTAGGCTCTGTTATTTAAATGGGTGGAATGGCAGTTTAAAGGGGGGTTTGGATAAGATAATGTGAGGTTTCAGTGGATGATGTGACAAACATGTTGATTAGGATGGTAAGATCTCACAATCAAAAGCCTAAAAAGCTCTGATACCAATTGCAGGATCGGGTTTGTCACTTAAACACTTGGATTTCTCTCAAACTCGCTTACAAAACACTCAAATCAGATGAAGTAAAGTCTTTTACAAGAGTTGATAATAATATAATAAGTAGTAAGGAACACATAGAAATAATTTTCAAGGCACTTGTATATATTACTTCTCAACTCAAGATATTACAAGACTCTTACAAGCATGATACATGAGTTACAATGAGAAACTATATATACTAGATCCTACAGCCGGATATACTTTGATACCAGCTGGAAACCTAAGACTAAAGCATATACTACAATGCTAAAGTTAAGGTATCTTAGATAAAGTATTATCTAAGATATGGTAGTCATGACATGTCCATGACTTACCTTTTGTCACCAACTAAAGATGGCAACTGTACTAACATAAAAAGATAAAAGTGGATTAAAGTATGGTCAACTACATGACAAACGCCATGCAGTATCTCAGAGGTTTGCAGCGGAGTGTCAGGGAGACCATACTTAAGTCCACTGGATAATAGTAGTGTCTTCCGAAGGTAAGTTGGCTTCGGAAGAACAAGTTCTTCCGAACCCACTTATACTTCGAAAGAGGCTTCTATACTTCCGAGGCTTGAGGACTTCTATACTTCGGAAGTTGATTTCAGCTCTTTCATTCTAAGTCTTGATCTTCGGAAGTAGGTTCTTTGTCTTCGGAAGTTGGAGTTTTCCTTCGGAAGTAATTTTACATTTTGTCTTCGGAATATCTCCTTTTTCCTTCGGAAGTTCCACACTTAGCTTCGGAAGTCCTTTATTTGTTGTACCAAAATCTTTTAAGTGATTTGGTTTTGGTTGCACCAGCCTTTCTAGATCCAACACACATACATATTAAGATAAAAATTTATGAGGGGCGATTGCCCTCCCTCTTTGTACCTAGGTTCATTAATGCTTATAATCATTTTAACAGTTATTATTTTTTATCTTTTTTTTAATTAAATAATATTTTTTATATATTATCATCAATTTTTTATCTTCACTCACAAGTACTTTAAAAAATATTAAGATATTTATATGGGTGAACAGTGTTTTTTTTTAATATACAGATGAACAGTAATATGTCTTCTCTCCTTCACTAACGACCATTTACAACCATTTCCTATAATATAAGAAATACACTCATAATAATATGAAGAACCTACTGTGAATGCTCTTATGCATTAGTGTGGCCACGAATGTTGCTTTCTGAGTAGGTTGCAGTTGCTACAGTGACAAAACGACATATATTATTTTCCAGTCACTAGATTGCAACTTGTACCTCACGTAATTATAGTTATATTTAGGTCACCTAAGTTAAAAGACATAATGGTTTACTAATAAGTTTATAGCCTAGGAGTGTCAATGTATGAATTAAAAATTTTCTTCTTTCAGCGTGACTAAAGGCTTATGGTAGACATTACTTTAGATTTAGAGGGTGAGTTAACCATTAAAGATTTATATAATATATAATATTTTCTACATATTCATGAGAAGTTGAGTACTAAATTGTTATTGAACTCAAGATATGTAAGTCCAACAATATTCGCCTTCTTTGTTTCATTATTCTATAGAGAAACTTATGAAGTGGTTTCACCAAGCTTTTTTCTGCAAATATTATCTCGCCCGAATGTTTAGCCCTGACAAATTTAGATCTTTAACAATCTTTTATCTTATTATACATTTGGAGAATTGCTACACATATTTTTACCCATTTGTCTCATTCTCGTTCATTAATATTCACATTAACATAACGTTATTCTTACCATTCGTAAGACCTTGATGGTCAACTATGGCTAAATGCCTTTTGTTCCATTAATTAGTTTCTTTTGAATTTGCAATCACATCATCATGCATATGAATAAATAAATAACCACCGTGATCAACACCAGAAGTCCACCATAACAAGCTTTTTCGAAGCTATCGTACTTTGGAAAGCTATAAAGTGGATCTACCCATTTATGCATGCATCCTCATTAAAATGGTCATATTATTGGCCACTAGCAATTTTCTACTTTTGTAAAAGGATTGGAAACATAAGTTGGAACGTATTTGAATTAAGAATAAGATTATTTCAGTAATGTTGTAGAATTGCAAGTATGAAAAGCGTAAATTATCAACTATTATATTGAGAGGTTTTATACTAAGAACTACAACCGGTTATCGTAGACAACCAACTAGGAAACCATAAAAATGTTTACACTGTTTATTATATGGATCAATGGCTTGTTTCGACCATTGATCTACAAAATACGACATACCACAATTGTATATTGTTATTGGTTAACAAAAAAAACAATAAGACAAACAAAATCTTAGATAGATAAGCAGAGGATCTCTTTCTTTGTAGCGTTAAGGTTGTTCCGGTACATATCAAAACTGACACTTGATAGCAATTCAGAAGTTCATTGCGTATTGGAGTCAGAAGCATTATTCGGAAGTATAGTATGTTGGTAGTTGTCTTGTTTTTTGGAAGCAGTTTGTGCTTAGAGAGCACACAGGCTTTGAAAGTACACGATCTTTCGACAAATATTTGTCTTCCATAGTTGGACTATTTCCTATGGAAGCTTTATTCTTTCAAAAGTGATTACTCGACAAATAAACTAATCAATAGAATAATATATTTTGACTAGATGCAGCCGTAAATATCTCAAAAGATTCCCCTAGGTTAATGCTACCAAAACTTATATAAATTGTTTAATATTTACTTGATCATTCTAACAATTAATTCCCGAAGAGGACCTTTGAAGTGATTACACTGGGGAAGACATGCAATTCCTTGTAAATCGTGCTTTGGAAATCCTAATAGTTTCAGTTCATTCATAGTTTAAGGATCATCAATAGCTCTAGCTATTGTGTATGTTTTGGTTCTTGATCATAACTTCACGATGTGATGGGATCATGAGAACTAATAGGAATTATATCCAATGCTTCCCATGTGTCCAATAAATTTTCTAGTCCTTCTTCAAGAGCATCCTCAAAAGAGTGGTAACTATATACATGTACTTCTTTATCCAGCACTAGAAAAACTTACTACTTTTAGCATTCTTTTAAGATCACTAGGGTTAAGATCAAGGACCTTCAATTACCTAGAATTAGTGTTCTCGTACCATTTTTATTATCTGAAGTAGTTAGTCTTGTCTCCAAATCCTCAATATATTATTTTTGTTTTGCTTCTGGATACTCATCAACTTTGTTGGGCGATTCATTGTCTTTAATTTCTTGGGGTGACTAATGATCTTTTTCTTGCCCTCTTTTTATATTCGTTGCTATATTTTTCAAGTTCATTTGAAAGCAACTTTTGTTGCGGTTTTGTTGCTTTCGAAGAATAAGATAGTTGAGGTGCTAAAAAAGAAAAGATTTTGGATCATTAACTCTTCTTATCTGGTAGAGGCTTAGATAGATACTTTTTTTGTTTTCTTTCTTCCTCTCTTTCTTCTATATCCTTTTGAATTTCTCTACCAATCTCACTTGAGTAATATGCTCATCGAGAATTCTCATCATTAACATTTCCGCATCTAATGCATGTGTATTGTTGTTGTGGTTCTACAGTTTCAACTTGTCATGCAATTCAAATCTGTTTAGGCATATGAGTTCATTCCTCTCATAATCTAAACCTTCTATTGTTGGCCTGGTGATGTAAAATGCAACCTTTTCTTATCATAATAGAGGTTTCACAATGAGTTCCTCACCATGGTTTGGTTGTACGGTAAATATAAGCTTTTGCAACAACATGTCCACCTAATCATTCTTTTGTACCATGATTTCTCAATAAATTGAAAATTTGTTCTATCACATTAAGAGTAGTATGTCCATAATTACTCAAATGGAGTTGTAGTAGTTGGTTACCCTGCTTCGTATGATAACCACATACTTCTCCATCTCTTCTTTGTACCCAGAAGCTTAAGGGCATGTTTAGGATTCCTTATTTTGATTGAAAAGGACTTTTTATATAAGGACTTATTAACTTATGACTTTTTAAAAGTAGTTTTTAAAAAAGTGTTTGGATTAGCTTATAAACTAAAACGTTATAAAATGATAAAAAAAGACATACTTTATAAATGATGAACGTTAATAGGGAGGTCTATAATAAGAAATTAGACCAAAAGTCGATAAGTAAGCCACCCTTTACTTTTCAAAACCTCCTTTTTATCCTATATGAAAAGTCAGTTTCAAAAGTTTTTTTGGCTTTGCCAAACACTTTTGTTGACTTATTAACTTCTAAGAAGTTAATAAGTCAAAAGTAAGGGAGAAATAAGCAATCCCAAACATGCACTGAAAAGGCCAATGGACTCGCTGGATCTAGAATTAGAAGTGGCACAGATGGTTGAGCTAAAGATGGCTTTTCTGTTGACTTTTTTGAGAAGTTTAGGCTTGACTTCAAAGATTGCAATTTGTTCTCTCAAAGGAGGTAGTTTTCCAGCTTCTATCCTTTGTTTTATTTAAGCCATAGTACTATTTATATTGGCCCCAACCTTTGCCCAATAAAGCTATAATATCTTATAAATTGCATCATTTTTCTCTATTAGTTGTTTTCTTTGTTCTTCATTCTTTGAAACAACAATCTTTTTGTTTTCTTTTCTCATCCTCTTCTTCTTTCAAATTCATTTTCTAAAGAGTAATCTTAGTTGTCTTCTCTTTTAACTCATTAGTACTCTAAGTGAGTACTTCATTAATTATTTCTCTAAGTTTTGGAAAGCTGGATAGAGATACTCTCTCTCAAGTCTTCTTTTGGTGTAATTTTAAATCTAACATCTTGTTCAATAGAAGGAGGAGGAGGATTTGGTTCATCAGTAGAAGGTAGATTAGAAGATCCACCTTCTATTGGAGGGATTCATGCACATATACAAACTTAAAATTTACATGTGCGTATAAGGTGAGCATGTGAGCATAAACAAACTATTCATGCGTAGATCCACACATAGAATATTTTCTTCATACTTGAACTCTTCAATACTTAGTAAACATGATTCTTTTGAGGTCTAATAATTCTCCCCTTAAGGATTATACTGTGAAGATATCTCAAATTTTATTGGATGATTGTTCTTTTTGAGAAGTAGACTCTTTAGGAATAATTGGTTCTTCAGTATTAGGCTTGACAATGATCTTTATTATATCAATGAAACATTGTGCATCTTGAATTTAACTTCTATCTAGCACATATACTTGCATCTTGCTCATTTGTAGTAGAGTACTCATTGACATCTTTTGGTGTGTCTTCAGTTGATTCATAATATTTGATGAAATATTATTATATTGATTTAAATTCAAATTATTATGATGTTGTCGATTAAGTGAATTAAATAATTATTTAATTTTGAAGTTAAATTTTGAATTTTACATTGTTGCTAAAATTAACTTAAAAATATTATATTCCCTATATAATTTCTCTAAATAATCGTCCTACATTATTGTCAGATTTTATACAACTTTGTTATATATATACAGATTTACATTCTTATTAAAATATATCTACAATTGAGTTCTTTGTTCTATAATATCATTTTTGCTTTGAGAATACTTCATTATAACGTGCAGCTTGGAAAAAGGTTCTAGGTACTATTCATATTTTACCATGTTGTTTCTACATTTCATACTAATATAATGTATGTTTTAAAAATCTTATTAAAAATCATTTCTTATCATGCTGCTGATATGGCTTAATTTTAATCAATGATTTGCCATAGGACAGATTTTCAGCAAATAATTACCACATGTCGTCTTCTCAACAATATGGTTTTAAAAAAATAAAATGAGTTTATTAGAATCAAGAATCTAAGTCAACTATTTATAAACGACAATTTGTGTGCACTTTGATTAAAAATCTTTTAAAAATTGTAATAGTTTTAATATACTATACACTAACATTGATCTATACCAATATTAATAATCTTTCATCTTTTAATATTCTATACATTTATTTTTTATTATTTATAAAGTTAATCTGTATGTACAAAAGTTTTAACAAACATGCATGTTATCTAAGTAAAGAAAATGTCTAAATTATCACGTTTGTACTACAAATTATTTTACGTTATTCAATATTTGTTAAACATTTTAAGTCAAACAGTCAGATTGTTGATTGATATTATGTTTTTTGTTTTGCTGTCATTTAAGGAAACTACAATCCATGGAACGTTTTAAGATGATAATTTACTAGGTTTCAAAGCTACTAGCTGAATAAGGTTTTTTTTATTTATTTTATAAATTCTATATGTGTATATCTTAGAAGTAGATATTTATCTCGCACTAATATCAGAAAATATACTTTTACCTCTATAATTTCCTTGATACATACGAACAAAGGATATCATTTTAATTTCAAAAAAGATAATTCCCCCTAGCTGTGTGTTTTGCGATGAGTTTTGCATGTTCATCTCCATCTGGAGTTACCAGTTGATTACTAGAACTCAGTTGATTGCTCGAGTTACCAGATGAGTTTTGCATGTTCATCTCCATCTGGTATTCACTGAGAATACCATACAACTCTGTAAGAATAAGAGTCTTAAGGTTCTCAGTCCTATTGATAACAACACAATAATGTGTCCATTATCTAGGAAGAGAGGACATGAACTTCCTCACAATGTCCTTATTCTCAAGAGTTACTCCAACATCCATTAGAGTATTGTAAGGATTCTTTTAAGTCTGATGCAAACCAAAACATCCAATGTCTCTTTGCAACAAGTGCACTAAGTACTGAAGAAGAAATGCTTCGGAAGTTTTACACCATACACTAGAAAATACTCTAAGTGTAAAATCTTCCGAAGCCAAGACCAATATCTTCCGAAGCCAAACATGAAGTCTTCCGAAGCCTCAGAGACAAAGTCTTCCGAAGCTTCATCCTATGAAGACAGATTTCTTCCAAAGACTTTTAGTAACATGTTTTATCTGATGTACTGTTCCATAAAGCTGGACACCTTTCCGCTGCGTCTCTGTAAAGTCACCAACTTACATGAGTTGGTGAAAAGGTCCATGCTTTTGGTAACTGTACATTGAGGTCCTGAGTCTGTAACTTTCTACTTTATGTACTTTATCCTTTTTGTAATAGATAAGGATGTGAGCTATGGCATGTCATAGTTGTCACACCCCAACCTTGACGGCGGAAACGTCGAGATGTGAGGGTTAAGATTGTTCACAGCCACATAACGCTATATTAAATTGTAAATATTATTATCATAAGTCTTAAAATGAAATACAATCATAAGTCTCAAACAAGAAATAAGTTCAATCATAACATAACATAATGTAAACTTTTTATTTCATTAACTAGGTCCAAGTCCTAGATTATTACATGCTTCAAAAGATCACTTTAAACTTGAGGTTGACCTGAAACATGATAAAAATAAGAGTCAACTAAAATAGTTGGTGAGTTTCCAAGGTTTTCATACATAATATAAAAAAGGTTACAAGTAGCAATTCATGTCATAGGTCATAAGCAAGTAAGGTTATAGAACATATATCGTTACAACCAAACCTCGACTTGATTACAAGTATAAAAGATTGGCTAAGTGTATTTGGTTCCCATGATGAACAAACATACGTCATCAGGAGTCGGCAATACCTCGACTTTAGCACCAAATAGGCTTGCCAGGCCCAAAGATCTAAGACGTCGCCAGGCTAGCAATAGTTAATGATTGTAAACAAACTATGTATCTCATATAATCACTTACAATACACAAATAACCATGACAAAATAATAAGTTGAATTGCAAGTGATTTACAAGTCTCAAATGTGTATAAGTGTATCATGTATAAGCTATCATGTTTCACCCCAAAATAGTGTGAAAATATGAAAAAGGGGCAAGGAAACTCACATGGTAAATAAGTATATAGTTGATGATTATTAAGAAAAGAATCGACGTTCCAACGTAATCCTTCACAAGATACCTAAATATGTATATATTTACAAGTTTTAAGTCAATAATAAGGTTAACGATTTAATTTGAACTAGGGTACTAGAATTTGGGGATTTAGAAATAAAAAAGATTAGTGAACTCTTTAGTAAAATATTATTTATAAAATTTTTAAAGGAATTAAATCCTTTATAATAATTTGTACAATTTGATTATAAAATATATATAAACGTTTTTAGCTCTATAATTATCATGATTAATCCATCATTATAAAATACATAGTGACTAAATAATAATAAGTAATTTAAATTATTATTTAAAAATCTATTTTTTTTTATAAAAATAAACTAAGCATTAATATATGTTTGATAATATTTAAAAAGAAAAAAACAAATGTTAAAGTATTTATAATGGGAAATTTATAGAAAATAATTTGGATGGTTATAAAAATATTTGAAGTTTAGAAAAATCATTTTTATATTTATTAAGAATTTTTCATAATTAAAATGAGGCTGAAAAAGCCTTTTAAAAAAATATGCAGGTCACGGGGTTCGAACCCGTGACCTTAAGTTTGATATGTGAGTGTGAAACCATTAGGCTGGGTAGCCTATGCCTGTAAGATCTCAGGTTTCATTTATTAAATACCAACCTAAAACATTACCCCCAAATCAACATATGAACCCTAGAATCATCTAACCCCAAATCGAACCCCAAATCGTTGGTATCACACAAATTAAGGTTAGGGCTATAGTTCCTCATGCGAATTCGATTGTATTGATGAGTTCATTTACCCGTTTAGATTTAGGATTGATGCCAAGATCAACCGAGATCAAGTCGCGACCGTGGGTGTAGAGAGTCAAGCAATCTTCAACGATATCCAAATCAAAGGTGCAGGTAGCTTCGTGTGATGATCCGGACTGAAAACCCTCTATCAATTTCGAGTATTGATGCCCAAATGATGGTTCTCGAGTATGTTGCAGGTGACGATGAAATCGTTAATCAATTTGCTTTGTTTGTGTGTTTTCAGGTGCAATTGAGGGTTGTGAACGCTTGGAATTAGTTAGATGATAGTTTATGTTCGTTTAATTAGATTAATACCACGATTTAATGCTCGAACGGCTAAGAATCGAATATGATTCGATTATGCATTCGTTTGGACCTCGTAACCGATGATTAAATTCCTTTAAATGGTACATTCAAGTTCGAATCACGTATACGAACCGATTAGAAACGGTTTTGGTTTACGAAAACGCCTGGTTTTGGTGTTCTAGGGCTCGCCGGAGCCGCCGGAAGTTGGCAGGAAATAGGTACCGGAAAAACGGGCTGTGAACAGGGGGGTTGAGTTTTGTGGTTTGGCACAATTGGCCCCTTTAGTTCTCTATCTTTGTTATTTTATGTAAGAAAACTTTTAATTCAAGTTTCAAAAATAACATAAATACCCCTTGAACTCAGTTTAAGTTTAACTTCTAACCATTTTGTTAATTTCTAAATAATTATTATTATTAATACCATTAATATTATAGTTATTATTATTTATTATTATTACCATTATTATTATGATTATTATTATTATTATACATATTATTTTAGTTATTATTATTATTATAACAATATTATTATCATTATTATCAGTGTTAAGCAATTTAATTTATTAACTCCTTTTTTTTAACTCAACATGCATAATAAGTCCTCAAAGTTCCATAAATGACATAAATGGCCCTTACAAGTAATAACAAAATTAACTTTTAATTATAAAAAATACGAGATGTTACAGTCTCCCCAACTTGAAAGAATTTCGTCCCGAAATTAAAAGAAATGAAACTATACAAATAAGAACGGGTATTTCTTCTTCATGTGCTCCTCACGTTCCCAAGTAAATTCGGCGCCACGTTTATTTTCCCAACGAACCTTGACGATTGGGGTTGTTGTGGTTCTAGTCTTCTTCATAATGCGATCCATGATCTCAACAGGCTTCTCGACAAAATGCAATGACTCGTCAATCTGGATGTCTTCCAACGGGACATGCAGACTTTCGTCAGCCAAGCACTTCCTCAAATTTGAGACGTGAAATACAGGATGAACTCCACTAAGGTCGGAAGGTAGCTCTAGTTTATAAGCCACTTTCCCAATCCTTTTCAGGATTTTGAAAGGTCCTACAAATCTTGGAGCCAGTTTGCCCTTCTTTTCAAAGCGAACCACACCTTTCCATGGTGAAACCTTAAGAAGAACCATCTCCCCAACTTGGAATTCCAATGGCTTTCGTCGCTTATCAGCATAGCTCTTTTGTCGACTTCTCGCCACTTCAAGGTTCTTGCGAATGATAGAAACTTTATCGGTCGTCTCTTGTATGAGTTCAGGACCAGTGATGAAGTTTTCACCAATGTCGGTCCAACAGATCGGTGAACGACATTTACGACCACAAAGTGCTTCGAATGGTGCCATCTTGATACTCGAGTGGTAACTATTGTTATACGAAAATTCCGCGAGCGGTAGATGCGTATCCCAATCACCACCAAAGTCAAGAACACACAGGCGTAGCAAATCCTCCAAGGTTTGGATCGTTCGCTCGGTTTGACCATCAGTTTGAGGATGGTAAGCCGTGCTTAGATCTAGTTGTGTACCAAAGAGTTCTTGCATAGACGACCAAAAATGTGAAGTGAAACGAGCATCTCGGTCGGATATGATGTGCAGAGGTACCCCATGACGACTTACAATCTCATCAACGTATATACGAGCTAACTTTGATGTTTTGTAAGTGTCACGTATGGGTATAAAATGCGCCGATTTGGTCAATCGGTCAACAATCACCCATATGCTATCATGTCCTCAGGAGGTTCGGGGTAGCTTTGTTATGAAGTCCATGGATATGTGTTCCCACTTCCACATAGGGATCTCGGGTTGCTCAAGTAATCCACTTGGACGTTGATGTTCGGCTTTAACCTTCGTACACGTGAGACACTTAGCTACATAAGTCGCTATGTCTTTCTTCATTCCAGGCCACCAATATTGACCACGTAGGTCCATATACATCTTATCGGAGCCAGGATGAATAGAATAACGAGTTTGATGAGCTTCGTTCATGATGAAAGTACGGAGGTTATCGCGATTTGGAACCCAAATTCGATTTGCGAAGTACATCAATCCATTAGGTTTCGTTTCCAATCGGGTTAGAAGATTATGCTCCAATTCATCCTTCATTCTTCCCTCTCGTTGTACCATTTGTTGAGCCTCCAGAATACTAGACTCGATGTCACTATCTATTCTCAGGTTTTGTAGAAGTACCGTGGTCTCGTTGACATCTAGTCGGATCTCAGTATCGAACTCACCCAAAGTGTCAAACCATTGACGTCGATCGCGAATTTCTTGGAATGAGATCATCTTGTTGTGAATCTTTCGGCTTAGTGCATCGGCTACAACATTTGCTTTACCAGGATGGTAACGAATGTCACAATCGTAATCACTAATCAACTCCACCCAACGACGTTGTCTCATGTTGAGATCTTTTTGATTGAAAACGTGTTGAAGGCTTTTGTGATCGGTGTAGACTATACATTGCGTACCATACAGGTAGTGCCTCCAAATCTTCAAGGCAAAGACAACAGCACCAAGCTCAGATCGTGTGTTGTGTAATTCACCTCGTGAACCTTCAATTGTCTCGATGCATAAGCTATGACCTTCCCTCGTTGCATGAGAACACAACCAAGGCCTTGTTTAGATGCATCACAATACACGGTGAAATCGTCGTTTCCATCGGGTAGGGTCAAGATAGGAGCATTGCACAACTTATGCTTTAACGCTTCAAAAGCTTCTTCTTGCTCGGAACCCCACTCGAATGGTTTATTCTTTTGTGTCAAAGTAGTGAGCGGTTTCGCGATCCTCGAGAAGTTGGCAATGAATCGCCGATAATAACCAGCAAGACCAAGAAAAGAACGAACTTCGGTAGGAGTTGTAGGAACACACCAATTTTTCACAGCTTCCACCTTTGCAGGATCAACGTGAATTCCTTGGCTATTCACCACGTGTCCTAGAAATTGAACTTCCTCGAGCCAGAAATCACACTTCGAGAACTTCGCGTACAATTGCTCTTTCTTCAACAATTCAAGAACCAATCTCAAATGTAGTTCATGATCGGTGTTGGACTTGGAATAGATAAGTATGTCATCAATGAAGACGATCACAAACTTGTCTAGATAAGGCTTGCATACTCGGTTCATGAGATCCATGAAGACAGCAGGAGCATTGGTTAAACCAAAAGGCATCACCATAAACTCATAGTGCCCATAACGAGTACGGAAAGCGGTCTTTGGGATATCATCATCATGGACTCGCAATTGATGATAGCCAGAACGTAAGTCGATCTTCGAGAAGATAGCAGCTCCTTGAAGTTGGTCAAACAAATCATCGATACGAGGAAGAGGATAACGGTTCTTGATGGTAAGCTTGTTAAGCTCACGATAATCGATGCACATACGAAACGTTCCATCTTTCTTCTTCACGAAAAGAACAGTGCACCCCAAGGCGAAGAACTAGGACGGATGAAGCCCTTCTCGGATAGCTCTTGAAGTTGACTAGAGAGTTCTTGCATTTCCGATGGTGCAAGCCGATATGGTGACTTAGCCACGGGGTTTTCTCCCGGTATCAAGTCAATTTTAAACTCGACTTCACGCACGGGAGGTAAACCACTAAGGTCATCGGGAAATACTTCAGGAAAGTCTCGTACGATAGGGACATCCTTAAGTTCTTTCCCTTTGACTTTCGTGTTGACCACGTAAGCCAAGAAGGCCATATACTTCTTGCTTAAGCACTTTCGGGCTTGAGTGCAAGACATGAGTTTAAGTCCTTTGGAAGATTTTTCACCGAACACTTTCAAAGTATCTCCAGAGGGTAACGGTATACGAATGCACTTCTCGAAACAAATGATCTCGGCATGGTGTTTGGCTAACCAATCCATACCAATGATGACGTCGAAGCTTCCAAGTTTCATAGGGATAAGATCGATAAGAAAATCATGCGTGTCAAGACTTAAGATGCAATCACGAATAATGACGTCAACGGTGATCGGTTCTCCATCGGCAACTTCAACGGTAAGAGGTCTTTCTAGTTTCGTATGTGGCTTAGCAAGTATGGGTTCAAACTCTAACGAAACAAAACTCTTATCGGCTCCAGAATCAAATAGGACATAGGCATAAGTTTTATTAATAAGGAACATACCTGTTCAATTTTAAAGGTATTTAACGACATAGGTAACACATGAAAAGAATTAGGTCACAAAAGTTAAAGGTAAGTTAACATACCATTCACCACATCGTTGTTTGCTTGTGCTTGGTTAGCGTTGATGTTGAAAGCACGTCCTCGGGCTTGTGGAACATTACCCACAAGACGAGGGCATTGTGGGCGGAAATGACCAGGTTCCCCACAGTTGTAGCAAACACGGTTTGTGACCACGGCGGCGTTGTTAGGTGCACGGTGACAAGTCGCCACCAAGTGACCATATTTACCGCATAAAGTACAGATACGGCATGGTTGATTTCCCGGGTGATGGTACCTACAAATGTTGCACATAGGCTGAGGACCAGCATAAGCCCTAGCCCCAGGCACTTGTGCCACAGGTGCAGCCGCAGGTACAAGTTGTCTTTGAGGTTGTTTGGGTGCAGCCACAGCATAATTGCGCGCCGGTGTGAACTTGCGCTTCTTGTTGTTGTTGTTGTTGTAAGACGGTTCAGCTTTGGTCTCCTTAACAGCCTCGGTAGCCGTCTTCTCTACCTTCTTTGCACCCTTCACAGACATGGTGCCCGCTCGTATATGGTTCTCGGTGAGTTGAGCGGTGATAGTAATGGCTTCTTCCAAGGTTGTGGGTCGGCTACCCACCACAGCATCTTGAATTTGGGGTGGTACACCCTTAATGAACTTCTCGATGTTGCGGGGGACAGTGTCGACCATGTGAGGCAGCAGTATACTCAACTCATGATGCCTAGTTGAGTAGGCCAAATGATCACCATCATTTTGCTTCAAGTTCCAAAACTCTTCTTCCAACTTTTGCAACTCACTTCTTGGGCAGAACTTCGCGATGGCGATGTTCTTGAACTCTTCCCAGGTAAGTGCTTGCACAGCTTCAGGTCCACGGTTTCTCTTCTCGCTATTCCACCAGGTAAGTGCCCTTTGTTGGAGCACACTAGTAGCATAACGAACCTTGAGCGTCTCGGGACACTCACAATTGATAAAAGTATTCTCCATGCTTTCGAACCACTCAAGAAGACCAGTGGCTCCTTCCTTGCCACTAAAACTAGTGGGCTTGCAAGAGCTAAAGTGTTTGAAGGTGCAAGTTTGATTGTTCCCGTGTTGGTTGTTCCCGTTTTGGTTGTTGCTGTTCTCTCCATGACCATTACCATTGTTGCTAGCGTTGGTCATTAAGGTGCTATTAAGTTCAGCAACCATGGTCGGGATGACAGCAGCCATTTGTCGAGCAATCATGGCGGCTAACTTACGATCGGAACTTCCACGCTTTCCATGATGACGAGACATGCTGGAATATACAAAATGAGTTAGATACGAGAATTGGAATAACAAGGATCATAGTTCAACAAGGATAAGGCAAAAGTTGTAAGGCACATGGAATGGTTCCATTTGGTAACGCATTACCATTTGGAAACGTTGACACGTCAAGGTAAGTTGACCCACTCGCCTTAGAAATTTGTGTATGTTGACCATAGTTTATCACTCATCCCAGAAATCCCCAGGTAAGCATAACTAGTCCCGTAGGATTTATGCGATATGCTTGCCTTAGCCCGAGGGCCTTTTGCCAGGAAATCCAGAATACAGGTGTCTATGTGTCACACAAATTTCTTAGGTTCATGAAATCAAAACCTTGATGAGATTTTACATAGATTAGACATAAGTCTAAGGATCCAAGTCATAAGCATAAGTATACAATTCCACGTGTCGTCGAGAATAAGATTAAGAAGTTTCATTTGTCGGGGAGAGTCAAAGTGTCAAAGGTAAGTTTAGGGAGACGAGTAACAAAGTTTAAACAATTACAAGGCAAACCTATGCTAAGGCATCAAGTTGCACATAAGTAAGGTATAGCATTATGTAGCATGTAACAATATATATATTTCCAAGAATATAAATATTTTTCTAAGAGGTTCATGCATAAGCTATAGTCTAGGTCACCATTTCTAATAACCTAAATCCCTATAGTTATGGGCTCTGATACCAATCTGTCACACCCCAACCTTGACGGCGGAAACGTCGAGATGTGAGGGTTAAGATTGTTCACAGCCACATAACGCTATATTAAATTGTAAATATTATTATCATAAGTCTTAAAATGAAATACAATCATAAGTCTCAAACAGAAATAAGTTCAAATAACATAACATAATGTAAACTTTTTATTTCATTAACTAGGTCCAAGTCCTAGTTATTGCAAGCTTCAAAAGATCACTTTAAACTTGAGGTTGACCTGAAACATGATAAAAATAAGAGTCAACTAAAATAGTTGGTGAGTTTCCAAGGTTTTCATACATAATATGAAAAGGTTACAAGTAGCAATTCATGTCATAGGTCATAAGCAAGTAAGGTTATAGAACACATATCGTTACAACCAAACCTCGACTTGATTACAAGTATAAAAGATTGGCTAAGTGTATTTGGTTCCCATGATGAACAAGCATACGTCATCAGGAGTCGGCAATACCTCGACTTTAGCACCAAATAGGCTTGTCAGGCCCAAAGATCTAAGACGTCGCCAGGCTAGCAATAGTTAATGATTGTAAACAAACTATGTATCTCATATAATCACTTACAATACACAAATAACCATGACAAAATAATAAGTTGAATTGCAAGTGATTTACAAGTCTCAAATGTGTATAAGTGTATCATGTATAAGCTATCATGTTTCACCCCAAAATAGTGTGAAAATATGAAAAAGGGGCAAGGAAACTCACATGGTAAATAAGTATATAGTTGATGATTAATAAGAAAATAATCGACGTTCCAACGTAATCCTTCACAGATACCTAAATATGTATATATTTACAAGTTTTAAGTTAATAATAAGGTTAACGATTTAATTTGAACTAGGGTACTAGAATTTGGGGATTTAGAAATAAATAAGATTAGTGAACTCTTTAGTAAAATATTATTTATAAAATTTTTAAAGGAATAAATCCTTTATAATAATTTGTGCAATTTGATTATAAAATATATATAAACGTTTTTAGTCTATAATTATCATGATTAATCCATCATTATAAAATATATAGTGACTAAATAATAATAAGTAATTTAAATTATTATTTAAAAATCTATTTTTTATAAAAATAAACTAAGCATTAATATATGTTTGATAATATTTAAAAAGAAAAAAAAAAATTTAAAGTATTTATAATGGTAATTTATAGAAAATAATTTGGATGGTTATAAAAATATTTGAAGTTTAGAAAAATCATTTTTATTTTATTAAGAATTTTTCATAATTAAAATGAGGCTGAAAAAGCCTTTAAAAAAATATGCAGGTCACGGGTTCGAACCCGTGACCTTAAGTTTGATATGTGAGTGTGAAACCATTAGGCTGGGTAGCCTATGCCTGTAAGATCTAGGTTTCATTTATTAAATACCAACTAAAAACATTACCCCCAAATCAACATATGAACCCTAGATCATCTAACCCCAAATCGAACCCCAAATCGTTGGTATCACAATTAAGTTAGGGCTTTATTCCCCATGCGAATTCGATTGTATTGATGAGTTCATTTACCCGTTTAGATTTAGGATTGATGCCAAGATCAACGAGATCAAGTCGCGACCGTGGGTGTAGAAGTCAAGCAATCTTCAACGATATCCTAATCAAAAGGTGCAGGTAACTTCGTGTGATGATCCGGATGAAAACCCTCTATCAATTTCGAGTATTGATGCCCAAATGATGGTTCTCGAGTATTTGCAGGTGACGATGAAATCGTTAATCAATTTGATTTGTTTGTGTGTTTTCAGGTGCAATTGATGGTTGTGAACGATTGGAATTAGTTAGATGATAGTTTATGTTCGTTTAATTAGATTAATATTGATTTAATGCTCGAACGGCTTAAGAATCGAATATGATTCGTTATGCATTCGTTGGACCCTCGTAACCGACGATTAAATTCCTTTAAATGGTACATTCAAGTTCGAATCACGTATCGAACCGATTAGAACGGTTTTGGTTTACGAAAACGCCTGGTTTTGGTGTTTAGGGCTCGCCGGAGCCGCCGGAGTTGGCCGGAATGGCCGGGAAAAACGGGGTGAACAGGGGGGGTGGGTTTTGTTAATTTACACATTGGCCCCTTTAGTTTCTATCTTTGATTATTTATGTAAGAAAACTTTTAATAAAGTTTCAAAAATACCATAATTACCCCCTTAACTTAGTTTAGTTTAACTTCTAACCATTTTGTTTAATTTTAATAATATTATATTAAATACTATTAATATTATTTTATATTATTATATTATTATTTACATTATTATTATTATTATTATTATTATAACATATTATTTTAGTTATTATATTATTATAACAATATTATTATCATTATTATTAGTGTTATCAATTTAAATTTATTAACTTCCAATTTTTAAATCAACATGCATAATAAGTCCTCACAGTTTCATAAATGGACATAAATGGCCCTTACAAGAACTAAAAATTAACTTTTAATTAACAAAAATACGAGATGTTACAGTCTCCCCAACTTAAAAGAATTTCGTCCCGAAATTAAAAGAAATGAAACTATACAAATAAGAACGGGTATTTCTTCTTCATGTGCTCCTCACGTTCCCAAGTAAATTCGGCGCCACGTTTATTTTCCCAACGAACCTTGACGATTGGGGTTGTTGTGGTTCTAGTCTTCTTCATAATGCGATCCATGATCTCAACAGGTTTCTCGACAAAATGCAATGACTCGTCAATCTGGATGTCTTCCAACGGAACATGCAGACTTTCGTCAGCCAAGCACTTCCTCAAATTTGAGACGTGAAATACAGGATGAACTCCACTAAGGTCGGAAGGTAGCTCTAGTTTATAAGCCACTTTCCCAATCCTTTTCAGGATTTTGAAAGGTCCTACAAATCTTGGAGCCAGTTTGCCCTTCTTTCCAAAGCGAACCACACCTTTCCACGGTGAAACCTTAAGAAGAACCATCTCCCCAACTTGGAATTCCAATGGCTTACGTCGCTTGTCAGCATAGCTCTTTTGACGACTTCTCGCCACTTCAAGGTTCTTGCGAATGATAGAAACTTTATCGGTCGTCTCTTGTATAAGTTCAGGACCAGTGATGAAGTTTTCACCAATGTCGGTCCAACAGATCGGTGAACGACATTTACGACCATAAAGTGCTTCGAACGGTGCCATCTTGATACTCGAGTGGTAACTATTGTTATACGAAAATTCCGCGAGCGGTAGATGCGTATCCCAATCACCACCAAAGTCAAGAACACAAAGGCGTAGCAAATCCTCCAAGGTTTGGATCGTTCGCTCGGTTTGACCATCAGTTTGAGGATGGTAAGCCGTGCTTAGATCTAGTTGTGTACCCAAGAGTTCTTGCATAGACGACCAAAAATGTGAAGTGAAACGAGCATCTCGGTCGGATATGATGTGCAGAGGTACCCCATGACGACTTACAATCTCATCAACGTATATACGAGCTAACTTTGATGTCTTGTAAGTGTCACGTATGGGTATAAAATGTGCCGACTTGGTCAATCGGTCAACAATCACCCATATGCTATCATGTCCTCGGGAGGTTCGGGGTAGCTTTGTTATGAAGTCCATGGATATGTGTTCCCACTTCCACATAGGGATCTCGGGTTGCTCAAGTAATCCACTTGGACGTTGATGTTCGGCTTTAACCTTCGTACACGTGAGACACTTAGCTACATAAGTCGCTATGTCTTTCTTCATTCCAGGCCACCAATATTGACCACGTAGGTCCATATACATCTTATCGGAGCCAGGATGAATAGAATAACGAGTTTGATGAGCTTCGTTCATGATGAAAGTACGGAGGTTATCGCGATTTGGAACCCAAATTCGATTTGCGAAGTACATCAATCCATTAGGTTTCGTTTCCAATCGGGTTAGAAGATTATGCTCCAATTCATCCTTCATTCTTCCTTCTCGTTGTACCATTTGTTGAGCCTCCAGGATACTAGACTCGATGTCACTATCTATTCTCAGGTTTTAGAGTACGGTGGTCTCGTTGACATCTAGTCGGATCTCAGTATCGAACTCACCCAAAGTGTCAAACCATTGACGTCGATCGCGAATTTCTTGGAATGAGATCATCTTGTTGTGAATCTTTCGGCTTAGTGCATCGGCTACAACATTTGCTTTACCAGGATGGTAACGAATGTCACAATCGTAATCACTAATCAACTCCACCCAACGACGTTGTCTCATGTTGAGATCTTTTTGATTGAAAACGTGTTGAAGGCTTTTGTGATCGGTGTAGACTATACATTGCGTACCATACAGGTAGTGTCTCCAAATCTTCAAAGCAAAGACAACAGCACCAAGCTCAAGATCGTGTGTTGTGTAATTCACCTCGTGAACCTTCAATTGTCTCGATGCATAAGCTATGACCTTCCCTCGTTGCATGAGAACACAACCAAGGCCTTGTTTAGATGCATCACAATACACGGTGAAATCGTCGTTTCCATCGGGTAGGGTCAAGATAGGAGCATTGCACAACTTATGCTTTAACGCTTCAAAAGCTTCTTCTTGCTCGGAACCCCACTCGAATGGTTTATTCTTTTGTGTCAAAGTAGTGAGCGGTTTCGCGATCCTCGAGAAGTTGGCAATGAATCGCCGATAATAACCAGCAAGACCAAGAAAAGAACGAACTTCGGTAGGAGTTGTAGGAACACACCAATTTTCACAGCTTCCACCTTTGCAGGATCAACGTGAATTCCTTGGCTATTCACCACGTGTCCTAGAAATTGAACTTCCTCGAGCCAGAAATCACACTTCGAGAACTTCGCGTACAATTGCTCTTTCTTCAACAACTTCAAGAACCAATCTCAAATGTAGTTCATGATCGGTGTTGGACTTGGAATAGATAAGTATGTCATCAATGAAGACGATCACAAACTTGTCTAGATAAGGCTTGCATACTCGGTTCATGAGATCCATGAAGACAGCAGGAGCATTGGTTAAACCAAAAGGCATCACCATAAACTCATAGTGCCCATAACGAGTACGGAACGCGGTCTTTGGGATATCATCATCATGGACTCGCAATTGATGATAGCTAGAACGTAAGTCGATCTTCGAGAAGATAGCAGCTCCTTGAAGTTGGTCAAACAAATCATCGATACGAGGAAGAGGATAACGGTTCTTGATGGTAAGCTTGTTAAGCTCACGATAATCGATGCACATACGAAACGTTCCATCTTTCTTCTTCACGAAAAGAACAGGTGCACCCCAAGGCGAAGAACTAGGACGGATGAAGCCCTTCTCGGACAGCTCTTGAAGTTGACTAGAGAGTTCTTGCATTTCCGATGGTGCAAGCCGATATGGTGACTTAGCCACGGGGTTTGCTCCCGGTATCAAGTCAATTTTAAACTCGACTTCACGCACGGGAGGTAAACCACTAAGGTCATCGTGAAATACTTCAGGAAAGTCTCGTACGATAGGGACATCCTTAAGTTCTTTCCCTTTGACTTTAGTGTTGACCACGTAAGCCAAGAAGGCCATATAATTCTTGCTTAAGCACTTTCGGGCTTGAGTGCAAGACATGAGTTTAAGTCCTTTGGAAGATTTTTCGCCGAACACTTTCAAAGTATCTCCAGAGGGTAACGGTATAAGAATGCACTTCTCGAAACAAATGATCTAGGCATGGTGTTTGGCTAACCAATCCATACCAATGATGACGTCGAAGCTTCCAAGTTTCATAGGGATAAGATCGATAAGAAAATCATGCGTGTCAAGACTTAAGATGCAATCACGAATAATGACGTCAACGGTGATCGGTTCTCCATCGGCAACTTCAACGGTAAGAGGTCTTTCTAGTTTCGTATGTGGCTTAGCAAGTATGGGTTCAAACTCTAACGAAACAAAACTCTTATCAGCTCCAGAATCAAATAGGACATAGGCATAAGTTTTATTAATAAGGAACATACCTGTTCAATTTTAAAGGTATTTAACGACATAGGTAACACATGAAAAGAATTAGGTCACAAAAGTTAAAGGTAAATTAACATACCATTCACCACATCGTTGTTTGCTTGTGCTTGGTTAGCGTTGATGTTGAAAGCTCGTCCTCTTGCTTGTGGAACATTACCCACAAGACGAGGGCATTGTGGGCGGAAATGACCAGGTTCCCCACAATTGTAGCAAACACGGTTTGTGACCACGGCGGCGTTGTTAGGTGCACGGTGACAAGTCGCCACCAAGTGACCATATTTACCGCATAAAGTACAGATACGGCATGGTTGATTTCCCGGATGATGGTACCTACAAATGTTGCACATAGGCTAAGGACCAGCATAAGCCCTAGCCCCAGGCACTTGTGCCACAGGTGCAGCCGCAGGTACAAGTTGTCTTTGAGGTTGTTTGGGTGCAGCCACAGCATAATTGCGCGCTGGTGTGAACTTGCGCTTCTTGTTGTTGTTGTTGTTGTAAGACGGTTCAGCTTTAGTCTCCTTAACAGCCTCGGTAGCCGTCTTCTCTACCTTCTTTGCACCCTTCACAGACATGGTGCCCGCTCGTATATGGTTCTCGGTGAGTTGAGCGGTGATAGTAATGGCTTCTTCCAAGGTTGTGGGTCGGCTACCCACCACAGCATCTTGAATTTGGGGTGGTACACCCTTAATGAACTTCTCGATGTTGCGGGGGACAGTGTCGACCATGTGAGGCAGCAGTATACTCAACTCATGATGCCTAGTTGAGTAGGCCAAATGATCACCATCATTTTGCTTCAAGTTCCAAAACTCTTCTTCCAACTTTTGCAACTCACTTCTTGGGCAGAACTTCGCGATGGCGATGTTCTTGAACTCTTCCCAGGTAAGTGCTTGCACAGCTTCAGGTCCACGGTTTCTCTTCTCGCTATTCCACCAGGTTAGTACCCTTTGTTGGAGCACACTAGTAGCATAACGAACCTTGAGCGTCTCGGGACACTCACAATTGATAAAAGTATTCTCCATGCTTTCGAACCACTCAAGAAGACCAGTGGCTCCTTCCTTGCCACTAAAACTAGTGGGCTTGCAAGAGCTAAAGTGTTTGAAGGTGCAAGTTTGATTGTTCCCGTGTTGGTTGTTCCCGTTTTGGTTGTTGCTGTTCTCTCTATGACCATTACCATTGTTGCTAGCGTTGGTCATTAAGGTGCTATTAAGTTCAGCAACCATGGTCAGGATGACAGCAGCCATTTGACGAGCAATCATGGCGGCTAACTTACGATCGGAACTTCCACGCTTTCCATGATGACGAGACATGCTGGAATATACAAAATGAGTTAGATACGATTATTCCAAATAACAAGGATCATAATTCAACAAGGATAAGGCAAAAGTCGTAAGGCACATGGAATGGTTCCATTTGGTAACGCATTACCATTTGGAAACGTTGACACGTCAAGGTAAGTTGACCCACTCGCCTTAGAAATTTGTGTATGTTGACCATAGTTTATCACTCATCCCAGAAATCCCCAGGTAAGCATAACTAGTCCCGTAGGATTTATGCGATATGCTTGCCTTAGCCCGAGGGCCTTTTGCCAGGAAATCCAGAATACAGGTGTCTATGTGTCACACAAATTTCTTAGGTTCATGAAATCAAAACCTTGATGAGATTTTACATAGATTAGACATAAGTCTAAGGATCCAAGTCATAAGCATAAGTATACAATTCCACGTGTTGTCAAGAATAAGATTAAGAAGTTTCATTTGTCGGGGAGAGTCAAAGTGTCGAAGGTAAGTTTAGGGAGACGAGTAACAAAGTTTAAACAATTACAAGGCAAACCTATGCTAAGGCATCAAGTTGCACATAAGTAAGGTATAGCATTATGTAGCATGTAACAATATATATATTTCCAAGAATATAAATATTTTTCTAAGAGGTTCATGCATAAGCTATATGGGCTCTGATACCAATCTGTCACACCCCAACCTTGACGACGGAAACGTCGAGATGTGAGGGTTAAGATTGTTCACAGCCACATAACGCTATATTAAATTGTAAATATTATTATCATAAGTCTTAAAATGAAATACAATCATAAGTCTCAAACAAGAAATAAGTTCAATCATAACATAACATAATGTAAACTTTTTATTTCATTAACTAGGTCCAAGTCCTAGATTATTGCATGCTTCAAAAGATCACTTTAAACTTGAGGTTGACCTGAAACATGATAAAAATAAGAGTCAACTAAAATAGTTGGTGAGTTTCCAAGGTTTTCATACATAATATGAAAATGGTTACAAGTAGCAATTCATGTCATAGGTCATAAGCAAGTAAGGTTATAGAACACATATCGTTACAACCAAACTTCAACTTGATTACAAGTATAAAAGATTGGCTAAGTGTATTTGGTTCCCATGATGAACAAGCATACGTCATCAGGAGTCGGCAATACCTCGACTTTAGCACCAAATAGGCTTGTCAGGCCCAAAGATCTAAGACGTCGCCAGGCTAGCAATAGTTAATGATTGTAAACAAACTATGTATCTCATATAATCACTTACAATACACAAATAACCATGACAAAATAATAAGTTGAAATGCAAGTGATTTACAAGTCTCAAATGTGTATAAGTGTATCATGTATAAGCTATCATATTTCACCCCAAAATAGTGTGAAAATATGAAAAAGGGGCAAGGAAACTCACATGGTAAATAAGTATATAGTTGATGATTATTAAGAAAAATCGACGTTCCAACGTAATCCTTCACAAGATACCTAAATATGTATATATTTACAAGTTTTAAGTTAATAATAAGGTTAACGATTTAATTTGAACTAGGGTACTAGAATTTGGGGATTTAGAAATAAATAAGATTAGTGAACTCTTTAGTAAAATATTATTTATAAAATTTTTAAAGGAATTAAATCCTTTATAATAATTTGTGCAATTTGATTATAAAATATATATAAACGTTTTTAGCTCTATAATTATCATGATTAATCCATCACTATAAAATATATAGTGACTAAATAATAATAAGTAATTTAAATTATTATTTAAAAATCTATTTTTTTATAAAAATAAACTAAGCATTAATATATGTTTGATAATATTTAAAAAGAAAAAAAAAAATGTTAAAGTATTTATAATGGGAAATTTATAGAAAATAATTTGGATGGTTATAAAAATATTTGAAGTTTAGAAAAATCATTTTTATATTTATTAAGAATTTTTCATAATTAAAATGAGGCTGAAAAAGCCTTTTAAAAAAAAATATGCAGGTCACGGGGTTCGAACCCGTGACCTTAAGTTTGATATGTGAGTGTGAAACCATTAGGCTGGTTAGCCTATGCTTGTAAGATCTCAGGTTTCATTTATTAAATACCAACCTAAAACATTACCCACAAATCAACATATGAACCCTAGAATCATCTAACCCCAAATCGAACCCCAAATCGTTGGTATCACACAAATTAAGGTTAGGGCTATAGTTCCTCATGCGAATTCGATTGTATTGATGAGTTCATTTACCCGTTTAGATTTAGGATTGATGCCAAGATCAACCGAGATCAAGTCGCGACCGTGGGTGTAGAGAGTCAAGCAATCTTCAACGATATCCAAATCAAAGGTGCAGGTAACTTCGTGTGATGATCCGGACTGAAAACCCTCTATCAATTTCGAGTATTGATGCCCAAATGATGGTTCTCGAGTATGTTGCAGGTGACGATGAAATCGTTAATCAATTTGCTTTGTTTGTGTGTTTTCAGGTGCAATTGAGGGTTGTGAACGCTTGGAATTAGTTAGATGATAGTTTATGTTCGTTTAATTAGATTAATACCACGATTTAATGCTCGAACGGCTAAGAATCGAATATGATTCGATTATGCATTTGTTTGGACCTCGTAACCGACGATTAAATTCCTTTAAATGGTACATTCAAGTTCGAATCACGTATACGAACCGATTAGAAACGGTTTTGGTTTACGAAAACGCCTGGTTTTGGTGTTCTAGGGCTCGCCGGAGCCGCCGGAAGTTGGCCGGAAATAGGTACCGGAAAAACGGGCTGTGAATAGGGGGTTGAGTTTTGTGGTTTGGCACAATTGGCCCCTTTAGTTCTCTATCTTTGTTATTTTATGTAAGAAAACTTTTAATTCAAGTTTCAAAAATAACATAAATACCCCTTGAACTCAGTTTAAGTTTAACTTCTAACCATTTTGTTAATTTCTAAATAATTATTATTATTAATACCATTAATATTATAGTTATTATTATTTATTATTATTACCATTATTATTATGATTATTATTATTATTATACATATTATTTTAGTTATTATTATTATTATAACAATATTATTATCATTATTATCAGTGTTAAGCAATTTAATTTATTAACTCCCAATTTTAACTCAACATGCATAATAAGTCCTCAAAGTTCCATAAATGACATAAATGGCCCTTACAAGTACTAACAAAATTAACTTTTAATTATCAAAAATACGAGATGTTACATTAGTCACAAGGTCAAAAGGCAGATATGTCTTTTGATTCTACAATTGATTTTGTTTGTGTCTAGTCAATTGTATCCAGCTGGCTTTTAAAGTATAGCCGGCTGTAGGTTGTAGTATAAGTATTCCAAGTTCTAGTATCTTTCTTTATGCTTTGTAACACTTGTAAAAGAACTTGAGAAAGCAATATACTGCCTTTTTGAAACCCAAATCTCTTGTTCTGTCTCTTTATCTTTACTTGTGTTCTTTGTATCAATATATTGGTTAATCCAGTTTACTGTTTGATCAAGTTTAGTTAATCTCCTCTTTGTGTTGTTGTGTTGTAATTGTTAAGCCCTTAACCGGTCCTGCAATTGGTATCAGAGCATTTCAGGCTCTTGATATAAGATCTCACCATCTTAAGATCCCTCACACACACAAAAACTAAACTCTCCAAATGGCATCCATCTCAAAAACTGATATGGAGACTGGAACCATGAACAAATCTCCACTGATCACTCTTGGTGACTTTGACACCTGGTGTATGAGAATGGAAGGTTTCATCAGGTCTCTAGACTCAAGAATGTGGGAATCTGTTGAAAATAGACCTTTCATACCTAGCGCTCCCTCTGCTACTGGTGCTGGTATGATCCCAAAAGATGTGGCCAACTACTCTGATGAAGATAGGAAGAGAGTAGAGATTGATAGAAAGGCCATGACTGCTCTTCAAACTGCCCTTCCAAACTCTGTGTACAGAGGTTTTAAGAAGTGCAAAACAGCTAAACAGCTGTGGGATGCACTAAAACGATGTATGAAGGCTCCTCTGAAGCCAAGGAGAACAAGAAGGATCTCCTGAAGCAGCAGTTTGAAAACTTCACCTTCAAAACAGGTGAAACCATGACTCAGCAATACTTCAGGTATGTTGAGATAGTGGATACCCTAGTGGATGGAGGAGTTCCTCTTGAAAACAGGGACATTGTAAGGAAGTTCATGTCCTCACTTCCTAGGCAATGGACACACTACTGTGTGGTGATCAAGAGGACTGAAATCTCAAAACTCTTACTCTGACAGAGTTATATGGGATTCTCAGTGGCTACCAAATGGAGATGAACATGCAAGGTTCATCTGGCAACTCCAACAATCAAATGGGTTCAGCCCTGCATGTGGTTGAAAGGGATAGCATAGAACCCCAACATCATCTCATATGCTACCCTAACAACTCACCAAAGGGTCCTTTCATCACCTTCCTAGAGACACCCAGGGAGAACTACTCTCAAGGAAGCCCATTCCAAGAGACAAGCTCTTCTCAAGCCTTTGTGTATTCTGATGAAAGTTGTGGGAACTCTCTCTTCACTCTTGAAGACCTGGACTGTATCCATCCAGATGACCTGGAGTACATGGAAATAGTTCAGCAGATGGCTCTCCTCACTCATAGAGCCAAGAAGTTCTACAAGAGAACTGGAAGGAGGTTTCCAAGCAATGCAACCAGTGGAAAGTTTGGCTTGGATAAAAGCAAAGTCAAGTGTTACAACTGTAACTTGATGGGCCACTTTGCTAGAGAGTGTAAGGCACCTAAAACAAATGGTGGCCAAGCACAAACCAGACCAAACTATACTGACAAAGCCCCTCAGAATGAGAAGCCAAAGCAACATGCTGCTGTTGCTGTTGAAGAAGGAGGCTTTGACTGGAGCTTTCAGGTGGAAGATGCTTCTCCAAACCAAGCACTAATGGCAGACCATGATGAAGCCAAGGTATTGGAACATCTCTGTACTCCTGAATGCATTGCTAAAGTAAACAGATACAGGTCCTATAACTTAGAAATGAGATCTGATCTTGAGTCCTTAAACATTTAAAATCTGATTTTAGAAAGTCTGAAAATGATTACAAGTTAAAGATAGAGGACTTAGAGAAAACCATTTCAGTACTAAAACATGAACATACAGATTTTAGGACTCAAATCCAGGATCTCATAACTAAGTTGACTGAGTGCCAGGCTGAGCTTGTGATCAGCAAAGCCAAGGCAGAAAAGAGTGTTCTTGAAGAAGACCTTCAAGAACATGATATCCTCATCCCTGCACAACAAAGTGTGCTATCAAAATAGACAGGGACTGGGATCAAATGAGATAGCTCCTCCACACACAATCTTGTCTGTAAGATCTCCTAGGTGTGGAACTTGTGAAGATGAGCTTCCTCTCATAGATCCTATAAGTGAAGAGGATGAAGAAGAGATAGTGAAGAATTCCTCTGAGAAGAGTGAAGAGGAGGATTCTACTAAGGGCCACTATCCTTCTGAGGAGAAGAAATCTACTGTGATGACCAAGTCAAAGAGAAAGAACTTGATCAGGAAGAGCAAAAGAAAAGCAAAGAAGGCTCAAGAGATCAAGGCTACTTTTGACTCTAAGCAGAAACAAGTTTTTATCTCTTCAGGGTTTAAAGTAGTAAAGACTGAAGACATCAACCAAGACTCCTCAGCTAAGAGTTCTGGTTCTTGTTCAAATCATCTCAGTACAAAGAAGAAGACTGAGCTGCTGTGTACCACTGCTGCACAGCCTGGACCATCAAACTCCAAGAACAGTTCACAGCCCAAAAGAACTGTCTCAGCATCTACAAAGATGAAGGTGGAGAAGGGATGTGACCAAAGACAGTCTTGCTCTCATAAGGAGACTCTTTTGAAGAAGAAAATGTTATGTGTCATGTGTGAAAGTACCTCTCACATTGCTAAGGATTGCCCATACAATCCTAAAAGTACTATCCATATGACCAATACAAAGACTTCAAAGAGTTTCAAGAAGATTCAAGCTTCGAAAGAAAATCTGTTTCCTTCGGAAGCTCCAAATCAAAGAAGAAGGTAAATGGAAAATTACCTTCGGAAGAAAATTTGGTCTCGGAAGAAAGAAGTTCTTCCGAAGCACTGAAGTCTGCTGCAGTGACTGTAGAATCTTCCGAAGGTTCAGTCATCAAAACTTGTGAAGTCCCAAAAGCTTCCAAGGTTTTGAAGGTCAAGTCTAAGACTCCAAAGGTGGTGGAAGTCTAAGAAAGACCAAATGACTGAAGTTTCTCCATCAACAACAGCTGAAGATCCCCTAGTACAACCATAGGATCTATTACTGTTGCATTACCTTCTATTATACTTAGTGAGCCCAAGACAAGTAAGGCTTGGGTTTCCAAATGTAACTAATCATTTTCTTTGTGCAGGAACAGCTCAAGACAAGCAGGAATGTCTGGATAATTGATAGTGGCTGTTCCAGGCACATGACAGGCAATAGGTCACTACTCCATAACTTTGAGAGAATTGATGGAGGACCAGTTGCTTTTGGAGGAGATGAAGGTGGTTACATTTCAGGAAGGGGCAAGGTCACAAATGGTAAGCTCAGCATTGAAAAGGTAAACTTTGTTAAGGAGCTTGGGTACAATCTTCTGAGTGTATCCCAATTTTGTGATCAGAGTCATAACATGCTCTTTACTGAGCATGAGTGCATTGTTCTCAAGCCTGGAGTGGTCATTCCTCATGAGCACATCCTGCTCAGAGCCCCCAGGAAAGGGAACATGTACAAGATGGATTTGCAAGAAACATCTCCCTCTGGAGAAGTTTCATGCTTTCTATCTAAAGCAAATAGTGATGAGTCTTTCCTATGGCATAAAAGAATGTGCCATGTTTAAGAACATGAAAAACTAATTAAACATGATTTGGTAACTGGAATGCCAAAGAAAGAGTTTACAAGTGATGATCATTGTGTTGCATGCCTGAAAGGGAAGCAACATAAGGTATCTCACAAGCCTAAGGAAAGGAACTCCATCACTACTCCCCTACACTTATTACATATGGATCTCTTTGGCCCCACCAGTGTAATGAGTCTAGGAAGGACCTCTTATTGTTTGGTGATCACAGATGATTTTACAAGATTCACTTGGGTTTTCTTTCTTAGAACTAAGGATGAAACCCCTGAGATTCTGAAGAATTTCATCTTAAAAATTGAGAATCAAAGTGATCACAAGGTCAAAACCATAAGATGTGATCAAGGAACTGAATTCAAGAATCAAATCCTTGATACATTTTGTGATGAAAAAGGTATTACAAGACAATATAGTGCTCCCAGGACTCCTCAGCAAAACGGAGTTGCTGAGAGGAGAAACAGGACACTAATTGAAGCTGCAAGAACTATGTTGTCTGACTCTAAACTGCCCATCACCTTCTGGGCAGAGGCAGTAAATACTGCTTGCTATGTGCAAAACAGAGTTTTAGTAGTTAAGACACATGGTAAGACTCCTTATGAACTTTGGCACAAGAGAAAACCTTTCATTGGTTTTCTCAGGTCATTTGGATGTCCCTGCACCATCTTGAATACCAAGGATCAAATTGCCAAGTTTGCTGAGAAATCAGATGATGGACACTTCATTGGATACTCTTCCCAAGCTAAGGCTTATAGAGTATACAATCTCAGAACTAGAATTGTTGAGGAGTCAGCCAATGTGACTTTCAATGAACACACACCCTGTGTGGCTGGTTCTGGTCCTGATTGGCTATTTGATCTTGATTTAGTTACCAACTGTTTTAACAAATCTTGTGAGAATGTTTCAGGATCTGCAAAAAATCTAAATACAGGTGATCCTGATCCAAGATTTGAGCTAGGAAGACCCTCAACTCATACATCTTCAGCTCCAGTTGGAACTACTTCAGCAAATGAGGTTTCTATCAGCACTACAATGACAAATTCAGCTGATACATCTGGGTGCCTTCAAATTCCAGCTCAGAGGCTCCACAACCAGATAAAGATACCTCAATTGTGGAAGACAACAATGGTGATGGTGAAAGTGATCAGGAATTCCTTGATGCTAATAACCACACCATAGATGACAACATCAATGATGTCACACACTCATTGGATCAAGTTAATCTTGATAAGTGTGGTAATGTGGAGGGTGAATCATCTATGCCAGATCTAAATTTCTCAAATTTGGATCTTTCTCAGCAACTTGCTGTGATCCCTCAGCTAAGGATCCACAAGTCTCACCCCACCACAAACATCATTGGAGATGTTGTCACAGGGGTAAGAACAAGAGGACAAACCCATGAAGCAAATGTTTGTCTTCACTCTTGTTTCTTATCTCAGATAGAGCCAAAGAAAGTTGATGAAGCTCTAAAGGATGGAAGTTGGGTTGAAGCTATGCAACAAGAGCTGCTTCAATTCAAAAGGCAAAAAGTTTGGAACCTTTGTCCTCTTCCTCATGGGAAGACTACCATTGGAACCAAATGGGTTTTTAGGAATAAGAAGGATGATAGAGGAATTATCATCAAGAACAAGGCAAGACTAGTTGTTCAAGGATACACACAAGAAGAAGGGATTGACTACACTGATGTCTTTGCTCCTGTAGCAAGATTAGAAGCTGTTAGGATATTCCTGGCATTTGCTGCATCCAAGAACTTCAAGGTCTTTCAACTTGATGTAAAGTGTGCTTTCTTATATGGAGTGATTGATGAAGAGGTTTATGTCAAACAGCCACCTGGTTTTGTAGACCCTGATCATCCTGATTATGTCTGCAAGCTTGACAAAGCTCTTTATGGGCTGCATCAGGCACCCAGGAAATGGTATGAGACATTGTCTGAGTATCTTTGTAAACATGGATACAGGAGAGGTACTATAGATGGAACTCTCTTCATCAAAGGACAGGGAAATGACTTATTGCTAGTTCAAGTATATGTAGATGACATCATCTTTGGTTCAACTAATCCAAAGCTCTGCAAAGACTTTGAGAAGCTGATGAAAGACAGATTTGAAATGAGTGCAATGGGAGAACTCAATTTCTTTCTGGGAATTCAAGTGAAGCAAGTTGAAGATGGCATCTTCATAAGTCAGTCAAAGTATGTTCAGGACATACTCAAGAGGTTCAACATGACTGATTGTAAGATTGCTAAGACACCCATAGCCAGAAACCACTCCCTTGGACCTGATCTTGAGGGGGAGTGTGTAGATGAACATTTATACAGGGCTATGATTGGGTCTCTTATGTATCTTACAGCTAGCAGGCCTGATATCATGTTTGCTACATGTATTTGTGCAAGATATCAAGCCAACCCTAAGATGTCTCACTTAATCACTGTCAAAAGGATTCTAAGATACCTCAAAGGTGCTTCAACACTTGGTTTATGGTACCCAAAGAATCCTGACTTCAATCTGTATGCTTATACAGATAGTGATTATGGTGGTTGCAACATGACTGCAAAGTCTACATCTGGGGGATGTCAATTCCTTGGTGGAAGGGTTGTCTCATGGCAATGCAAGAAACAATCCTGTGTGTCTGCATCAACTGCTGAGGCTGAATACATTGCTGCTGCAAGCTGCTGTGCTCAAGTGCTTTGGATTCAAAATCAGATGTGGACTATGGATTTAACTTCAAGGAGACTCCTATCCACATAGACAACAATAGTGCTATCTCTATCACTGAGAACCCTGTGCAGCACTCAAGGACCAAACACATCAATATCAGGTATCATTTAATAAGAGATAACTATGAAAAGGGATTAATTAAACTAGTCAAAGTTCATACAGATGAACAATATGCTGATCTGTTTACAAAAGCTTTTGATGAACAGAGATTTAAATATCTAATATCAGCTATTGGGATGATTAACTTTGAGTAGATCTTTTCTTAAAACTAATTCTAATTATTTCTTAAAATATGTGTGTCCTAAGTTGTCTAGTTCATCACTTTCATAAGCTCATGTTTTCTTTGGATATAAAATCCTTTTTGAAGACTTTCCTTAGATTCTTGAAAATTTTCTGATCCTTCGGAAGATATAATTTTATCTTCGGAAGATATATTTTATCTTCGGAAGAAAATCATGTCTTCAAAATAAATAACTGTCTAAGAAATTTTACCTTCGGAAGAAGTCTAAATCTATCTTCCGAAGCTTAAATTCTTATCTCAGACACTTATTTGTTTTTAAGGACTTTTTCCTTCCGAAGCAAAATTAACTCTCGGAAGCTTTGTTGTTCCTTATACAAAGCATTCAAGTGTTTATTTCTCTTCCGAAGCAAAATTTTCAAGACTCTCAGGAAAATCTTCCGAAGTCATTTTAGCTTCGGAAGCTTTTTCATTAAAACTTCCGAAGATAATTTACCTTCGGAAGCTTTTCGAATTCCAAGAAAACTACTTTTTGAGCAAAAGTAAACTACTTTTTCAGAGGTGGGACCGACTTTCGGATTTCAAAGTTTATCCTCTTTCATTAACTTTGGTTCAAATCCCTTTTCACATAAATACCCAACGGTTCCCCCTCTTCCTCACTATCTTCCTCAATTCCACTATTCCTCAAACCTAATTCCCAAAACCGCCTTTGCTTTCTACCTTTCTTCAACCTTAAGCTTCTAAAATGGCCAACCTTAACCGCAGAAACAACCCAGATTTCTCCATGCAACTTCACAGGCAACACAACCAGGTTGCTCTGTTAAGCTCTGAGAAAGATGAAAGTTTCTCAGAGATTTGCCAATTCTTAACTCTATCCAACTACTTCACCTCCCTAACCATTGATCCTACTCTGTATGAGGATCATTTGCTTGAATTCTGGAAGACCTGCCAAGAGGTCATTATGGATGGGGAGAAGGCACTGTCTGCCACAGTGCAAGGGAGGACAATCTTCATCACTCCGGCCATCATCAACTATCATTTGCAGCTGGATGATGAAGAAGGTGAGTTGTCCTTCCCAAAGGAAGTTGTTAATCATTCCTTTGAGCAGATGGGCTATGAGGGAGATTTCTCTGTAAAGACCTTCAGGAAAGGGAAGGTCTCATCCCAGTGGAAATACCTGCATCCACAGCTTGTCAAACAAGCATGGAGGGTGGGACCAGATTCCTGAGGATCTCTCCTTTATAGTGCATGGAATGGTTCAAGGGGTCAAGTTCAGGTACTCTCAATTTGTTTATACTAATTTACTTGCAAACTTGGACTCCTTAGAGTATTACATGTTTCCTAGATATGTTCAACACATTCTTAACTGTGAACTGGGCTCACAGTTGAGGGAAACAAGTAATATTCTTAAATTGGGACAGATGAAGCCCGGCATCTTTAAAATCATGAAGAAGCCAACTGTAGGCTTCTCAGGGGTAGAAACAGCCCTAGTCCCCAAAATGTTAGAGCTCATTGCTCAAGGTGACAACCTAGCAACACAAGCTAGTGTTGAACCCACACCTTCTTCTTCCTTACCACTAAAAAGACCACAAATAACCCTCACCTACCAAAGAAAATCCAAACGAACCCTGCTCAAGCTATTGAGTCTGTGCAGGTCCCCATATACTCACCTTTACAGGAGGAAGTGGACACTAGAGCTCCCACTTCCCCTGAGGAGCAAACCACTCCCATTTCTTCAACTATCAGGGCTGAGGTTCCTCATGCTCACCCTGATGAGCTCACAAGCCCAACAGCCTTAAGCCTTCACTCTGAGTCTCAACACTCAAGTGAACAACCTTCAGGGGACAGTTACCATCCCCAGCCTTTAGATCTAAATCAACCCATTCCCAACCTATCCTTCTATACTGATGAAGACTTAGGATTCAGTGAGTACCATGAGTCTCTCTTCTTCCCCTACTCAAAGAGAGATGAGTACCTCTGATTCTCCTCAGTCTAGCCCACATCAGTCACCTGTTACTGAGGTGGACACTTCTGAACATGTTCAGGATGTCCATATGGAAGAGGCTCTCACTTCTGCAAGTGATTACATCATTAAGACCTCAACCATGGCAACTCAGCCCACTGACATCTCAACTGAGATTGCTAGTGAGCAGAGGAAAACCAGCAGCCAAGAACCTCAAGCTGGTGGTGAGAGAGAGGACTTTGGTCCAATCATCTCATCCCCCAATGATTCTTCTGATGAAGAAGAGGGGAATTTGAGACTAAAGGTGCAAAAACTGTCAAAAACATGCTCCTATTTAGTCTCTAAGGTTAGTCACCTTGAATCTCAGGTGACTACCTTACAAACAGGGTCAATGATCAGCAACTTCAGATTTCATATCTTAAGGAAAAACTAGCTGGGAGACCTTTAAGGAGAGCTCAACCAGGAACACAAGAACCTGTGGATGTGATTGATTTATCCTCCAGCTCACCTATGCAAGTGGGTGATGCTACCAAAAAGGGGGAGAAAGTTATTGCAGCCACAGAACCTGGGAGTTCTTCACAGAGAATGGACATAGAGGACTCACCATCCTCACTTGCAGTTGTGCATTCTCAGCAACTTCCTCAAGTTCACATTAATGTGGACTCTATAGACTCTATCATCAGGAGTCTCTTTGAGGAAGGTATACCAAGGGCTGTGTCATCTCCACCTCAAGGAACTTCAAACTACATCATAAGGTGGAGGTATGATGCTGACAGAAGAGCCCTTATTCTTCACAGAGTTCAAGGGCAACAAGAAGTATTTGATTTTCAAAGCTTGAACTTCTATGAAAGATTGGATCTAGTCAATATGCCACTTGTCAATCCAAGCAACTCAAGACAAGCTGACAGATTGGCTCAAAGAATCCAAGACAGGATCCTTGCAGAGTTCACTTTAAGAAGGAGACTTAGGCAATCAGGCAATGTCATCGGTCAACTGGATGTTGAGGTGGACCCTAAGATTAGTTTCATAGGGGAAACCTTGACTGAAGGCCCAGTGGCAGAACCTGAGACCCCTGTCTCATCATCAACAACTGCTGCTGCAGAGATTCACACTCCTTCTGAGACACCTGCTGGTGAAGGTGTTTCTCAGCCTCTCTCTGGCCAGAGCATGGATGCTACACCAAGCAATGAAGGCCAAGCCTCTATCCACCCTGAGTCACAAGGTCTGTGGGTGACAAAGGGAAAAGGATTATGACTCCTGAGGAAATTGAGGAGGAAGAGAGAGAGAGGAAAAGGAAGCTAAGGGGAGAAAGTTCCTCTGGGTCTTCAAGCTTTATGCAAGCTGCAATCAGGGCTGCCCCCAGACCAAATACTCAAGATGATGAGTTGAGGGCAGTCAGGATTACTTATTTACAGACCAGGAACTATGATATTGATGAAATCATCTCTCTCCCTTAGAAGAACTGAATGAACTGGCTGACATGGAAGTGTCAAGAGAGATGAAAGAAAAGAGGATGCAAGGTTACTTCTCCAATTCAAAGAGGAGAAGAGACAGAAAAGACTCTACAAGCATGCTCCCACTCTCTCCCCAGTTCAAGAAAGCCCTGTACAAGAAGATGTGGCTCCACAAGAACCTCAGGTAGACAAAGAAGAAGATAGGATCAAAATGATCAACTACCTGAGTGCCACAGGCTTCTATCAGGCAGATGCACTTCTTCCCTTGTCCTATGACTTATTGAGTTTGAGTACTAAAACAACTTGAACTTGAGTTAGTCAAAGAGAGAAAGACAACTAAGAGGAAGCTAAGGGAAGAAGCTGCAAAGTCAAGAGCCATCATCCAAAAGAGTATGAAGAAGTCTGCTGATAGACAAAGGATGATGAGCTTCTTGAAGCTATATGGATTCTCCGGAAGGAGACTTGGCCCTATGTCTCTATCCACAATGGATGAGCATATAAGGGTAATCAAGCAGAAGATTAAGAGTGGTGAACTGATTGACTTACACTCTCTTCCAAGTCAAGTCCCACCTGAAGTGGAGGTTAAGTTTGAACAACCTGAGACACCTCAACCCGGACCTCCTGCTGAGCCTCAGCAAGCTTCATCTTCTGATCCAAAGCAGGGTCAAACTCCCTCTCCTTCTGAACCTGTGAGGGAGGAACACCCAACTGAGAAAGACAAGGATGATCAACAAGGTGCTGCAGACCAGTCTTCTCAGTTAAAGTCATCTAAGAGGAAGAAGAGAATGGCTTCTAAACCAAAGTCTAAGAAGAAGAAGCCTAAATCATCTACCTCTACACCTCAGGCTGAGTCAGATCAACCTGAGGAAGTGCATGATGAGGCAGCCCAATCAACTCCAATGCAAGTGGCTCCTCTGACAGCTGAGACACCCATCTTATCCTGGACTTACTCTACCAATCCAGAAAGATGGCATGTAATCAGAGATCAAGGTGTTGAGAATGTCTATACTTGGCAAGACATAATCAACTTACCTCTGCATGATCTCTTTGAGATGAGAAGATACTATGAAGGTCTGAATGATCCTGACCATCTAATGAAGAAGGGTATGGTCATGATTGTGCTGAAGACTACTAACATCTGAAGATCTTCTAAATGTTTTGGTAGCATCAGCCTAGGGGGAGTTTGTAAGGATTCCTTTAAGTCTGATGCAAACCAAAACATCCAATGTCTCTCTGCAACAATGCACTAAGTACTGAAGAAGAATGCTTCGGAAGTTTTACACCATACACTAGAAAATACTCTAAGTGTAAAATCTTCCGAAGCCAAGACCAATATCTTCCGAAGCCAAACATGAAGTCTTCCGAAGCCTCAGAGACAAAGTCTTCCGAAGCTTCATCCTATGAAGACAGATTTCTTCCGAAGACTTTTAGTAACATGCTTTATCTGATGTACTGTTCCATAAAGCTGGACACCTTTCCGCTGCATCTCTGTAAAGTCACCAACTTACATGAGTTGGTGAAAAGGTCCATGCTTTTGGTAACTGTACATTGAGGTCTTGAGTCTGTAACTTTCTACTTTATGTACTTTATCCTTTTTGTAATAGATAAGGATGTGAGCTATGGCATGTCATAGTCACAAGGTCAAAAGGCAGATATGCCTTTTGATTCTACAATTGATTTTGTTTGTGTCTAGTCAATTGTATCCAGCTGGCTTTCAAAGTATAGCCGGCTGTAGGTTGTAGTATAAGTATTCCAAGTTCTAGTATCTTTCTTTATGCTTTGTAACACTTGTAAAAGAACTTGAGAAAGCAATATACTGCCTCCTTGAAACCCAAATCTCTTGTTCTGTCTCTTTATCTTTACTTGTGTTCTTTGTATCAATATATTGGTTAATCCAGTTTACTGTTTGATCAAGTTTAGTTAATCTCCTCTTTGTGTTGTTGTGTTGTAATTGTTAAGCCCTTAACCGGTTCACAGTCTGGAAAGTGATCGGCCACAATTTGCAACATATCTGAAGTATTGTTGAGATGCTATGGTTACACTACTTTGAAGGTGAAGTTTTGCAAACTGCTGCTTCAAGAGATGCCCTTCTTATTCTCAGTTGGCTCGTTGGGACCATGCTATACATAAGCTTTAGGCTTCCAGCATAGTTGCTTGGCATTTTGCATCACTGTCTTGAAAGCATCTGTAGATGGAGTTTGAAGAACAGTTTGAGAGGGTTTCATGGACTTTCTGATCAAGTTCTCTTCTCTTTTCTTTTCCTGTCTTCTTCTCAGTAATAGTCAGGCCACGCCTTTGGGAATCATAGCTCACCTCCCGTAGTTCTGGTCAGGGTGCTTGGTATGTTAAGGTCCTTAAACAACATAAGTCCGCACATCCTGGAGTCTTGAGACTGGATAACGTCCTTGCCATTCTTCGACACCAGTATCAAGTCTCAGGAGTGGATCAGGATGGTAGACTTTGTCAATGGTTCCTGAGTTCCATAGTGCAGCTTAGTAATAGCTACCATTTGAGTTGTTAAGTATTTTGATTGTGTGTGAGGGATCTTAAGATATGTGAGATTCTTATATCAAGAGCCTAGGAATGCTGCCTGATTACCAATGCTATGAGCACGTTAAGGTAATAGCATTCTTACAACAGGCTACAACAGCATCAGCGATGAGTTATCGTAATAATAGCCGTTTCAGGGTATGCACCTTGCAAGCACAACTAACACACAGGCGAGGAGAATTCTTTATAATATTCTTAACAATCAAATAGTGAATCTGGTTAACTTATAATAAGATGCTAAGAACACAAGTAAATATGTGAGACAGTTAAGATAGCAAACAACACAAGTGTATGTTTTAAAAAAAATGTTGTATATTGCTTCTTCTAAAGTTCTTTTAATAAATGTTACAAAGCATGGAAAGAAAGTTACAAGTAGTCTTGAGATACTTTATCTACATCCTAACAGCACGGCCATACTTTGAAGGCCAGTTGGATACATAAGACTAGACAACTCAAAATCAAATGTAGAGTCAAAACGGCAGGTTGCCTTTTGACTATTGACTATGGCATGCCATAGCTTCACCATCCTAATATATTACAAAAGGATAAAAGTACATAAAGTAGAAAGCTCAGACTCAAGACCTCAATATACAGTTACCAAAAACATGGACCTTTTCATCACTCATGTAAGTTGGTGACTGAAAAGAGTTGGCAGCGGAAAGGTGGTCCAGCTTTATGGTAAAGTACATCACATATAAAGTATGTTCATAAAAGTATTTTTCGGATAAATCTGTCTCACTCTTTGGCTTTTTAAGATTTGGAAGACTTCATTTTTGGCTTCGGAAGATGTTGATCTTGGCTTTGGAAGATTTTAACACTTAGAATATTTTCTAGTGCATGTGTTAAACTCCGAAGCATTATACTTTTCTACTTCCGTGCATGCATGCAGAGAGACTTTGGATGTTTTTGGTTGCATTAGATTTAATTGGATATCCTTACAAATCCTTTTAGATTTTTTCATTCTTTTTCATCTTGATTTTGAGGATAGAGGCTTTCGATCATGATTTGATGATGTTGGTAGAGGGTCAATGGACTCGCTAATCTAGACTTAGAAGAGGCACAGATGGTTGAGCTAACGATGGCTTTTTCTGTTACCACTTTTTTTGGAAGTTTAGGCTTGACTTTAAAGATTGGCAATTGTTCTCTCAAAGGAGGTAGTTTTCTAGCTTCTACCCTTTGTTTATTTAAAGCCATAGTACTATTTATATTGGCCCCACCTTTGCCCAATAAAGCTATAATATCTTATAAATTGCATCATTTTTCTATATTAGTGTGTTTTTTGTTCTTCATTTCTTTGAAACAACAATCTTTTTGTTTTCTTTTCTCCTTCTCTTCTTTCAAATTCATTTTCTAAAGAGTATCTCAGTTGTCTTCTGCATTTAACTCATTAGTACTCTAAGTGAGTACTTTATTCAAAAATTTCTCTAAGTTTTAGAATTTACATGTGCGTATAAGGTGAGCATGTGAGCATAAACAACTATTCATGCGTAGATCCACACATAGAATATTTTATTCATACTTGAACTCTTCAATACTTAGTAAATCATGATTCTCTGAGGTCTAATAATTCCCCCTTAAGGATTATACTGTGTGAAATGATATCTTCATTTTTATTGGATAGCTTTATGAATCTTTTGTAGTAAGTAGACTTTTAGGAATAATGGTTCTTTAGTATTAGGCTTGACAATGATCTTTATTTTATTAATGAAACGCTGTGCTTCTTGAATTTAACTTCTATCTAGCACATATACTTGTATCTTGCTCATTTGTAGTAGAGTACTCATTGACATCTTTTGGTGTGTCTTTAGTTGATTCATAACATTAGGTTTTTAAAACCTTGAGGTGATGAAATATTATTATATTGATTTAACTTCAAATTATTATGATGTTGTCGATTAAGTGAATTAAATCATTGAATATAGTTAGTGTAATGTGACTTGGTTCTTCATTAATGTAACAACGCTTAGATGGAAACCAAGTTTGACTCGGATTTTCAAACCATGTCATATTCGAACGACTTGACCTGTATATTTGAGATGAGCTTTGGAATGATGAGAGTCGCTATTTCGATAACCTGTTTATCCTAATATCGTTTCACACATGTCTCAAAATTGATGATGATATTTGTCAAACTTATCATAAAATCTAGCTTTTGTGTAATATTGTCCGTTTGACTTTAACTCATTTATCCTGGGCACGTTATGTCTCATTGATTATTCGTTTTCCTTCAGACTTGTTATTGCAGAAGTGCTAGTCTTTGTCGAACTCGTCTTACAAACACTGGTTTCAACTTGTCAAAAATATCAGAAAAATTTATTTTTAAGAATCAAGCATTTGATTCCTTAAAAGTATGTACTTCTTTTCCGAGTTCTCCATGATGGACAAACCTTTTCTTAAAATCAATTTTCAAGTCAAATTTGTTTTGTCTATTTCTTTTATCCTTTCTCTTACTTTTATTATTAAAAAATTTTTTTCCATTAAACTTTCAGATTTAAACCAGATTTTGAACATGACATTTTAAAATCAGTTTTGAACAAAATACATTAGAGTACACGTCATAACATGGCTACTTACAACAAATTTGAAAATATCATCATTATAATATTCTTTTAATACATAAACCGTTCCCTTTAAAAATTTATTTTATTACATGTTATTTTATATATTAATTTTAAACCCTCACTTTCACTTGCAGATTCACTAACATAACCTTCTACGATCCCTCAATGAACTCCTTGTCTTAGTACTCCATTGTGACGACAAGACAACAACTAGTGACGACGATGGGCGGTAACATAACCAATACCCAGGTCATCTCCCCGACCTACTCTCTTTAGAACCCACGTTGTCATAAGGTAGGTAGTTGTACGAGATGCATAAGAGGTGGTGAAATTTACTGTTGAAAACGTTGATTTATAAAGATATAACTAGGTTAAATCCGGTGCGCGCGTTGCGCGAAATTTGATTACGGTTTTTTGCTTGTCTTTACATACAAAGGTTTTCATCGGCTACCAACTTTGTGATCATGTTGTTTTTTATCCAAAAGTTACTTCCTGGCCGTTTTTAACATGATCTGACGGATTGTTAATTGCAAAAGGCATTTTTGCCTACAAAAGATGGTGTATTTTGCATTTTGCAAGTTTGTTATAGGTTTCAAAATGTAGCATAGATATATACCAGCAACTTCAAAAGGTTTTTTATGATCCTTTTTACCCATCCTTTGGTTTTTTTCCACTTGTTGCGTCTGTTTTTTTAATAACAGAAGGCAGTTAGGAAGTAGTTATTTAAGGTATATTTCTGTATGTATTTATTTTTGTTTTTCTCCTACTTTCTTCACGGAAGAGTGCTCTTTTTGTTGATTGCCTTGGTTCACGCCTCTGCGTTGCCTGAGATGTCAATGGAGTTGTTGGCACCGGTGTGGTTGTTGATGATGTCTGTTGTGTGTTCACCTCCACACGCTTAACTGCACAACGCAACATTCATGTTCTACTGTTTTTCTGTACCTGAATGTGGAACACATATTTTTTGTTTAAAATCAAACGCAAAGTTGCATCTGGGTCTGGCGTTACTTTGTTATTCAGCTGTAACGGGTCGCCTTGAAGTACAGTTGACACCAATATCGACCTGTTTAAACGACTAATTTCAAAATTATACAATGTTATTCAGCTGTAACGGGTCGTATTGAAGTAAACTCGCTGTCAATTTCGATCCACTTAAATGACTAATATTAAAATTTTACTTTATTTGCATCCCTTTTCTCAACGTGCAAAAACCACTAATTTTAAAAGCATACTTCACTATTTGTTATGGGTTTTATTATAGTACACTTGGTGCCAATTTCGACCCGTTAAACGACTAAATTTAAAACTATACCATATTTGATTTTTGGTTCTAAAGTCAAGTAGTGCACTTTGTCTATCTATAGTCTAAAATGGAACGGGTCAAAAGGATCAATGGGTCAAAGTCGATCAAAATAGGTGGTTTTCACTCTCTAAATCTATTTTAAAGTAACTGCTTAAAGTTTTTAACTCCCAACTACTTATTTAAGAGCCATTTAAGCAATTAAAAGTGTTTTTAAAGAAACAAAAATCAGTTGAAAATCATATCCACTAACGACCTGAAACTACCTGATACTTCTGAAACAATAGTCTGTACGCTGCCAATCCTCTCGTGCGAAAACCTATCATAGTTTACACATGTTTGAGTACCCAGCATAAGCACAAATCTGATAAAGATAAAGAAATTATCAGATATTTTTTTGCATTTGTGGTCGGTTTTTATTACTTTTAAATAGCAATGACTCCGAACAAAATTAATCTTTTGGCATAAAAAAGAATTCACCTTATGCCTACTTAAAACTGCTTTCATTTTGTCTTCCTTGTCATTTTCCTCAGCGCACTTCACTGCAAATGCAAAACAATTATATAAAACAATAGGCACACTTAAACCTTTTCTTGTCAAACAAATAAAGTCTGCATCTATATTGAGTAATGGAGATGATCAGGTTACGTACTCGAATAATGGAGATGATCTGGTGCTCCAGTGGCCCGTCAGTAATACAAATAACTATTAAAAATTCTATATTGGTGCGTAGGTTACAACCAAAAATGACACAAATCACTGTCTTAGAAAATTTAATGCATTGAATGCATTTGTGTGCTGCATCCAAGTTGTTGCTGCATGTTTGTACCTGTGATCTCAATTATCCAATTATTTACTACTCTTCTACTACAAAATTATTTAGAACTATTATCAAAGTAAAAAAACCAATATATGACCCTGATGTTCTATCACTATAAAGGGCGTATAATATATGAAACCAACAAATTTTAAAGGATAAATAATCTGTCTGCAAAAAAAAAAAAGAATCCACATAAAAATAATGCAAAAAATAAATTCAAAGGAAAAAAATGAATACAGATCAAAAGTGAATATATATGACATCAAATATACCGAAGTTCAACCAACGAAAACAAATTCACTTATACCTTGATTTCTGAAACTTGGCTTTTTTAAATTTTTTTAAAGGTTCCAATCATCGCTCATTAATGTGACTGGATTTGCCAACCTTCAATGTCTCTGCAAAGTATTAGACGAAACAAACTGATAATGTATAAGAGCTAATATGCGAAAACAAAATAAATTTAATTCTACCTGCATTTATGCAGAAGTTCTTCCAAGAGCCCAAACATACAATCTTTAGCTCATTAGCAAAAATCAGCATTAATCAGCCTTCCTCAATTGTTTTTCCAACTGTGATAGCTAGGAATGAGTTTTATGCGTCGACTGAACTCTCATATTCTAGCCTTGTCTACATTAAATAGCCAATGCAAGTGCTACAAACAATACTTGTCCTTACAACTGAACTAATTGAAAATGGCACAACCCTAAACACCTGCAAAACCATAAATAAGAAACAAAAAAGGTTCGACAATGGAAGAGATACGCAATCAAATATTAAAAATGACGGGGGAGCAGATGCAACGCTAAATATTAGAATACACAAACCTTTTTCAACCAAAACCCTATACATGAATAAGAATATGTTAGTGTTTGGGTTGAATAACTCAAGTGGGCAGCCTGTGGCTTACCAACCAGGCTATCGATTAACACCCTGTAATACATGAGATTTGTATTGTTACAGAGGCTGCAATTGAATCTTCCAATGCCTTGAATCAACGATGACTAAAAACAAAATCATAAAGTATAAATTTCTACCAAATTTAGGGTGAAAATAGGAAGTGGACTTATACATGGCGAATTATTGATAAATGATGGGGATGGAAGAAAATTCAGCTACCTGTGCATAGGCGCTTTTGTGAATTGTGATACCAACCGTTCAGAATTGATGCTTCTATCGTAGTCGTAGGAAATCGGTTCCGCTTCTCCGGTCGGCAGCGGCACCCGGTACGATCTTCAAAAAATAACATAATCGATTAATATCATGTCCTCATCCTCATCAACAGACAACCACCGCCATAACTCGGGTCACGGAAAGGGGAATACCAACCAACCACCATTCAATTTGGGTAAACAAACCCCAACCACCACCATGCAGACACTGTGACGGTGGGTCCGTCACCAACAGACACCGGACGGTAGACCTGTAGTTCATTCCATGACAGCGGCTAGGGTTCCCCTTCCTCAAACAAACCCTAACCACCACCGAGCACACACCGCGGCGACGGTATCACCGTCACCGACAGGAAGCAAACGGAGACCGGTTGGCACACCGACAATTCTTGCAATAGCCAACGGCGACGAAGGCGGCATCGATTCCCCTCTCTTTCCACAAGAGCCCCAAACCCCTCTCGCATCGGCGGGAGAGAAGAGCGACCGGATGATCGGCGATCTTCGCCACGAAACAGACGCCACCTAGGTGGCGGCATCTAGATACCACCAGCGGCGTCATCGCCTCTACCGGCAACAACAGTCGGGACACACAGCTCAACTGCTCAACACCAACACAAATACCCCTTCTCTCATGTCGGGACATACTCATTAAAAGAAGGAGGGGGTAAAATATAAAATTTAGAAACTCTAGTGGCCAAACAACTAACTTAAAAAAACCACTGCTGATCAAGTTCATCTTTTCATATATAGGATAATAATATATAGGGAGGGTAATTGTTATTTCGTGTTAAAAAATAATTTTTTTAAAATACTTGATACGTACTAAAAAGAATTGGGGATTTGGACCTTGCATCTTTCACGTTTCATGAATGGGGCAGACTGCCCTGGTTTGTATATTTCATTTGTTTTCAACCGGCGTTGAACCCAGCGAATCCGAATAATGGAGGAGGACACCACCAAGATTTCTTCTTCTCATCCGACGAAATCTAATCCTGTTAACAACACAAAGATAAGAGAAGAACCCCAGCCTTCTGCTTCCCAACATCACGTACGTCGCTAAAACCCTAGACTACCTTACTGAATTCTTGTTTTCACAACTTCATGATTCGTATAACAGGATGTGTGTTGAACATGCTGTTTTCATCTGATGCGATTATTTCAGCAATGCTGTTTGCTAATTCGTCGTAGGGTTTCCATAAAACCCATGTTGTGTCCCAATTATTATATGTCGTCTGCTTAATCTCCATTTGTTTATTTTGTTTAGGCTAGTAGGTATATGACCCTTTCATCGCGGCCCATCGGTTATTTTTTTCACCTGTCCCCTTTTCATTTGCATTTTACATATAAAAAAAGTTATTTGATGTTTATAAGAAGCTCAATTTAGCAGTCGGATAACCTCTCAGTAGATTCTAAAGAACATTGGTAATCTTTGTTTTTAGGACTATGTTATTTTAACAAATTTGATATTGGAGCTGCATGATTCAATAGTTGTACTTTATTTTGTGGGTTTATTTTGCAGTCTTATTAATGTATAGATGGATCTGATGTATTTGGGTTATCTTCGGTCAGTTTCTTGTAAAGCAAGATATATGTAGAAGGATTTATAAGATTCTGAAGCTGAGTTTAGCAGGTGGGAGTCCTAGAAGTTTTTAGTTAAAGGGCGTACCCTGTGCATTTACCTCCCGCTTTGTGTAGGGTCTGGGGAGGCCCCCGATCACTTTGCAATCTGATACACACAGTCTTACCTTACACTTTTGTACAGGTCGCTGTCTCCCACGGCTGAACCATGACCTCAAGGTCACAAAGGATCAACCTGGCCAGTTGCTCCTAGATTTTATTAGTTATATCTGTCAAATTACATGAGTCTACGTGTAGGTAGATGCATCCACTCATCTTTGTGTTGGGTTATTTTGTAATCTTGTAGTTAGTTACTTTTTGTTTACGACTTTACGTCATACTTTGTTTGTTTTTAATTGGTGCATGTCTTCTTATAGGCGCAAATTTAATGAAGGTATAACCAATTCAGTTGTTAATATAGTGGGAAACCTAAATGCTAATGGAACTTGCATTTTTCTTTCTGAATTCTGCCTAATGTTTTCATGGTAATACATTGAGTTTCTTTCAGGCCTTTGCAGGCTCTCAGCTTCCCTAATAGAACCATACTTCAAGCTGCTTCATTGGACAAGGGTACCATTGTTGTTGAGAAGGGTAAGCTGGACTAATAATTTAAATTTGTTTTCTTCTTTAGAAAGTCCACAAACAATATTACATTCTGTTCTGTTGGATATCTTCCCTATAAATAAAGGTGTATAAAGTACCATAAAGCTCATTTTTAGGTTAATCTTAACATGTTCGTTATACTTACTTAACAGATGCAATTGCAGCCACTCGCACAAATTTACATTAGACAAATAAACACATAAATAAAACATGGGATTTGACTGATTACTTGAAATGAATAGTACAATCTCTTTTCTGATGTTTATTTCATACTTGATAGGAGTGTCTGCAGTGATTCATAATGCTGCTGTAGCTTCCGGAACTACTGTGCGCTCAAACAAACGTAAAGGTATGGAGAAGAATCGAGTTCCATTTGTGATTAGTTTTTCTGATGATGACAGTGGCAGTGACTCTGAAGAATACAAGAAAGGAAGCATAATGGAGTCTGATCAGTTGACGCTTGGCTCCGTTGAGAACAAAAAATTGTCCACTACATTGGTGAGTTCACAGTCACAGATGATGCAACAAACTGCCAAAACTAACACCAAGACACCCAAAACATCATCCACGAGTCGCACATTTCTCTCATCAGGGAACAGGGTGAATGGAACCAAATTCAAGAATGGTGGTAGCACGTTTGTTGGGGTAAAAAGCCATCTTAAAAAATCTAATCCCCCTAGCATAATTAACTTTGGCCAAAATGTTCATATCAACAGCAATAAACTCCAAGACCTAAGGCAATTAATTGCAATTCGTGAAAATGAGTTAAAGAGTAAAGCTGGCAAACTTGATAAGGAGGTAGCTTCATGTTCCAAAAAGAACAGCACCGATATTAATTTGACAAAAAATGTTGTTAAGAGCAGAACTTCTACTGAACTTGTAGCTGTTAAACCAAAGGAACAAGAAAAGAAACGTCTTAAAGTTAGCGATCCACCTAGAAATGTCATACTCTCTGTCGGTCAACATGATAGGCCTCCTTCAGAGTCAACAGTAGCAACTGCAGATGCAATATCTGTTCGTCAACATGATAGGCCACCTTCAGAGTCAACAGTAGCAGCTGGATTAGCAATTTCTGCTGGTCAACATGATAGGCCTTTTTCAGAGTCAGCAGTAGCAGCTGGAGTTGAAATTTATGATGGTCAACACGACAGGCCTCCTTCAGAGTCAACAGCAGCAGATGGCGTTACAAGTTCTCTTGGTCAACATGGAATATCTGCACTGGAAAATGATGGCTTGAAGGGTAACTGTTCTGACAAAGAAATTTTAGGCGTGCCAAGGCAGTCCAGTACAACGCAACAGCAGATAAAGGAAGTGAAAACTCATGACATCCCTTCAAAGAATCTATCATTAGGTTGAATTTTTTTTTCAATTAATTGTTTATTTAGTTAAGTGTGTGCTTATCATTACTTGAGAAGGCATAATAGATGGCAACTATTGAATGTATAGGTAGTGGCATAATCAGGAATAGCAGGCAGCATAACAGAATCACGAATCTGGGGGAGTCTTCTGCACAATTAATGGCTAAAACTGATAAAATTTCTCCACCTAGACAGGTACGGAGGAAAAAATTTAGAATGCAAGAATTTGTTTTCATCTCTGAAGCTTATTTACATTGATATTCTTTCATGCAAAATACAGTTAAGAAACACTATTTATTAAACCACAAAACGACTTTTGGTCGCATTTCTAGAACCAAGGCATCACCACTTAGCTCCCTTAAGTTTTATGGTTTATATAAAATTTTCAGGAAAAGCATCACAATCAAATGATGATTTTTGCTGTACCCTTTTTAGATATATTGTTTCAAAATGCATTGGCAATTTTTTGCTCATGTACTAATTTCGTCTTATAAGTATTTAGAATATATGTTACTAATAATTGAAATGAAGTTTATAAACAATGTTGATATTCACTTGCTTTTAGTCACTTTCAAATTCACAGTTTTTCTGCCAAATTCCATATGTTGAACTTGAAGTGAGAGTTTTTATTATGACAGTTTCTTCTTAGTGTTTTGCAAGCCACATGGGCCATAACTAATATAAGCTAAACATCGGTGTAGCTTTCTGTTTATGCTGTAAGTTTCAATAAATGATACTTCTAAGAGAATAGTTTCTAAATTTCCAAGGTGGAAAGCTAAATAGCTTGACACATCATATCAACACAAATTCATACACAATTGATGTTTCGAAAAAAGGTTCATTCCAACACAGTTGGGGCACACATATTATATGCCATTATAGACAAGATTAACTTCTATGTGATGATGAGTCCTAATGAATTAGTCCCTGCATATTAAACACTTTATAACTTATATCAGCATTAGTTACTTGAGAAAAGGCATTATATAATTAAACTATTCAAATAATACAACAATAAAACAAATATAAATAGGGGTTAAAGAATATAAGATGATGAATACAAAAAATCATTCACACTTTCATTGGTCCTACTAGTCAGTTACATTATAGACCTGTAAGTAAGAGTCGTTTAGCATTCATCTTTATCATGAACTTGGACGTGAACTCTGTAGTTGCAAGGGTTTTTGCCACCTAAGTCTTTGTGTGCTTTTGATTGGGAATAGTCAAAATCTTATTGGTAATTTTTGTTTGATAATTAAGCACATTGTTGTGTTTGATCTCTCCTACATACAATAGTTGTGAGGAATTAACACAGGATTTACTAGGTATTTATCTATAAATCTTAACCAAGGATACACAAATAAAAGAAGAATAAAGAACAAGACTACTTGCCTTATTGACTTCATGTGATTACTAGTGCTACTTGTGTATTTCATTAATTTAATTCAACCTGGTTGTGAATCCAAGGTTTGTAGAGTGTCTTTTGTAAATACCCAATTGCAATCCGAAGTGTTTGCCTTCATTGTTAATTTTGTTATACACGTATACTATTATCCTGGAGTTACAATACAACCCCTAGCCATTTATTTGTCCTGGGGACTGACATAGACCTTAGTCCTATATGTTAACCTTTTTTTTGGAGGTAGTCACATCTGATTTCTTTCTCAAGCCTCACTAAGGCCGCAAGGGCACATTTTCAGAGAAAAGAAATCAAATTAATGTAATTAATTCTTTTTCTTTTTTGGTAGAGGCTGTAATGAAAAAAAGGATAAATGAAATCAAAATCATTTCCCTCACCTCCCTTTTCAGTTCTCTCCATTTGGCAGAGAATACAGAAAGCTCAAATTTATAATATGATTTGTCGTGGTCTTTGCACTTGTCAGCCAATTGGAGAATTTTTTAAAACCTTATCCCCATTCTCTCCTTCACCCTTGCCAATATTGCGATTTGGATACCAACGCCATCTGCTGCTGCAGCTCGCTGCCATCTGCTGCTCCTGTTCGCCGCTGGTTACATAATCGTACCTTGTAATCTTTTTGTCCAATTGTGTTGAATTGCTAATATCCAGATTCAGATTACATGCATTCTCTTTTTCTTTTTTTTTTTTGGTTTTTCTTCTGAATTTGTTGAATCTGTGTAGGATTTTAAATACACTAATTCCAGGTCATATCTGATCTGACACATATAATACAGGTTCAACATCTTCTATATGCATCGGTTTTCTGATTTGTTTCAAGATCTGTTAATTCTTTTTTCAGACCACTTGGGTTTAAAATATGACAAAGCACAAATTGATAATGGTGTTATCTTCATTAATTAATAATATTCATTTTTATTTCTCTTCTTTAAGCTACCAATCTGAAGAATTCTTCATCTCACCTCTCAGCTCTTACCTCTATTGTTACCAAACAGTATTTTTCTTCATTTCTCTATATCAAATTAAGGTTACTGGAGCAACATACCTCAAACTAACATTTGAGATTTAAATTATGGTGAATTATAAGTTAGCAATGCATCATGTTTGTGTGTAAGCCATGCTATTCTAGTTCTTGCCGCTTCATTTATTAGACTAATTGTTCTTGTTAACATAACTTTGCTATTTCAAATAATGACTATGTAACTGTATGTTACTCTAACAACTCACTTAGCTACATGAAAAGTATGAACCTTAGCACTTATGCACCAATGTGTTGACCTGACTATGAGCAACTACCTTGTTGTAATCCAATTCAAGGGTGCTCTGATGAATTCAAGCTTTTGGAATCATTTTGGTGCCACAACTGGTGAGATGGATTTCAAATCACTATTGGAAATTGAGGAATTGCAAGATCAGGAGCTGGATGAAGCACAGGAGCATAGGCGCAAATGTGAAATCGAGGAAAGAAATGCTTTAAAAGCTTACCGCAAGGCTCAGAGGGCATTAGCTGAAGCTAATACTAGATGTTCCTATCTTTATCATAAAAGAAATTTGTTTTCAGCTAACATTCGGCCTCATGTGATGGAGGATTCGAATATGTTCTGGTCAAATATGCCACATCAGCATACTGAAGTTAATGTGAACTCTATAACTAACATGTCAGAAAATGATATGCCACACCATCAAGTGCAGAATGAGAGTGGTGAGCCTAGCACTAGTGGATCAGAACCTCGGGAGGTAGAAAAACCAAATGATGCAGGCTCTTCACTTCATGAGAATAGTAGTAATAATATTTTAATTGAGGATGAACAGACATCTGCTTTTGGGCATAAAACTGGTTATTCAAGTTTAGATAGTCATGGAGAAGGAATATGTAGTGAAAGGAATACGGAAATAAATAATAATTCTGTTACCGTCGACACCACTGAGGACTCATTGCTTCTAGAAGCAACATTGAGGTCTCAACTGTTTGCTAGGTTAGGAAATAGAACTTATAAGAAGAACGAATCAGGTCAGAGCATGGAGGCTGCTACTGTAGAAAGAGAGGATGGGGAAATCATGGAAGATTTTGGAAACTTGCCATCTTCGGAGATAGAGAAGGACCAAATTAATGATTTTGGAGGTACATATTATCTGTATTTTCTAGTACTCAAGCACTTCTGTTTCATTCATTGTTTATGATTTATTTTTATTATCATTATTATTATTATTATTATTATATTTATTATTATTATTATTATTATTATTATTATTATTATTATTATTATTATTATTTTATTATTATTATTTTTTTTTTTATTATTATTTTTTTTAATGTATTTTTATTATATATATATTTCTTGCAATAAAAAGATATTGTGATGTCAGAGAAAAGTATATTTGAGCAACCTGCGAGTATCGAAGACCAGTGTGATGTTGAGAAGTATCCTGTCGCTTATGGATCTTTTTTGGCTGAACCCATTCTGAAGAGTGCTTTTGGCCATGTAAAGTTAACAGTTATGGTTAGTTCTATGCAGTGGCACACTGAAAACACACAGATCCACACTGATGATGTTGTTGGTGGGCAGAAAGTTGTTAATGATGTTTGTGGGGCCCAACCTATTGATTCAGTTTCCAATTCTTTATTGGAACTTTATGTCAGTGAGGTTGGTTCGTTTTCCAACAACTTACCAATCAACCCCTTTTGGCCTCTTTGCATGTTTGAATTACGAGGGAAGTGCAACGATGACGAGTGTCCTTGGCAACATGTCAGAGATTATTCATCCAAAAACATTAATTCCAACAGCAATGGTATGAAACTATAAATTTTATGCCTTTTCTTTTTAAACTATGTTTTCTTTGCTTTGATATATTATTGCACTATCTATGCAGATCGTGGGTCCCTTTGTTTGGCTCCACCTACTTATTTCGTGTGCGTAGATAGTTTGGAAGTTGATTCTCATCCGTATAAATATCTTGTAGCTCAAACCATTGAACAACGTTGGCAAAAGTATTTTAGTGCTTCCTTGGTTGTTTCAAGTTCATTACTTGCAGACTTGAACTCAGACGAACTGTGTCTACATGGCCCAGAAACACGCATCGAGGTCCATGGGGTTTGGAATAGACAATCATCATATTTTCATGGTCAAAGTGTCAAAGAGGTCAGTCCACATGCTCATTTATATATTTTGGTTTTATCGGTGCATTCTTTTTTGCATAATTTATAGGAAACCTCTTTGAAACTAATTATACCTTGCTATCAATGATGTAGGTAGACATTTGACTTAAATCTGTTAAAAGTGATATTGATATTTAAATGTAAATGTAGGCATGTGATTAATTATTATAATTATTTTTGGTTTAAGAAGGTAACTGAAAAAAAAGGTGAAAAAACAGTTATGTATTAATTAACATTTTTAGTCAATTAAACCTTTGAAATGATGTTTCCTTTGTTTTCTAACATTTATATATAAGTTACGTTTATATAGGGTGTGCCTGATGAACATATGGATGATATTTATCAACGCCTTGAAATGGCCTTTCTTACACTCAGTAAGCAGAAGGGACACACTGAGGTAATTGTGTTTCTACCTCTTTCATGTGTTTTTAAATGTTCTAGATGTTATATGTTTTATTGTTTGATCAATAAAAATTATGCAGTCTCTTATTGTCCTAGCTCGAGCCCTTGAGGAACATCCCACATCTGTACTTCTCTGGATTGTTTATTTGCACATTTACTATAGCAGTCAGAAGTCAATCGGAAAAGATGACCTGTTTCGTTATGCGGTATGTTCTTTGTTTTCTCTTGCCTTTGTAATGGCGTATTATAAGAAAGCAGGCTATTATTTATATAGAATGTTTTTTGATCACTTAAATTACATTCATTATTTATAGACTTGAATATATGTATCAAAAAGTGTTGCAGGTCAAACTGACTGGTCCTTAAGAGTTATCTATTTTGACCTGAACCCATTTTAGCTCTTTGTCAATAAACTTTTCAATGACAGTCTTTTTGTCAGGGTGTTCTCCATATTTGTGGTATAATTTTTTTCATCTAGTTTGTTTTTTCCTTGTGAAACGTATTTGTTTTTGTATCCAGATTGATCACAATGAGTCATCGTATGAGCTTTGGCTGATGTTCATCAATAGTCGGGAAAAACTTGATGATCGATTGCTTGGGTATAATTCCGCGATATCTGCACTATGTCGTCATGCATCCACCCCTAACCGAGATGCGGAGTTTGATAGTGACTGCATCTTAGATCTCTTTCTACAAATGATAAATTGTTTATGCTCTTCTGGTGAAGTCAACAATGCTATCCAGAAGGTATACTGGTTGTTATCCTCTACAAACAGGTCCACTGATCTCCATGTACAATCTCTTCCTGATATCCAGAAATTCTTAACAATTCCCGACAGATGCGTCTTATGGATTTGCTCTATATACTTGCTAATGTATAAAAAATTACCTGATACCGTATTCCAACAATTCGAATGTCAAAAAGAATTATGCTTGATAGAATGGCATGCTGTTCACTTAACAGATGATGAAAAACAGCAAGTGGTAACCCTGATAGAACTTGCCACTGAGTATATTGATACCAAATCATATCAGAGCAAACGGATAGCTATATCAACGCAGCGGTTTGCTCTTAATCACATCAGATGTGCAGCTGTCCTTGAAGGTTTTATTTCTTGCAAGAACCTGTTGCAAAAATACATACAGTTATATCCATTTAGCTTGGAACTTGTTCTTTTATCAATTCGGGTCAGTGGGGTTGACTCGACTGAGTCAACATTTGCAGCATTTGAAGAAGCTCTAAGTAACTGGGTCGGAGAACATGGTATACAATGTATTTGGAACCAATATGCCGAATATGCCCTTGAGAGTGGAAAAATCGATTATGCAAAAGAGATTATGGAGCGATGGTTTCACTCTAGTTCTGAAATTCATGATCAGAAAACTGAAATCATAAATTTGAGCGCATGGATGTCTAGTTTGACCGAGACTGATATTACATTCGGTTTGCTTAATTTCTCACTACATAAACAGTTGCAAAATAATCACACAGAAGCCCGTATTGCCCTCGAGCAGGCCCTCGAAGTTGCTTCTTCTGATGATTACAATCATTGTGTGAAAGAGCATGCAAGTATTTTGCTCAAAAAGGATTTTGGCTACAGTAAGGCCCGTTTACACAGTTTCTTGAACATGATGAACCGTTACCTAATGGATTCACGTGCTGTACCATCTCCTGAACCACTTTCTAGGAGCTTTATCAAAAGGATTGGAAAACCAAAAATTCAAAAGTTTGTTAACAATCTATTGTGTCCTGTTTCTTCTGATTCATCATTGTTGAATCTAGTTCTTGAATCATGCTTCGGCCCATCTCTCTTACCATTTCAAGCTTCTGAAAGACCAACAGATGTTATTGATCTTGCTGAAGCTGTAATGGAAATGAGGCCTGCGAATTACCGACTAGCACTTTGTATGTGCAAGAACCAATCTGACGTAAATGCAAGCGTATCTTTCTGGGTGAGCGTGCAGCTGATCGACTCTCTTTTTCAGGCAGTCCCAGTTGTACCTGAGTCTGTATGGATTGAGGCAGCTGGTTTGTTAAAAAGTGTGGCGGGCTTCAGGTCCGTTCTGGAAAGTTTTTATAAAAGGGCGTTATCGGTTTACCCGTTTTCATTCAGACTATGGAAATCGTATCATGGGTTATTTGAGAATGGTGACACCAATCAGTCGAATGTAATAGTTGAAATGGCTAGAGAAAAAGGTATAAAACTTTGACAATGATTGTAGGTATGTTGTGGTTTATAAATAGAAATTTGTGCTGAATATCATGCTACTATATGTTGCGGTTGATTAATAGAAATAGTGTGTATGCCAATGGCTACACTTGGGGGGGTTTTAGGAAATACCTACAAAATGTCTTACCTATACCCATACAATATCATTACAGTTACAATTTCTAAAAGAATTACATGTTTTATTTTTTTTAATTTTCATTAGTTTCATGAATGATTCTGTGTGTAATGTTTGCCATGAATTGCCTTTTAGTAGACGGACACGCAATAAACACCTCAACACATCAAATCTGTTTCTTCTTTTATACTCCTTTTTTCTATCGCCTAAGGTCCCACACCTCCACCAATATGTCGAACCAAACCTTCCAAATCTGTCGAACCAAGTTACACGGTTGTTATCTTGATTTTTCTCACCGCTCTCGGTTTATCACAAAATAAATTGGAGGCAGCGGTTCGGGATGTCCAAATAAACAAACTGATGGCTTTGATTAGGGGTTCACAGAACAAGTTGACAGCGATGGAGGTGTGAGAGATGAGTGGAAGTGTGATGGTGTGATAGATGAGTGGACGTGTGATGGTGTAAATGTGCGGGAGGTTTGATATCATATTAGGAAGGTATTCAGTCAAAAAACTTAAGATTTTTTGTTTCAAGTTAAAACCATGTTGAAAGGAAAAATCTAGCAGAGTGGTGTCATTTGTGAAATTTTTAAGTTCTTAATCTTGGCAACAATTTGCTATTACGTAGTTTTAAGTTTTAGAATTCAATTTGCTATTATGTAGTTGTAGGTGTGAGAAATTATTAACCTATTTTAATAAGTGATAAGCCATGATGTATCCATGTATTATTGCTACCAGGAAGAGTGTTCGTCTTTTTCTCCATTACCCCTCATTAATGATGGTCAATCATAGACGTCATCATGTGGTAACATCAACTTTCCATAGTGTTTTTTTATGTGTTTTTTCGTCTCTCATACTTTAGACATTCATCTCTATCTACTTTATAAAAATTTTATCATCTTCTATCTCAAAAAGTTAATTAGATAAAAATGTTATTTTTTTTCTTCATTACCCCTTTAAATGCTCGGGAAATCAAAAAGTTATATATTTGCGACAACTTATGTTGATGCAAAAACTTCATGAGTTTGTGAGAACTTTTGGGTCAATGTGTATTTGGTGAGAACTTTGAAGATTGATGTTGATATGCGAAAAATTTGAATGTGAAAGTGCGTCTGAAGTAGGGATGAGCAAAATTTACCGAATACTAATACCGTACCGTACCAAACCACTACCGACCGCACATAATCGGTTCAGTACCGGTATTCATCTTTTTAGGTTTTTGGCATTTGGTACCTTTAGTTCGGTATTTTCAGTGGTACAGGTACCGATCGGTACCAAACCAACAAAATCGGTACGGTATTCGGTTTAGACTTTACCTATTTTTGGTATCGGTATTTTTCGGTACAGTATCGATCTCATCCCTAGCCTGAAGTGAGAACTTTCCAACATGCAGGAACTTTATAATCTGCGAGAACTGTTTATGTTTTTAGTACTAATAGGTGATTTGTTTGTATTTTTGTATGATTGTTTACTCTTGTTCATCCTGTTCATTATAAACATTTTGTATAAAGTTATTTGATAAATGAGAAGGAAAAAAACGTTTATTTACTTGTGATTTTTCAATTGTTTTTTTATATTCTTTTCAATTGATTAGTTTGTTTTGATTACGTCAAGTATCGATTCCATTGATTCCGTCTTTGTAATCGATAATCGATCCAATTTAAAAAAACTGAGAGAATTCTAGTCCTTTACAATTGGTACTAGAGACATTATGCTTATTTAAATGATTTCAAGTTGATTTCAACTTGTTTTGATCATATCTAGCATTCATTTGACCGTGGATTGCGAGTAGTTTGATTGAGATATGGAAGGTTTTGGGTCAAGTTTAAAGGTGAATTTGATTGGATTTAGACTCAGTGTTGGGTTTTGAAGATATCTGCACTGTTTTTGTTCGATGTGGTGGTTATTTCGTACAATTAGATTGGTGTTTTTGCGCGAATTAGATAGAATTAGGCTTAGAATAGGTTTTGAAAAATTCTTTTGAGAAATTGAACAATTTCCCATGGATTTTTGAAATTCAATTGGAAAAAGTGAAATCTTGGATTACACATTACCAGAGTATTACATTGGTTTTCGCAATCGCTAAGACGAAACTTTGTCCATTTGTTTTTGGAAAGAGAAATTTTTTTTTTTTTTTTGCATTTCACAAAGCGAAAATCATTAGTTATGAGAAAACATAGTCATTTGAAAAAACTTCAACGATTTGACAAGATGTCAACAAATTAGAATGTAAAGAATCTGAATGCTTTTATTAATCTAGTTGCTAAGATTGGTACTAACACTAAAACATCAAGATTGACTAATGAAAATGACTATGCAGATTGGACTTATCATTTTGAGAATTATATAATTTACATGGAAGTGAAAATGTGACGAGAGATCAAGTTTGGTTCTTATGTGCCCACGTGTACCACTGAGGATGGTCAAGTGGTCAAAAAGCCTGAAACATTATGGGATGAAGAAGATGCCAAGCATTTTGCCGTAGATGACAAAGCTTTTACTTCTATTACTATAGCTTTATCTACCAAGATATCGTAGAGTTTTAGCTCATTTAGAGGTTCATAGGTTTGTGGGATGTATTAGAAGAACAACTTATGGGTAATAGAGATATGATAGAGAGCAGAAAAGACATGTTGAACCAATAGTTTAATATGTTTAATCATATTAGTGGTAATAAAATAAATCTACAAATCAAGATATTTGTTAGGTTGATTACACATATGAGGATTGCTAGGATTGAATAGAAAAACATAAGGCGGACAAAAAGCTATTGAATTCTCTATCATATAGTTGGAACAACAAATATACTAATATCAAAAGTATAGAAAATTTGTTACATATTACTTTAAGTGAATTAATATCAATGATAAAATCTTATTAGATAAATTATAAACAGATGATAACACACCATATTAGTTCGATGTGAGGTGTTTTTGAGGCCATAACTTTGTTCCATATACTCAGATGTGCCTAATACTCAACAAGACTACTAATGATCAAATGGTTCAAAATCAGCCTACCGTTCAGCATGTCTTAGCCAACCCTATACCTTATTCTTCAGTTACACCAGTTTAACATCATGCCTATGTTGCTAATCAAGCCATTCAATTGCCTAAGTAGACATTGTTTACATCTTTCTTGTCTAGCCATGAAGCCTTTATGACTGGTAGACTTACAACACCAAATGTTATGATTAATGACTAGCAACAAGTCACTCTAGATTATGTGAAGGAAAATGATATTAAGTATCAGATGGCAATGAGTTTATATCACATAAAGACCTTTGTGAGAGAATTGGGAGGAAAGATTTTGGAATAAGTGGAAATAACAAGATTGGGTTTAATAAGTCATCTTTGAGATCTTACAACCATGGTTGCAAAAGTCGCTATGTGCTTCCAGGTCGGTGACTGGAGAGTTGCGAGTACTCGGCCTAGACGAGGAGTAATCGGGGAGTACTCGGACATGGTAAATTATAAAGAAATTAATTTGTGAGAAATTATATATATGTTGAATTTAACGTTCCGTAGTATACTTTTACATTTTTTTTCAAATGTAATCTTCTTCTTTGTTCAATCCTTTTATTGTCAAGACTTGATCATAGTGGAAATACTCTTTTTGTATCATTATTGTTGATTATATGCTTGTACAACGCTTAAACAATTGCGAATACGTATTTTAGCATAAAACCGAGAAACTTATCAAGACATTTTTTTCTTGGAAATTATTTATAATATTTTTTATGGTTTATATGTTAAAGTATACAAAAACATGCTTAAGCATAAGTTTATGTTGCAAATTAATAAAAAAAAATAAGTTGGGAGGGGTTAAAATTAAAACAATGGAATTTTCCCTCCACTTGTCTCCCTAACTACTTTTTTAATGCCTAACCATAATTTTTATCTATAATACTAACTGAAATCACTCCCTAATCAATTTTATCACTCTAAACTCTCTCTTAAACTCTCTCATTCCATCCAAAAACTTCATCTTCTTGCAAGAAATATTCAAGAATAACTTGTGATTTATAATTTTTTTTATTTCTTTTATTTTCTTTACCACTTGGAACAATCTCTAGAAAATATCCACTTAGTCACCAAGGTGAACAAGTATGGTAAACCCCTATTTTTGAGGTTCAAGTTGGAAATTTTCTACTTGATTCTTTCATACATGTTTTTTTCTCTCTTGTCTTGTTTATAAGCATTTTGCATACTAAACCAAGTCACCAACAACTTCAATATTGAAAGACTTGTATTAAAGTTATATTCTAGGAAATTTGAGGCTTTTACACCCCATTCTTTTATCATTACAAAACACTAAGTGATCTACAAATCAAAAAGTGGATGAAAGCAAACCGGGCCTCCAACCAATGTTGAAAGGCTTGTGTGTAAGGCCCTGATCCCGGGACGCTCACAGTTGGACAATCATCGCATATAAAACATAAAATATACATTTACATCTATGAAAAACATCACAACGGAATAATTTAAAACCATTTCATATATTAATGACTGCTTTTTCAAAATAATACATTATTGTTAACAGTTACAAAATATTATCATTTACATTACATCACAAAAACGTTATAGTTATACAAACGGATGTCATCCCAAAAATGCTGAGTAGCTGCCCCGTACCATCCTGAGCAACAATTACCTGCCAACTGGAAAATACATAAAAGTCAGTGTTGCTGAGTGAGTTCTAGTTTTAAAATAAAGTATACCTTACTTTCATTTTAAACCTTCCTTTACATTCACACATGATCAAACATCATACGTACACATAGATAATAGCATTATTATCTTTCATCATTCATTCATTAACCTTTGTTCATTCATCATCGTATGTCATTATTATCATTTACTTTCATTCCGGACCAATGGCATGTGCTATACCCCGAACATTGTGCACGAAGCTGGTTACTAGGCCTGAGGTCTATCATAGACCTTGAACATTATGCACGAAGCTGACTCCAGTACCTAGGGCAAGCGACAAGGATCCCATATGTATGGTCAATCACAAGGATTAGACCCCAGTGTGCATCCTTCTGGGATAGCTAACCCGCACACAGTTAAGCTAACACCCTTCATTGGGTGTGAACCTCCATACATTGCTTGCAAGACTTTTTTACATTCGTTCGTTCATTAATGCATGCATTCATTCTTTCGTTACGTTCCTCTTATCATTATCATTAACTTCCGCTTTATGTTACATAATACTTCTCATTCATTTCATACTCATAACATGCAAGTCACGGGAGTAATACTGTAAGGTCCCGTTCCCGGGACGCTTACAGCTGGTCATTCATCGCACTCAAAACATAATTTTCGTCATCTTACATAAAAACGTCGCAGCGGAAACATTTAAAACAATATCTCGTTTAAATATATTAGCTTTTGCAACCAATACTTCATTATCATATTACAAAAATCTTGTTACATTTCATTACAAAAGCCTTATAATAATGGATGCCATTTCAAAAGAACTGAGTAGTCGCCCCGTGCCATCCTCAGCAAAATACCTGCCAACTGGAAACACATCAAAGTCAGCGTTGCTGAGTGAGTTCTAGTTTTATAATAAAACATACTTTTCTTTCGTAAAACCGTTCTTTACTTTCTTTCAAAATCATACAGTACTTTACATTCATTCGTGATTATACATCATACATACATACCGATAATATCATTATTATCTTCATCATTACGTTCGTTACAATCATCATTCATCGTACATTATTATCTTTCACTTCTTTCTAGATCTTGTCAGACTTTACCCTCTTCATGGCACTCAGCCACGATTACTGAGGTCGAATGATAAGGACCCGTTCATACCGTTCTAGATGCGGTCAGACTTTACCCTCTTCATGACACTCAACCACGATTACTGAGGTCGAGTGATAAGGATCCCATTTCATACATTATTAGGATATTTCGTTAACGTTCATTTCATACATTCGTTCTTTCCATCATTACCTTTCTCATTCATCAACTCACGCAATACTCCCGACTCATGTCCGAAGACTGATATTGTGCCGGGGGTCTGTACACAAACCCCCGAGTCATGTCCAAAGACTGACACAGCACCGGAGTACGCATTTCGTTTCTCGTCATCTCAATTCCGTCTCACGCAATACTCCCGACTCATGTCCGAAGACTGATACTGTGCCGGGGCCTGTACACAAACCCCCGACTCATGTCCAAAGACTGACACAGTACCGGAGTACGCGATCCTCTTCTCATTCATCTGGATCCTGTTTCATGCAATACCCCCGACTCATGTCCGAAGACTGATACTGTGCCGGGGCTTGTAACCAAACCCCCGACTCATGTCCGAAGACTGACACAGTACCGGAGTACGCGACAAGGACCTCTTTCGAGTCTGTTGCGACACAGAGTCGCTCACCTCATACATATGCTTGCAAGCCTTTCATTCGTTCATTCATTCATTAAATCATGCATTCATTCATTACGTTCCTCTTTTCATTATCTTCCACTTTACATTACATAATACTTTCATTACATTCATTAACATACATCGCATAACCACGGAAAAATAATCATACATATTAAGGAACATAAACATAAACATCATCACACATGACAACATCATACATACATAACATACATCATGCACAATCACACGACATCAAACATCACACGAATCACGCGCATCGCATCACACATAACTATAAGGCATCACACGTCAGCATGCATCGCATCATCATCATCATCAGCTCTTCATGATAAATCATTAACATCACACACGTACCCGGCATAACGTCTATGACCTTCAAAAGTCAACTTACACGAACCTACGGGAACCTCCCGAGTCAAACCCACAACTTCACTTTCCCTCGAAGGTCATAAGATAAACCGTTGTTCTTTCGGGCGTATGAGCCCTACTTGGGCGTATGGACATCCTCCAGTCGCATGGCCTTCCGGGCGACTGAACACTTAGGCGAATGGACATCAGGCGAATGGACCCTATGCGAATGGACTCTCAGTCGCATAGCTTTCATGTGTATGGCCTTCAGTCGCATGACTTCAGGCGTATGGGCTTCAGTCGCATATTCTTCGTGCGAATGAACCTCAGTCGCATGGCCTCCAGGCGCATGGACTTCAGTCGCATAACCTTCATGCGAATGAACCTCAGTCGCACACTCCTTCAATCGCATGCCTTACAGGCACATGAACTTCAGTCGCGTGACCATCATGCGTATGGACCTCAGTCGCATGGGAATCGTGCGCATGGACCTCAGTCGCACGCCAATCGGCCGTATGGCCTCCAATCGCACTCCAGTCGGTCGCCTAGCCCTAGCTGATGTAGAATGCAGTTCATCCCGACTGCAACTGAGGGTTTTCGGCCTCCAACCTCTTCCAAACCTCTTTTAAGCTCAAATCAACCATCCTAAACCTTAGGGAAACATACCACGACCTCATTCAAGCATAACCACACAAGAAATCAAGCTCCAAACGACTCATACACATACACACATGCATAAAAACGGGTTTACACCCAAAGCTTGAAAATGGGTTTTCAGATGTGTTCCAGCCCCAAAATCAGTTGAAAACGTGTAAAAGTGGGGTCCTAGAACTCACCTTAACGATCCCGTCGAGTAGAGCTTCGATTTGACCCGCTACACGTCGATTTCCACGCTCGAATCCACCCAAACCAAACTTTTCTCCTCTTTTTCTCCTTCTCTTCTCCTCTCCTCTCTTGGCTGAAAAATGAGAAGGGTGGGGGGTCTCCCCCCTTTTATACTCCCACTCATCAAGTTTTCTCTCGTTGACGGGTTTGGTCCCTCGACTTCGGACTTTATTTCTTTTTCTTCTTTCGTCGGCTTCAAAGGAAATTTCCGGGCGTTACAAATACACAATAGGAACATAAGGAAACACAACATAACATACATAGCACCACATAAACATCACATACATCATCACACATCATCATAAACATCATGCATCATCCATTCCCATACACATACACATACATAACAAGTACAAGTCATCATAGAACATAATCAACCCTCCGCGGGACAGCGGGGGTTCGGAGGTGGCAGCCCCTGACAGCGGGGTCCTAGGGGCAACAGCCTCTAGTGGGGTCCAATGGGCAACACCCCTGGCTGGGGTCGGGCTGCCAGGTCAGTGTGCAAAATTTTTATTTTAAAGCATTTATATATCACATTTTGTTATAGAAGAATCGATCTTCCTGTTAAAACCTCTCAAAATCTTTGTCATCTAAAAAGTATATTTGGTATGCATTTCCAGCCCCAAACAAGTTTAAAACCTTTAAAATAGGGGATCTAGAACTCACCTAGACTCAGTGACTAGCTTCTCAATCAAGCTTTCTAAGAAAGGGTCACACTACACAACCTGCAGATAAGTTAATACTCAAAGGAGTCAATTTCTGCCTAATTTCGCTGCTAAATTCGCTGCAAGATTAGCAGTTTTGTTGCTAGTTTCGCCAGCAGTTTCGCTGCTAGTTTCACCAGCAGTTTCGCTGGAAGTTTTGCTGGCATCTTCGCTGCCGGTTTCGCCCAACTTTCGTTGGAAAACCGTGTTTGCGAAGCTACCTGCAAAACTATAGTTTCGCAAGAAGATCCATAGTTTCTCTGGATGACTATATAATTTTGCTGGATGAACACCCAGTTTTGCAGAACGCGCTGAAATTACAAACCAACCCATTTTTGACCCAAAACTTCAATATTTTACACCCAAATCCTTGGTTTATCACCCAATAAGATATATCTAAGCTTCTTACATGTTTTCTTACACAAAAAAGGGAGTTTTGGGTGATTCTTTGCCACTTTCAATAACCCCAAGGCCTAGAATCCGGGTTTATATCAAAAGAAACGATTAAACGATGTTTCTTACCTGGATTCTTGGTCTTTTCTTGTTGTTTGGATGCCCACAAACACCGTCTTCAATCTCTTGATCAACCGAGCCTTAAATCTCCACTTTCTCTCTCTACACTCTCTCTCTAGAAATTGGTGTTGAGTTGCAAATGAGAGTGGCTCAAGCTGACCCGTTTATATATATCGGGCGTTCCCAGGACCTTAAACTCGTCTAACACATAACCCGTGAGGTTTACTCGGTCCATACTCCATCCCCCGCTTATTTTGTTTTAAATAATCCCGGCTAGGCCCATTATTATTAATTGGCTCGTTTCGACTTTATTCGGGGCGTTACATTGTGTATGGTATGAAATGGTGATGTTGAACCTTGATTCTACTACTAATCTTTCCACCATACCCCACTTGAACACTTAGTCAAACTAGTTAGTTTACTTTAGTCCTTTCATTATGTACTCATGACCATCTGAATCACCCTTATGTGGAGATTTTGTACAATGATGACAATATTAAGGTTTGTGGATATCCCCACCTCTTATACATGACTTATATGAATAACACTTGAGGTTTGTGGATTATCCTACCTCTAATGCATGACTTATATTTATATCTACATAATACTTAGTCAAAACCAGACCATAACATCAATCAAACCATGGTTAATTGTTATATGTTAAGGTATACATTATACTAATCTTAATGTTCCTTATTTTGGACTTCCAATGAGTGACTACTACTCATATATAACACACATAATACATGGTGTTCAAATAAGTGTCTAAGTAGTATATACTTTCATGTACTCTCATATTTGTATTTTTAGTATACTTTCCAATTGCTAAAATCTCAAACTTTGGATCCTAAACTTACACACTTTTGTTTACCTCTTAGGGTCACTTTGGTGACTCAATCCTTTAAATTCATTCATCTATCCTTGTGGATTCTAATCACCAAACCGTGAGTCGTACTTCACCCGTTTTGTTGTTTTAACACTACTTGGGGTTGCAACATGTACCAATTATAAAATACACTTAATCATACATTCAATCAACCTTCAATTCATACAAACATGCTTATTTGTTATATAATTTGTAAATATATGCTAGAATACATTATCTTGCAAGCAATCTAAACCACCCTTAACATGTATAGGACTAGCACATTTGCCCTATTATGATGGGTCTATGTTAAGTTATCAATCTTTACAGTCTTGGTCAATTTTTATGGTAAGATTATGCTAGTGGACACTTTGTTTTGATTATTAGCTTTGCATGCTAGCAATGTACAAACTTTAGTATACTTTATTCATGTCGAATTGAAATGCTTGAAGCTTTATCAAGCTTTAGTATACAAACTATTATGCTATGTATTCAAACTTGTATGCTCATCAACATATTCATATGTTGACCAATATTTTATACATGTTGCAGGAAATGCTTGAAGCTTTATCAAGAAATTCAATTAGATGAACTTAGAAACACACCAATCTATCACGTTGTTATATTTGTTTTAGACTTGTATTTCTCAAAATTATAGTATGTTTATTTGAAACATTGTAATGTTATGTTGTTGAATGGAAATGAAATTCAATCTTAATTTATTATCACTTTAGTGCTATGATGTCCTTAAACAATCTATCACTTCTCGTGCCCCGATGTTTCCACCATTGGTTGGGGTGTGACATCAAATATAATAATTGTACAAATATTTATAACATAATACGTGAAAATCAAAATATATCAAAAATATGTTCTAATACTATAGTATTTTAAAATATGATATATATATATTTTTAAATATGTATACACATAGTAATCATTTGATACTCATCTTTCAAAGTAAATTCTTGAAAAACAATAAAAAATACAACAATAATCGGTGAAAAATAGTGATAATTGGTGAAAAATACAAAAACCCGAGTTAGACCAAGTTGACCCGAGTTGGACCGAGTAGGCCAAGTTGGGCCGAGTAGGGTCGAGTTGGACCGAGGAAGGCCGAGTTGGACCGATTCCGAGTAAGGTTGACCGAGTTAAAGAAAGTGCCTCAACACACTTTCGAGTTCTGAGTACTTGCTAAGTACTCGGCTGGCTAGGTCGAGTTTTACAAAACTGGTTACCATTGTGACAAACCTGTTCATGTTATTAGAGAGTGCATTGATCCTAAGGTTACTTCTCAAGAAGGCTAGAAGACGGTAACTATGGAGGTAAAGACCAAGGAGAAAGCTTCGTCTTCAACTTCAAACAAGGTTATAATATCTCAAACCAGTAGTGACTATCATTGGTTAAATAAGATGTAGATTCTAGCAATGAAGATTGGGAATGCATTGTATCTTGAAGTATAATACAAAATCAACATTTCTTTGAGTCTTCTTAAGCATTTCTTTTACTCATCCGCATTTTTTAATGTAGATGACAAAAGCCTTGTGCGCACTTCTTAAGTTGAACATAAGCATTATGTCTTGTCTGTATTTGGTCGTTCATTTTCATCTGACCAATGCGGATAACCAACATTTATGTTTTCTTTTTATTCGCATTTGTTCTTCTAACATCCATATTTCTTCAATCGTCTTGATTCTCTTCACCCGCATTGACTCTAATACTTTAAACCGCATTAGCTTACCGCATAGGTTTTTCTATATGGCAAAATACCAAATAAAGCAATTCACCACCCACATCTTGAATTGTCATGCATTATCCTTTTAGGGTCCAATAATACTCCACCTAAGGTTTATGTAGCATATGTATTTCAAGGACTTTTAGATGGTGGTGTTTGTGAAGATTTAATTGGTTTTGGGTCAGATGTGACTAGTGGTTGAGTCAAGTTTGGATCAAGGATGGATTTGATCATATTAATAAGAAAGCTTTTGCTTCTCTCATCTTGTTTATGTCCAGAACATTTATTTACATCTAGCTTATCTTCTCTATGGCTTTAATAGGCATCCTCTTCAATTATATTGGTTCAAATACAATAATGATAGATAACCCATCCCTATATATAACCAAGTCACAATCAGAATTTACCTCTAGTTTCACTATCTCCCCAAGCTACAAAGGCACTCTGTTGTTCTTCTTGTGAACTAATCTCTTTATATTGATTTGGTCAAAAGCTATCTTTAGTATTTTGATGCATTTCCAGATAGCAGATCATCCTTCTCTGTTTTGTTGTTAAGTTTTCTAAACTGTCTGGTAAACATATAGTTTATGTAAGACTCATCCAATAGATAGACTTCATAAGCACTAAACACGCGAATGACTTGAGCTTCCTTGCCTTCCTACCTCCTCTCTATCACCAATTCATATGTCTCCTCATCATATCTCACATTTAAGATAGGAACAACCTAATTAGTTCCAAAGGCGTGTTTCCTTTCAACTCTTCAATTAGATTTATTGTTCTTATAGGAATGACCAACTCTTCTACTGTCTTTTTCTTTTTCTTCTCTTTTGTTTAAAGGGTATTGATGAATGATCTATCACTTCTAATACTTATTTCTTTCATGGCTTTAAGATTGTTGGTTCTTTTAAACATCTTCAAGATCTTTTCAAAGTTGTAACCTCTAGCCATTTTAGCATGATTGATCAACTTTAAATAAGATAATTACTTAATAAGAAACTAACACATATAAAATAAACTTTAGAAATTTGTAGGTTGGTAGCACTCTAATACCCAAACGTCTACAAAAAAACTTCTAGATCAAAGCTAAGGTGAGTCTCATAAATCCTTATTTATTTAAAACTATTAGGGATGAACTACATACTCCTTAAGACTTATTTTATGGTGCAATATTACAAGGTCTTGTCCCCAAACGTGAGTATAATTACTAACTTTATAAGGAGCAACATGATTTGTGGATGGTACTTTTTAAGGAATCCCTCATACATGCTGGGCCCTTATGCCATAAAAACACCCCTCCCCTCACATTAAGATTTAAAATCATTGTGTCACAAATTAGTGCATGCAAAGCAGGACACAGGCAAAGCCAACATTCTTTTGGTCAAAAGTTAGGGGATATTTTTAGCACTCAAGTAGGTAGCCCGGGTCTAGGCTTGATTGTGATATATTCGTTTTTGCACTTATGTCATTAATGATTGTTATAATATCTATGAAAAGTCACATGTTGTAAAATTATGAGCTCACCAATATTATGTTAATGTATTTTGGATGTGTAATTTAGAAGAAGATTAAGGAGCATGTGACACATGGATAAGAGACATTATAGTTGGATATTTAGAGATTATCAACCGTTATATTCACAGACTTTATGTTTTAGACAATTAAATTAAAATATGTTGTTTGGGCTTAGATAATTATTAATTTGGATTAATTTATTCATGATGTAATAGCTTTATTCATGATGTAATAGCACCTGGATTCTTTTGACTTTGATATGTAAGTGCCTTTATATTTGAAGTTATTATATTTTGCTGCATTGTGTTGATACAGTCAGTCACAATCAGTCTCTGCAACAAGGTGTGACACCATGTGAGTTCGATCCTAACACACCCTCATCTTCACTAACAACTTTCTTTTTTCTCTTAATCATGTTTTAATTGATTTGGTTTTTTACAAGTTCTTTCATTTTTTATATAACTTTGGAATATTATCCATGTTGTCTCTAGAATGTGTGCGGTCTTGTTTTTTGTTAATATAAAGTTTCGTAGACGTTAATTTTTTTATGGTTATATGTGCCACAACTAGCAAAGCTAATCTTTTTTATGGTTTAGCGGCTACAACATGCGAGTTTGTGTTTACTAACACATTTTTAATATAAAGTCACAAACACATTCTTTTTTTCACACTCTAACTCGTCGCAACATGCTGTTAATGCTCCTTCAACACATAGGTTTGCGGAAATAAAATTGACGTTAGTTTTTTTTCATGGTTTTACGTGTTCACTAAAACACAAAATCCTAATACTTGTTCTATATACAATTTATAATTCGTTATAAGTCGCTAAAACAATTACAAGCTCTTCAGATACGATATAGAACTCCTTAAGGTACTACTATTGTTAATTTTACAATAAATTTTGAATTTTTTTTATTAATCTTAAAATTTAAAAATATAATGTTTTATAATACTCTGAATATATTATTTTGATATAATTATTTTGTAACACCCGGAAATTTCCCTTGTAGCCGACGAGAGAAGAAAAAAGAAATAAAGTCCAAAGTCGAGGGACCAAACCCGCCAACGAGAGAAACTTTGATGCACGGGAGTATAAAAGGGGGAAAAACACTCCCATTCTCCCCATTTTTCAGCCAAGGGAGGAGAAGAGAGAAAGAAGAGAAAAGAGAGGAAGTGTTGGCCCGGATTGGTTCGAGTAGTCAAAATCGACGAGGAGCGAGTCAAATCGAAGCTCTACTCCACAGGATCGTTAAGGTGAGTTCTAGGACCCCTCTTTTACATGTTTTCAACTGATTTTGGGGCTGGAACACATCCAAAAACCTATTTTCGAGTTTTTGGGTGAAAACCCGTTTTGATGTATGTATGTATGTGTATGATGCGTTAGAGGCTCGATTTCTTGCTTGGTTATGCTTGTATGAGGTCATGGTATGTTTCCCTAACCTTTAGAAGGGTTGATTTGAGCTTAAAAGAGGTTTGGAAGGGGTTGGAGGTCGAAAACCCGCGGCTGCAGTCGACCTAACTGCACTCTGCACCAGCTAGGGCTAGGCGACCGACTGGAGGGCCACTGGAGGCCATTCGGCCGATTGAAGTGCGACTGAGGTCCATACGCACGTTTGCTATACGACTGAGGTCCATACGCATGATGGTCATGCGATTGGAGTTCATGTGCTTGAGAGCCATGCGATTGAGGGATGGTGCGACTGAGGCTCATTCGCACGGAGGTTATGCGACTGAAGTCCATGCGCCTGGAGGCCATGCGACTGAGGTTCATTCGCATGAAGAGTATGCGACTGAAGCCCATACGCCTGAAGTCATGCGACTGGAGGCCATACGCATGAAAGCTATGCGACTGGGAGTCTATTCGCATAGAGGTCCATTCGCCCATAGTCCATTCGCATAGGGTCCATTCGCATAGATGCCCATTCGCCTAAGTGTTCAGAAATGATAACCGAGATGGAATTACTCGACGATGTGAAGGGCATGGACGGTATAAGGTAACGTAGGATGATGAGCTTATGATGTGGATGTTGATGGAGATGATGGTAATATGCATGATGTTATGTGTTATGTTAGGCACGGCGGTGCGTGTGATGCATAGTATGTATGATGTGCGTGATGTGATTTATGATTGATGCGTATGTATGATTATGTTGTATGTTTATGTTTATGTTTATGTTCCTTGCTTGGTATGTTTATCTTTCTTTGGCTTTGCGTTGAACGTTAATGAATGTAAAGAAAGTATTATGTAACGTAAAGTGAAAGATAATGAAAAGAGGAACGTAATGAATGAATGCATGCATTAATGAATGAATGAATGAATGACTTAATGAATGAACGAATGAAAGGCTTGAAAGCATATGTATGAGGTGAGCGACTCTGTGTCGCAAAAGACTCGGAAGATGTTCTTGTTGCGTACTCCGGTACTGTGCCAGTCTTCGGACATGAGTCGGGGGTTTGTGAGCAGGCCCCGGTACAGTATCAGTCTTCGGACATGAGTCGGGAGTATTGCATATGATGAAAGGGACGGATGATGAGATCCGTGCCGCGTATCCCGGTACTGTGTCAGTCTTCGGACATGAGTCGGGGGTTTGTTTATCAGGCCCTGACACAGTATCAGTCTTCGGACATGAGTCGGGGATAGTGCATGAGATGAGATGATGAGGTGCGCAACTTTGTGTTGCAACAGACTCGGATGGAGTTCAATCCCTGTGATTGACTCATATGGGATCTTTGTCGCGTATCCCGGTGTTGTGTCAGTCTTCGGACATGAGTCGGGGACTTGTGAGCGGGTCCCGGCACAACATCAGCTTTCGAGCATGAGTCGGGGATATTGCACGAGACAAGATTCGGGTAACGAAGGGTAATGAGCAAGTAATGAATGAAAGAATGAACGTATGAAATGAACGTTAATGAATGATTTTAATAATGTATGAAATGGGATCCTTGTCATTCGACCTCAGTAATCGTGGCTGTGTGCCATGAAGAGGGTAAAGTCTGACAGGATCTAGAATAAAGTGAAAGATAATGATGAATGATGAATGTAATGAACGTAATGATGAAGATAATAATGTTATTATCTGTATGTACGTATGATGTGTGAACGCATGCATGTAACGGATGTTTTTATAAAGAAAGTAAAGAACGGTTTTACGATAGAAAAGTAAGTTTTATTATAAAACTAGAACTCACTCAGCAACGCTGACTTTGATGTGTTTCCAGTTGGCAGGTATGTTGCTGAGGATGGCACGGGGCGGCTACTCAGCGTATTTTGGATGGCATCTTTATGTTTAATGTCTTTGTAATAAATGTAACATGATAATGTTAAAGGAACGCTTGTACTGATGTGCAAAAGTATTTTGATGAAATGAAATTATGTTTTAATGTTTCCGCTGCAACTATTTATGAAAGGAAAAATGTAATGTATGTTTTATGTGCGATGAATGACCAACTGTAAGCGTCCCGGGAACGGGCCTTACAAGTTGGTATCAGAGCCAAAGTTTAAGTGAATTGGGTAAATATTTTCAAAAACCTACTCTTAAACTGAGAATGGGACGGAAAGGGAATGGGATGCCAATCTGAGTAGCTGCGTGCCATCAGGTATGTTTTTGTAAAGTTAACCGGTTTATGTGCGCATGTTATATGGTTTATGTGTTGCTGGTAGATTTAGATACTGATATAGTCAGGACAGGTAATGCTCGGAGTATGAAGAGTAAAGTAAGTGGCTAATCACAATTGGCCACTGTAATTAGGGACTTACTATACTTGACATAAACTGAGCTGTTCCTTGAATGACCGTGTTAGTGTTTGAATCTTTCAGTGTGTTTAGAGGATGGCTGGTGGAAGATCTTCGAAAGCTTCTCATGGTGGAGGTGATGGTGGACGTGGTGCTGAACCACGGGTCACAAGAGGAAGGGCAAGGGCTGAAAGGGTAGTTCATGAAGAACCTGTGACCCCTCATCCTGAGGGCGGTGATGAGAATGCTAATCAGAGGGCCTCGATGAGAGAGGCAGTCGTGGAAGAAGTGCATCAGGTCTTGCAGACCATCCTACCGTCTGTAGTGACCGAAGTGATAAAAACTGTTAGAGAAGAGGAGAGAAAGGAAAGGGGTAGACCTTCGGGTGAAAGGAGACGACCCGAGACTGAAAGGGTACTCTCCGATGACGAAGAGGAAGAAGAAGAGGAAGAGCCTGCGCCGGAGGCGGCACGAGGCTGTAACTATGGGGCGTTTCAGCGATGCAAGCCCCCTACTTTTGATGGTAATGGCACTGCTGCTGCTGCTCATCGGTGGGTGAGGGAGATGGAAGCTGTTTTAAATATCAGCGAGTGTCGAGAGGATCAGAAAGTAAAGTTTGCTACCCACTCTTTCGTGGACTCAGCTTTATGCTGGTGGGACAACATAGTTCAAGTTGAGGGAAGCAGGGCTATCGGAAGGATGAAATGGTCAGAGTTGAAGAGGCTGGTGATTGAGGAGTTCTGTCCTCACCGAGAGATGGATAAAGTTGAAAGAGAGTTCTTGATGCTAGAAGCGGGAACAATGACGCATCAACAATACACCACAAAGTTCAACGAGATGGCACGTCTGGTGCCGGATTAGGTGACACCTCTTTCGCGAAAGATCAAGAGGTATATTCAGGGCTTGCCGACGGACATCCGCAGGCACATGATCGCTGCTCGACCGAGCACGTTTAGGTCAGCAGTTGACCTGGCGGGAAGGTTGTACGACGAGCGGGTGATGACGATGACAGACGAAGGGGAGGAGAGAGACTATGTTAAGAAGGGGAAGGGAAGGCAAGACAGTGATGAGGATTTTTGTATGAAGGCACGACGCCGAGGGACGATGATCGGAAGCGAATAGAAAGAAAAGGTGAAGTATGCAGAAAGTGTGGTAGAGACCATGAAGGGGAATGCAAGTGGGGATTGAACGTCTGTTTCCAGTGTGGGAAGGAAGGCCACAGGGCGAGGGATTGCCGCACGGCTAAGTGCTACGACTGCGGCGAGACTGGACACATGAGCAGGGATTGTAAGAAGCCAAGGGCAGGAGGCTCCGGTGCGAGGAAAGGGAACAGAGGGTGAAAGTTAGAGCTTTTGCCATGACCGAGAGGAGGCTAGAGCGGACTTCGACTCGACGTCAGGTACGTTTCTGGTAACTTAAAATTTGTGCATTTATGATTCGAATGCCATGCTAGTAGTAGTTTCCTTCCTACTGCTTTATGTAGAATGCGGCATGTTAGGAGAAGGAACATCGATGAGTCCTTCGATGTAGAGATTGCTGTTAATGAATCCGCTAGGTTACCTAGATGCCCTAGAGGATTGCGGGATAGAATTGAGGAAGCATTGGTTCTTTCTAGACCGTTCGGGACAGATTTGGGTGGTTAGGCGTACATCATAAGATGAAGGAGTTAGCAATCCATGAGGCGTAGACGTATCGTCCATTTGGCCGATGTAAGGTGTGCGGATATACAAATATCTCAGCCGACAGATATATCGAATCACGAGTAAGGATTATTGGTGGCCAGGAACAAAGCGTGACATGATGGAGTAAGTGAGTAGATGCTTTACTTGTCTACAAGTGAAGGCCGAGCACCAAACGACGTTTGGGAAATATTGAGGCGACTGAGGCTACGACTGAGAAGCCCGGAAGGATCCCAGTTTTGAGGGAAGTAGTCAGAGATAAACCAGAAGTCGTATGTGATAAACGACGTAGAGCGATTGAACTCCAGGTGAGAGACTGAAAAAGAGATGAGACAGAATTTCCAAGCAATGGTTCAAGGAACAACAGGTTTCGGGGACGAAACCCATTTAAGGGGGGTGGACTTGTAACACCCGGAAATTTCCCTTGTAGCCGACGAGAGAAGAAAAAAGAAATAAAGTCCAAAGTCGAGGGACCAAACCCACCAACGAGAGAAACTTTGATGCACGGGAGTATAAAAGGGGGAAAAACACTCCCATTCTCCCCATTTTTCAGCCAAGGGAGGAGAAGAGAGAAAGAAGAGAAAAGAGAGGAAGTGTTGGCCCGGGTTGGTTCGAGTAGCCAAAATCGACGAGGAGCGAGTCAAATCGAAGCTCTACTCGACGGGATCGTTAAGGTGAGTTCTAGGACCCCTCTTTTACACGTTTTCAACTGATTTTGGGGCTGGAACACATCCAAAAACCTATTTTCGAGTTTTTGGGTGAAAACCCGTTTTGATGTATGTATGTATGTGTATGATGCGTTAGAGGCTCGATTTCTTGCTTGGTTATGCTTGTATGAGGTCATGGTATGTTTCCCTAACCTTTAGAAGGGTTGATTTGAGCTTAAAAGAGGTTTGGAAGGGGTTGGAGGTCGAAAACCCGCGGCTGCAGTCGACCTAACTACACTCTGCACCAGCTAGGGCTAGGCGACCGACTGGAGGGCCACTGGAGGCCATTCGGCCGATTGAAGTGCGACTGAGGTCCCTACGCACGTTTGCTATGCGACTGAGGTCCATACGCATGATGGTCATGCGATTGGAGTTCATGTGCTTGAGAGCAATGCGATTGAGGGATGGTGCGACTGAGGCTCATTCGCACGGAGGTTATGCGACTGAAGTCCATGCGCCTGGAGGCCATGCGACTGAGGTTCATTCGCATGAAGAGTATGCGACTGAAGCCCATACGCCTGAAGTCATGCGACTGGAGGCCATACGCATGAAAGCTATGCGACTGGGAGTCCATTCGCATAGAGGTCCATTCGCCCATAGTCCATTCGCATAGGGTCCATTCGCATAGATGCCCATTCGCCTAAGTGTTCAGAAATGATAACCGAGATGGAATTACTCGACGATGTGAAGGGCATGGACGGCATAAGGTAACGTAGGATGATGAGCTTATGATGTGGATGTTTATGTTTATGTTCCTTGCTTGGTATGTTTATCTTTCTTTGGCTTTGCGTTGAACGTTAATGAATGTAAAGAAAGTATTATGTAACGTAAAGTGAAAGATAATAAAAAGAGGAACGTAATGAATGAATGCATGCATTAATGAATGAATGAATGAATGACTTAATGAATGAACGAATGAAAGGCTTGCAAGCATATGTATGAGGTGAGCGACTCTGTGTCGCAAAAGACTCGGAAGATGTTCTTGTTGCGTACTCCGGTACTGTGCCAGTCTTCGGACATGAGTCGGGGGTTTGTGAGCAGGCCCCGGTACAGTATCAGTCTTCGGACATGAGTCGGGAGTATTGCATATGATGAAAGGGACGGATGATGAGATCCGTGCCGCGTATCCCGGTACTGTGTCAGTCTTCGGACATGAGTCGGGGGTTTGTTTATCAGGCCCCGACACAGTATCAGTCTTCGGACATGAGTCGGGGATAGTGCATGAGATGAGATGATGAGGTGAGCAACTTTGTGTTGCAACAGACTCGGATGGAGTTCAATCCCTGTGATTGACTCATATGGGATCTTTGTCGCGTATCCCGGTGTTGTGTCAGTCTTCGGACATGAGTCGGGGACTTGTGAGCGGGTCCCGGCACAACATCAGCTTTCGAGCATGAGTCGGGGATATTGCACGAGACAAGATTCGGGTAACGAAGGGTAATGAGCAAGTAATGAATGAAAGAATGAACGTATGAAATGAACGCTAATGAATGATTTTAATAATGTATGAAATGGGATCCTTGTCATTCGACCTCAGTAATCGTGGCTGTGTGCCATGAAGAGGGTAAAGTCTGACAGGATCTAGAATAAAGTGAAAGATAATGATGAATGATGAATGTAATGAACGTAATGATGAAGATAATAATGTTATTATCTGTATGTACGTATGATGTGTGAACGCATGTATGTAACGGATGTTTTTATAAAGAAAGTAAAGAACGGTTTTACGATAGAAAAGTAAGTTTTATTATAAAACTAGAACTCACTCAGCAACGCTGACTTTGATGTGTTTCCAGTTGGCAGGTATGTTGCTGAGGATGGCACGGGGCGGCTACTCAGCGTATTTTGGATGGCATCTTTATGTTTAATGTCTTTGTAATAAATGTAACATGATAATGTTAAAGGAACGCTTGTACTGATGTGCAAAAGTATTCTGATGAAATGAAATTATGTTTTAATGTTTCCGCTGCAACTATTTATGAAAGGAAAAATGTAATGTATGTTTTATGTGCGATGAATGACCAACTGTAAGCGTCCCGGGAACGGGCCTTACATATTTTTATTTGTATACAAAATTTATTAATACCACTTAATAATTGTGTAATTTGAGAGACTTGACCCACATTATATTTATTTATTAGATTAGCATCGCATGTATTATACATGTTAAATAAATTATAATATTAAATAATTAGTAATAAAATTTTATAGACTATAAAACCATACTTCAAGATAACATATGAACAATAACATTTTTATCTTAAAACTTTGTTTTATTAAAATCTATTTTTAAATATATTCTTTTAAGAAAAAAGAATTTTTTTATAAAATTTTTGTTGTATTAGAATATTTTGTTTTTAACAAAAAATATTTTTTTTCAACGTGTGTTTTTGTTGGACCCTGAAAGGATCATACATACCAATTCAAGTGGTAGTTGATGGTTGTTCTGCTGGAAATCTCCCTAAGTCCAAGAACCAATGCGAATGAAGAATCTACACATCAGAAAGAAGACAGGTGTCGGCTATCTGAATTTGTATATGCGGATGACCATAGAACAAATGCTAACAAGTATTTGTTCTTCCGCATTAACAAATGCGGACAACCGAACGAATGCTGCCACATATTTGTACATCCGCATTACTTTCTAATGATTCATCCTACTTCTACTGAGCAACTGAATGAAGATGTCCCACTACAAGCTGATCTTGTTAGACAACCATCTCAAAATGAGAGTGTTTCAACTAAGGCGGGTCCTAGTACACTCCCTTCTCCTTTTAGAAGAACCTTCAACTGAAGTCAGAAATCAAGATCAAGGTACACCACCAGTTGAAACTGAGAGAACTTCAAATGATGAAAGTCTCATAGTGTTGTTGATGCTGAAGCAGGAACTGGAAAAGACTTTGATTATTTTCACAACTCTCCCACAGTACAAGATGAAAATGCCTCTCACCATGATGATCCGAATGTCTCCAATCTTGATGTATCCATTGCTGGTGACTCAATTCCAACCACCAGAATAAACAAGAATCATCCAGTGGAAAGCATCGTTGGTGAACTTAATGAACGGGTAACAAGAAGCAAGTCAAGCATAGCAAACATTTGTTTGTTCTCTTGCTTTATGTGTCAAACAGTACCCAAAAATATTAAAGAGGCTCTTCAAGACAATAGTTGGATTGAGGCTATGCATGAAGAGTTGCTACAATTCAAGAAACAAGAAGTATGTCAACTGGTAGATCCTCCCGAAGGACAATACCCTATCGGTACCAGGTGGCTATACAAGAACAAAACTAATGACCGGGGAATTGTCATCAGAAATAAAGCAAGATTAGTGGCTCAATGGTATACACAAGAATAATGAATTCATTATGACGAACTGTTTGCTCCTATTGCTAGACTAGCAGCAATAAGACTCTTTCTAGCATATTCTACATCCATGAAATTCACTATTTCTCAAATGGATGTGAAATGTGCTTTTCTGTATGGAAAGATTGCTGAAGAAGTCTATGTGAGTCAACCACTAGGCTTTGAAGACCCAGATTTTTCACATAGGGTATACAAGCTAGACAAAGCCTTGTATGGTCTTCATCAAGCCCCAAGAAAGTGGTATGAGACTTTATCATATTTTCTTCTTGAACATGGGTATGAAAGAGGAAAGATTGATTAGACTCTATGCAGGATCGGGTTTGTCACTTAAACACTTGGATTTCTCTCAAACTCACTTATATAACACTCAAATCAGATGAAGTAAAGTCTTTTATAAGAGTTGATAATAATATAATAAGTAGCAAAGAACACACAAAAATAATTTTCAACGCACTTGTATATATTACTTCTCAACTCAAAGTATTACAAGACTCTCACAAGCATGGAACATGAGTTACAATAAGAAACTACATATACTAGATCCTACAGCCGGATATACTTTGATACATGCTGAAAACCTAAGACTAAAGCATATACTACAATGCTAAAGTTAAGGTATCTTAGATAAAGCATTATCTAAGATATGATAGTCATGACATGTCCATGACTTACCTTTTGTCACCAACTAAAGATGGCAACTGTACTAACTTATAAAGGTAAACAGTGGAATAAAGTATGGTCAACTACATGGCTTTTGAGAAAACGCCATGCAGTATCTCAGAGGTCTGCAGCGGAGTGTCAGGGAGACCATACTTATGTCCACTGGATAATAGTATTGTCTTCTGAAGGTAAGTTGGCTTCAGAACTTATACTTCGGAAGAGGCTTTTATATTTTCGAGGCTTGAGGACTTCTATACTTTGGAAGTTGACTTCTGATCTATCATTCTAAGTCTTGATCTTCGGAAGTAAGTTCTTTGTCTTCGGAAGTTGGAGTTTTCCTTCGGAAGTTAGTTTTACACTTTCTCTTCAGAGGAGCTCCTTTTTCCTTCGGAAGTTCCACATTTAGCCTCGGAAGTCCTTTATTAGTTGTACCAAAATAGTCTAAGTGATTTGGTTTTGGTTGCACCAGCCTTTCTAGATCCAACACTCTATTCAGAAAAAGAAAAGGAAAAGACATATTGCTGGTTCAGATTTATGTGGATGATATCATCTTTGGCTCAACAAACAAGTTACTCTGTAAAGACTTTGAAGACCTTATGCATTCAAAATTCCAAATGAGTGCTATGGGGGGGAACTCATATTCTTTGTAGGAGTGCAAGTCCAATAAACAACAGATGGAATCTTCATCAATCAATGAAAATATGTGGAAACAGTCTTGATGAAATTCAAGTTTGTTGATTGTCAGTCCATCAGAACTCCTGTTGACACTAAAGTGAAGATTAGTCCAAATCCAGAAGGCAAATCAATGGATCAGACTCGCTATCAATCTATGATAGGTTTACTTATGTATCTAACAGCCAGTAGGCCTGACATTATGTTTGGTGTTTGTGTGTGTGCCAGATATCTAGCAGATCCCACGGAATCTCATGTGAATGCTGTCAAAAGGATATTCAGATTTCTTAAGGGCAAGCCTGCTCTTGGATTGTGGTATCCAAAAGAAGGATATTTCAATCTTGATGACTACAATGACAGTGATTATGGGGGATGCAACTTGTAAGGATTCCTATAAGTCTGATGCAGCCAAAACATCCGAAGTCTCTCTGCATGCATGCATTGAAGTAGAAATGCTTCGCAAGTTTTACACCTTGCATTAGAAAAATTCTAAGTGTAAAATCTTCCGAAGCCAAGACCAACATCTTCCGAAGCCAAAAGTGAAGTCTTCCGAAGCTTCAAAGACAAAGTCTTCCGAAGCCAAAGAGTGAAGACAAATTTCTTCCGAAGACTTTTAGAGACATGCTTTTATCTGATGTTCTTTACCATAAAGCTGGACCACCTTTCCGCTGCAACTCTGTTTAGTCACCAACTTACATGAGTTGGTGAAAAGGTCCATGCTTTTGATAACTGTACATTAAGGTCTTGAGTCTGTGTTTTCTACTTTATGTACTTGTATCCTTTTTGTAATATATTAGGATGTGAGCTATGGCATGTCATAGTCACTAGTCAAAATGCAATCTGCCTTTTGAAACTACATTTGATTTTGTTGTCTAGTCTTATGTATCCAGCTGGCCTTCAATGTATGGCCGGCTGTAGGATGTAGTATAAATTATCTCAAGTACTTGTAACTTTCCAACAGTATGCTTTGTAACATTTGTAAAAGAACTTGAGAAGCAATATACAACATTCTTGAAAACCAAATACGTGTGTTGTTTGCTATCTTGTTCTGTCTCATTTTTACTTGTGTTCTTAGCATCTTTCACTTAAGTTAACCAGTTCCCTATTTGATCTGTTAAGTGTTCTAAGTAACTCTCCTCATTGTTTTGTTGTGTTGTAATTGCATACCCTTCACCGGTCCTGCATTTGGTATCAGAGCATTCGAGGCTCTTGATATAAGATTTCACCGTCTTAAGATCCCTCACACACACAAAATACTTAACAACTCAAATGGCAGCTATTACCAAAGCTGATATGGAAACTGGGACTATGACAAAGTCTCCACTGATCACTCCTGAAGACTTTGATACTTGGTGTCAAAGAATGGAAGGCTTCATCAAGTCTCAAGACTCCAGGATGTGGGACTCTGTTGTTGAAGGACCTTACATACCAAGCACCACTTCTGCTACTGGTGATGGTATGATTACAAAGGCTGTGGCTGATTACTCTTAATAAGACAAGAAGAGAATAAAGATTGATCAGAAAGCCATGACAGCCCTTCAAACTGCTCTTCCAAACTCCATCTACATAGGCTTCAAGAAGTGCAAAACTGCCAAGCAACTATGGGAAGCACTGGAGCTGATGTATGAGGGGTCCACTGAAGCAAAAGAGAACAAGAAGGATCTCTTGAAGCAGCAGTTTGAAAACTTCACCTTCAAGGTAGGTGAAACCATGACTCAACAATACTTTAGGTATGTTGAGATTGTGGATACTCTAATGGATGTTAGAGTAACTTTTGAGAACTAGGACATTGTAAGGAAGTTTATGTCCTCTCTTCCTAGACAATGGACACATTATTGTGTTGTCATCAAGAGGACTGAGAACCTTAAGACTCTTACTCTCACATAATTGTATGGTATTCTTATTGGCTACCAGATGGAGATGAATACGCAAAACTCATCTGGTAACTCCAGCAATCAACTGAGTTCAGCCATCCATGTGGTTGAAAGGGAAAGAATTGAACCACAACAACATCTTATATGCTACCCTGACAACTCACAAAAGGGCCCTTTCATCACCTTCCCAGAGACTCCAATAGAAAGCTACACTCAAGGAAGTCCTTTCCAAGAGACAAGTTCTTCTCATGCCTTTGTCTCTGCTGATGAAACCTCAGGCAACTTTCTCTTCACCCTTGAAGACCTGGACTGTATCTATCTAGATGATCTGGAGTACATGGAGATAGTTCAGTAGATGGCTCTTCTCACTCACAGAGCCAAGAAGTTCTACAAGAGGACAAGGAGGAAGTTTCCAAGCAATGCAGCCAGTGGAAAGTTTGGGCTGGATAAAAGCAAAGTAAAGTGTTACAACTGTAACCAGGTGAGACACTTTGCAAGGGAGTGTAAGGCACCAAGGACAAATGGTGGCCAAACACAAGCCAAACCAAACTACACTGACAAAGTTCCCCAGAATGAGAAGCCAAAGCAGCAAGCTGCAGTTGCTATTGAAGAAGGAGGCTTTGACTAGAGTTTTCAGGTAGAAGATGCATCTCCAAACCAAGCACTCATGGCAGACCACGATGAAGCCAAGGTATTGGAACATCTTTGTACTCCTGAATGTATTGCTAAAGTTAATAGATACAGGTTCTATAACTTAGAAATGAGATCTGATCTTGAGTCCTTAAATATCTTAAAAGCTGATTTTAAGAGAGCTGAAATTGATTATAAACTAAAGATAGAGGACTTGGAGAAAACCATTTCAACTCTTAAACACGAGCACACAAACTACAGGACTCAGATCAAAGACCTCATTACTAAGTTAACTGAATGCCAGGCTGAGCTTGTGATCAGCAAAGCCAAGGCAGAAAAATGTGTTCTTGAAGAAGAGACCTTCAAGAACATAATATCCTCATCCTTGCATGTTAAATTTTGTTATCAAAATAAGCAGGGACTGGGATCTTATGTGATAGCTCCTCCACACACAATCTTGTCTGTAAGATCTCCTAGGTGTGGAACTTGTGAAGATGAGCTTCCCCTTATAAACCCTGTGACTGAAGAGGATGAAGAGGAGATGGTGAAGAATGGCTCTGAGAAGAGTGAAAAAGAGCATTATAAGAAGGGTCACCATCCCTCTGAGGAGAGTAAAGCTGTTGGGATGACCAAGTCTAGGAGAAAGAACTTGATCATGAACGCCAAAGAAAGTCCAAGAAGGCTCAAGAGATCAAGGCCACCTTCAACTCTGCACAGAAACAAGTCTTCATCTCTGCAGGATTTTAAGTGGTAAAGGCTGAAGACACCAACTTGAACACCATCAACAAGATTCTAGGTTCATGTCCAAATCATCCCATCATCAAGAAGAAGACTGATCAGTTGTGCACCACTGCTGTACAACCTGAACCATCCAGCTCCAAAGGTAGTTCTATCCCCACAAGAATTTCCACAGCATCTGAAAAGATGAAGATGGAGAAGGAAAGTGATCAAGTTCAGCCTTGTTCACAAAAGAATACTTCTAGAAGGAAGAAAATGGACTGTATTATGTGTGGGAGTACCTCTCATCTTGCTAAGGATTGTGTTTACAATGTAAAGAGTACTCTCCACATGACTAAGAAAGAAACTTCTAAGAGTTTGGAGAAGAAGAAGCAAGCTTCGAAAGGAAAATCTCTTTCCTTTGGGAGCTCCAAAATGAAGAAGAAGACAAGTGGAAACTTGCTTTTGGAAGATTATTTGGTCTCGGAAGAAAGGAATACTTCCGAAGCACTGAAGCCTGCTGCAGTGAAAGCAAGATGTTTCGAAGGTCCAGTTATCAAAACTTCCGAAGTCAACAAAACTTCTGAAGTATTGAAGGTCAAGTCTAAGCTTTCAAAGGTGGTGTGGAAGTCAAAGAAAGACCAAGTGGCTGAAAGTTCTTCATAAACATTAGCAAATGATCCTTCTAGCATGACTATAGGATCAATTACTGTTGCATTGTCTTCAACTTCTTTTGATGAGCCCAAGACCAATGAGGCTTGGGTTTCCATATGTAACTAACCATCTCTTTTGTGCAGGAACAACTCAAGACAAACAGAAATGTATGGATCATTGACAGTGACTGTTCCAGGCACATGACAGGCAATAGGTTACTACTCCAAAAGTTTGAAAGAATTGATGGAGGACCAATTGCTTTTGGAGGAGATGCAGGAGGTTACATTACAGGAAGGGGCAAGGTCACAAATGGTAAGCTCAGCATTGAGAAGGTAAACTTTGTTAAGGAGTTTGGGTACAATCTTTTGAGTGTATCCCAATTTTGTGATTAGAGTCATAACATGCTCTTTACTGAGCATGAGTGCATTGTTCTCAGGCCCGGGGTGGTCATTCCTCATGAGCACATCCTGCTCAAGGCCCCCAGGAAAGGGAACATGTATAAGATGGATTTGCAAGAAACATCTCCCTCAGGAGAAGTTTCATGCTTTCTATCTAAAGCAAATAATGATGAGTCTTTCCTTTGGCATAAAATAATGTGCCACGTAAACTTTAAAAATATAAATAAATTAATTAAGAATGATTTGGTAACTGAAATACCAAAGAAAGAGTTTATAAGTTATGACCACTGTGTTGCATGCCTGAAGGGGAAGCAACACAAGGTATCTCACAAGCCAAAGGAAAGAAATTCCATCATTAATCCCCTACACTGATTACATATGGATCTCTTTGGCCCCACCAGTGTAATGAGTCTAGGAAGGACCTCTTATTGTTTGGTGATCACAAATGATTTTACAAGATTCATTTGGGTCTTCTTTCTTAGAACTAAGGATGAGACCCCTGAGATTCTAAAGAATTTCATCTTAAAGATTGAGAATCAATGTGATCACAAGGTCAAAACCATAAGATGTGATCAAAGAACTGAATTCAAGAATCAAATCCTTGATACATTTTGTTATGAAAAAGGTATTATAAGACAATATAGTGCTCCCAGGACTCCTCAGCAAAATGGTGTTGCTGAGAGGAGAAACAACACACTAAATGAAGCTGCAAGAACTATGTTGTCTGAATCTAAACTGCCTATCACCTTTTGGGCAGAGGCAGTGAACACTGCTTGCTATGTGCAAAACAAAGTTTTATTAGTTAAGACACATGGTAAGACTCCTTATGAACTTTGGCACAAGAGAAAACCTTTCATCGGTTTTCTCAGGTCATTTGGATGTCCTTGCACCATCTTGAATACCAAAGATCAAATTGCCAAGTTTGCTGAGAAATCAGATGATGGACATTTCATTGGATACTCTTCTCAAGCTAAAGCTTATACAGTATACAATATAAGAACTAGAGTAGTTGAAGAGTCAGCCAATGTGACTTTCAATGAGCATACTCCCAGTGTGAAAGGTCCTGGTCTGGATTGGCTATTTGATCTTGATTTAGTTACCAACTGTTTTAACAAATCTTGTGAGCATGTTTTAGGGTCTACATATATACTACCTACAGGCAGTGTTGTAAAACTCGGCCTAGGCAGCCGAGTACTCGGCGAGTACTTGGAACTCGGAGGTTTACTGAGGCGCTTTTCTTCAACTCGATCAACCTTACTCGGAATCGGCCCTACTCGGCCCAACTCGGACCTACTCGGTCCAACTCGGCCCTACTCGGTCCAACTCGGCCCTACTCGGCCCAACTCGGCCTACTCGGTCCAACTTGGACTTTTGCCGTTTTTCACCGATTTTCGCTATTTTTCACCCATTTTTGTCGTATTTTTTGTTGTCTTTCAATAATTTACTTTGAAAGATGAGTATTAAATGATTACTATGTGTATACATATTAAAAAATAAATATCATATTTTAAAATACTATAGTATGTGAACATATTCTTTTAATATATATTGATTTTTCACGTAATATGTTATAAATATTTGTAAACCTTTTATATTTGACATATATATAATTTCTTAAAAATTAATTTTTTATAATTTACCATGTCCGAGTACCCCCCGAGTACTCCTCGCCTATGCCGAGTACGCACAACTCCCCAGTCGACCGACCTGGCAACACCTAGCTACTTTTGCAACCATGCCTACAGGTGATCTTGACCCAAGATTTGAGCTAAGAAGACCTTCAAGCTACACATCTTCAGCTCCAGTGGTAACCAATCCTGAAAATGAAGCTTCTACCAGCACATCAATGACAAATCTTGCTGATACTTCTGGGATGCCTTCAAATTCCAGCCTAGAGACACAGATTTTAGATGAAGGAGCTTCAAGTGTTAGAGAAAATGGTAGTGGTGAAAGTGATCAGGAATTCCTTGATGCTGATAACCACTCCATTGAAGACAACATCTATGATGTCACACACTCATTGTATCAAGTCAATCTTGATAAGTGTGCTGATGTGGAGGCTAAATCCTCCTTGCCAGATCAGAATTTCTCAAATTTAGATCTGTCTAAGCAACTTGTTGTGATCCCTCAGCTAAGGATCCACAAGTCTCATCCTACCACAAACATCATTGGAGATGTTGATTTAGGGGTGAGAACAAGAGGACAGACCCATGATGCAAATGTTTGTCTTCACTCTTGTTTCTTGTCCTAAATAGAACCAAAAAAAATTGATGAGGCTCTAAAGGATGGAAGTTGGGTTGAAGTTATGCAAGAGGAGCTGCTTTAATTCAAAAGGCAAAAGGTTTGGTCCTCAAGGGAAGACTACCATAGGAACCAAATGGGTGTTCAGGAATACGAAGGATGATAGAGAACTTGTCATCAAGAACAAGGCAAGACTAGTTGTTCAAGGGTATACTCAAGAAGAAGGAATTGACTACACAGATGTATTTGCTCCGGTAGCAAGACTTGAAGCTGTCAGGATATTCCTAGCTTTTCTCTATAGGATGATTGATAAAGAGGTGTATGTCAGACAACCTCCTGGGTTTACAAATCCTGATCATCCTGATTATGTTTGCAGGCTTGATAAAGCTCTTTATGGCTGCACCAAGCACCAAGAAAGTGGTATGAGACTCTATCTTTGTATCTCTGTCAGCATGGCTACAAAAGGGGTACTATTGATGGACTCTCTTCATCAAAGGAATAGGAAATGACATAATGCTAGTTCAAGTATATATAGATAACATTATCTTTGGGTCAGCTAATCCAAAGCTCTGCAAACACTTTGAGAAGCTGATGAAGGACAGGTTTGAAATAAGTGCCATGGGGGAACTCAATTTCTTTTTAGGAATTCAATTGAAGCAAGTTGACAATGGCATCTTCATAAGTCAGTCAAAGGTCGTACAAGACATACTTAAAAGGTTCAACATGACTGATTGCAAGGTTGCTAAGACACCCATAGCTAGGAACCACTCCCTTGGACCAGAGCTTGAGGGGGAGTGTGTTGATGAACATCTCTACAGGGCAATGATTGGGTCTCTTATGTACCTCACAGCTAGCAGGCCTGATATCATGTTTGCTACATGCATTTGTGCAAGATATCAAGCCAACCCCAAGATGTCACACCTGATCACTGTCAAAAGAATTTTAAGATGTCTCAAAGGTGCTCCATCACTTGGCCTTTGGTATCCAAAGAATTATGACTTTAATCTGTATGCTTATACAGATAGTGACTATGGTGGTTGCAACATGACTGCAAAGTCTACATCAGGGGGATGTCAATTTCTTGGTGGAAGAATAGTCTCTTGGCAATGTAAGAAACAATCCTATGTGTCTGCATCAACTGCTGAGGCTGATACATTGCTGCTGCAAGCTGCTGTGCTCAAGTGCTTTGGATTCAAAATCAGATGCTGGACTATGAATTCAACTTCAAGGAGACTCCCATCCATATAGACAACAACAGTGCTATCTCAATCACAGAAAATCCTGTGCAACACTCAAGGACAAAGCATATCAATATCATGTATCATTTGATTAAAGATAACTTTAAAAAGGGATTAATCAAACTAGTCAAAGTTAACTCAAATGAACAATATACTGATCTGTTCACCAAAGCTTTTGATGAACAAAGATTTAAATATCTTGTATCAGCTATTGGGATGATTAACTTTAAATAGCTTTTCTTAAAACTTAATCATATTATTTCTAAAATTGTGTGTCCTAAGTTGTCTATTTCATCACCTTCATAAGCCCTTGTTTTCTTTAGAAGAAAGTCTTTTCAAAAGACATTTCTTAGATTTTTGAAAATTTTGATCTCTTTACTTTTCGGAAGATTTAAAATTACCTTCGAAAGAAATTTATGTCTTGGTAAACAAATAACTACTTCAGTAATATTACCTTCTGAAGAAATTTCTGAAATATCTTTCGAAGCCTAAAATCAACTTAAGTACTTTTATGTTTTATAAGAACAATTTTCTCCCGAAAGCAATTTACCTTCGAAAGTTTTCATTTTTTTAGAATAAAAACCTCTGAGTGTTAATTCTCTTCCGAAACGAAATTCTCAAAAACCTTTGAAATATCTTCCGAAGCCAATTTGCCTTCAGAAGCTTTTTCTTCAGAACTTCCGAAGCTAAATAATCTTCGAAAGATTTCTCGACTTCCAAGAAAACTACTTTTGGGCAAAAGTAAACTACTTTTCGGAGGTGGGACCGATGTTAGGATCGTGTTTGGGACAAAGTACTAACTGATTTGCGCGTATACCAACTCAAATAGTGCGGAATCCTATTTGATTGGCGATCCAGTCAGTGAGAACGCACGTAGAATCGATCTTAGAATGAATCTAAACGTTAAGAACGATTGCAATATGATTTAGTGCGATCTATGAACTTGGAACAGGTTCTCTGAGGTCTCTGGACGGCTAGGGTACGATTTAGTATGTAGGGATTCGAATTGTTACGTTTTTCCATGAATTAAGTGGTATTTATAGGTTAGGGTTTCTCATTCGTGCGACTGAACCATTAGTATGGTTCAGTCGTGCGACTGAGTCATACGATTGTTCCAACCGCACGACTGAGGCTTCAGTCGTGCGACTGGTTCATTAGCATGAAGTTGTTCATGCGTATGGTCCATTAGCATGGGCCATTCGCATAAGAACTTCACATGACTAAGTTTAAACATATTTCTCAACCATTCTTGACTAAGATCTATGTAAACAACCACAAACCTATATAGTTAGTTCAACCATGCGTTATTACATAATAAGCAATGAAATATTCAACATTATAAGCACAATCACATATTGTATTTCATTCGGTACCCATTTTATTACATATATGTAAGAAATGAAAGACATTTTATATTTGAGCTCCTAAACTAGGTACACATGTATCTACAAACTCCCCCTTAGACCTAGTTTACTCTATTGTCTAACATTCTTCATCAGTTCTTCAAACTTCTTATACTTCTCCTCTCTTGTAGCCCCAGCATGTATCTCAAATGCGAAACGGAGCCTTATGACATTTTGAAACTGGAGGGCTTGTACAATGCCTTGCGCGTCATAGAACAGTGGCCACTTGTATAAGGTGTAAACATCATTAGCCGACAAGTTAGTAAGCCACATTGGGTCAAACACCCTGATTGTTTCCATATTTCCAGCTCTGTTCAAAACTATGACCGCCTCACTAGTTCTCCAATCATAATACCACCATTTAAAGTGTGAAGTGAGGTCCTGAGGCATTTCCCTTAGAGGAATTCTCGACATTATGCGCGGAGGACTCCACTTCAGCACAATCTTTGGCTTCCCAGTAATGGCATCAACTTCAGATCTTCTAATATACCTTGTTGGTTGTTGAGGTTTGAAGTTGACCCACCTGGTGTGGTACTCTCTCTTCAAAGCTGCTTCAAACAAGCCTGACATCTTTTGAGGACCAGCATATAACAGCTTCAATTTGGCCAGCTGGTTAAGCTCAAAACCGGGTAGAGTCTTCAGATCGTGTGGGAATCTGAAGTACTCGATTCCCTTCTCTCTCTTGATAGCATAAACATTTAGATCATCAAAATATGCACAAGCTATAATCTTTCCTGACACCTTCAGATGCTTCTTCACTTTATAGAGCTTGGTGTAGGTATCAAGCTTTGGAGCACTGTGTTGGGCTCTGATCTCTGCAAAACATGCCGCCCATTCAACCTTTTTGATGTTGACATCGGCATCTGAGGCTTGGGCTTGATCTTCCTTCTTTTCTGACTCCTGCTCCATCTTATCCAGTGTTGCAAATGTATCACTGACAAGAGTGTCACCCAGATTGGGAACTACATTTCCCTCGTTGTCAGCATACTCTGGATAATGTTGTGCTGTGAAATCTTCAATTTCAATCTCATCCATATCGTTAAGCTCATTGTCACTATCCATGTCAACTGTAGGAGCATCCTTCACGATCTCACCTGGATTCAGGCGGAACATTTCAGCCAATTGCTCATTAGTAAGGTCGTGAATTATTTCTCCTTCTTCAGGATTGTAACTCACAAACCTCCTGACGATCCCTTGCAGATCAAGTATCATTGTGAGTTGAGACTTGATCTGCTGAAGAGGAGCAACATCGTATTCATCTCGCTGATATTGTGGATCTGCTTGATTTAAAACATGTAACACATCAGTCATTAGTAGATAATCAAGATAGTTAAATAATCAATTATATAAATAAACATTCATTTCATAAGTTTTAATACATGATTCAATTACACAAAAGTTCAAAATACAGAAACATCTAATCATTACTTTTGTCATGAATCATATGCTCTTCTGCAGTCGGGGCTGATGTTGAGGCACCCTGATCTTGATTTTTCTTGGTCCGCCTCTCTCTTGCTTCTGTGGCAGCCGATGCAGGTGCATCTCCTCCTTCTTCATCATCTCCTCCATCTCCTGCACTCTCATCCTCTCCTCCCTCTATCTCATCCTCTTCATCATCCTCTTCATCATCCTCTTCATCCTCACCATCATCATCATCATCACCCTCTCGTATCTTCGGAGGCTCATCCTTTGTGCCTTTGAGTTTGAGCATGATGGTCTTTTTGGCATCCTCCAACTCCTCAATCTTCTTAGTGGATAGAACTTTATGCTCCTGGAGTTGGGCAATCTTTTGATTTTGAACAGCCATCTGCTGAGCCTGTTCCTTTATTAGCTGGGCCTGTTGAGCGATCGGCTGTGCTTGGGCAGCGTTCTGCTCCACAAGCTGTCTAATTTGTGCAGCTCTTTCCTCGTCAGCAGCCCACAGTTTCAGCACCATCCTGTTCAGTGCTGCCAGCTGATCCTCTACCCCAACAGAAGGTTGGGAGAATCCTGTAGTGAATGGCTGGTGGGATGATGGTCCAGGCTGGTGGCTGGTGGTAGTGGTGGTGGCTGTGGTGAATATCGGTGGTGGTATATGTGTGGGTGGTGATGGGTAGGCTGTAGTGGTGGTGGAAGTAGTGTAGATAGGTGGTGGAGTGGCTGTGGTAGTGATGGTGGGTGAGGTGGTAGTAGTGGTGGTGGTAGCTGTGGTAGTGGGTGAGTGAGTGGTGGTGGTAGATATGTTGGCAGTGGTGATGGAGGTAGGAATCAGCATGAACCTCCGTCTTTTCGGCTTCATCCCATGGGGTTGAGCCATCCTCTTCTTCCTCGAACCCCTCGAGGAGGATGCTCCCCTTGGGATGCTGAGCTGGATTGGGGTATAAGTGGGATCTTTAGTAGTCTCCCCAGACGTAGCTTGGCGTCCTCCAACCGCCTCTATCCCATGCTCGGTGGCAACCACCCTGCTGCCCACCATTCTTGTTAACGGCTCATCATCACTCTCCTCCTCCTCATCACGTCTGAAATCCTGATGGAAACTGGCTGTGGTGGCATCATCTCCATGAGTGGGTGGTGGAGGTGTAACATGTGCAGTGGTGGCTGCAGGACCGGTTAAGGGCTTAACAATTACAACACAACAACACAAAGAGGAGATTAACCAAACTTGATCAAACAGTAAACTGGATTAACCAAGATGATGATAGAAAGAACACAAGTAATAATAAAGAGACAGAACAAGAGATTTGGGTTTCAAGGATGCAGTATATTGCTTTTTCAAGTTCTATTACAAGTGTTACACAACATAAAGAAAGATACTAGAACTTGGAATACTTATACTACAACCTACAGCCGGCTATACTTTGAAAATCCAGCTGGATACAATTGACTAGACACAACAAATCAATTGTAGAATCAAAAGGCATATCTGCTTTTGACCTTGTGACTATGACATGCCATAGCTCACATCCTTATCTATTTCAAAAAGGATAAAGTACATAAAGTAGAAGGTTACAGACTCAAGACCTCAATGTACAGTTACCAAAAGCATAGACCTTTTCACCAACTCATGAAAGATGGTGACTTTACAGAGATGCAGCGGAAAGATGTCCAGCTTTATGGAACAGTACATCGGATAAAGCATGTTACTAAAAGTCTTCGGAAGAAATCTGTCTTCATAGGATGAAGCTTTGGAAGACTTTGTCTCTGAGGCTTCGGAAGACTTCATATTGGCTTCGGAAGATATTGGTCTTGGCTTCGGAAGATTTTACACTTAGAATATTTCTAGTGCATGGTGTAAAACTTCCGAAGCAATTCTACTTCAGTACTTAGTGTATTACTTGCAGAGAGACTTTGGATGTTTTGGTTTGCATTAGACTTAAAGGAATCCTTACAGTGGCCTTAGAAGAAGTGAGGCCAGAATCTCTACCATCGTCACTATCATTGTCATCGGAGTCATCATCTGGGATCACAATCTGCTCTGTATCAGAATCACTGTCATCGTGGCGCCACTTTCTCCGTGACGGCGCCACATAGTCTTCACGTGCAAGATGTCCAAACAATCGTCTCACAGGGGGTTTCACCTGCTTCCCCTTGTAGACCTTTATCCGGCCCAAGGTGGTATCGTCCATCACCTCGAGTACCACCGCGTCCTCCTTCTCCTTAGGTAGCTGAGGGAGCTTCTGATCAATGATCATCTACATGAATCGAGGGTACATACAAAATCCCTCCTTTCCCTTCCCCTCAATGTTCTCCACCAGATAGGTGAAGATCATCCTAGAGAAGCTGAACGGGTGGTTCAGCACCAACGCTGCGTAAGCGTTCTGGATCTGATCAGAAAGCTCGTCGAACCCTCCCTTCCGAGAAGCTATGCACTTGAGCAGCACATGGGCGAGGTACTTGAACTGGGGGCACATGTTGCTCTTGTTGAGCACCTGCGTTGATGTCCCCAGAGTACTTAGCCCTCATGAAACATCCTCGAACAGTAAGTGGGTGTAATCAGGTCAGCGTCATCCCCAAACTCTAGAACAGTCCGGAGATCGACCTCTGTGATCTCAGTAGCCTCACTGAATATCGAGCTCCTGATGCAATGGGGCTCAGAGGACCTGTCCACCACAGCGTTCTCCCAAAAAGCCTGTTGGACTGAGCGGTAAGGAGTACATGGTGTCGAGATAGCTCGGTATATCCTAGATCTCCGTAGGAATGTGATGATACCCGAGAACTCTGCAGCATTCCTGGAAGTCAGATCCAGGTGAGCACATATGTTGTGCTTCGTGCTCATGGTCCAGCGACTCGCCATCTGTTACACAGTATAGATAAAGGTTAGTGTGTGTAAGTAAATAGCCATTTGAGTTTCCTAAATTTGAATATTTCTGGTCTGTCGTGCGAATGAATTGTGCGACTGAGGTTTAGTCGTGCGATTGAGCTCATATGCACGACTGAGCATGCTACTGGGCTTAGTCGTATGCTATCCCAAATGGTTGAACCAGCCGTGCGACTGAACTCATTCGCATGATGTAGTCGTGCGATTGAGCCATACGCCCAGCTCAGTCGTGCGATTGAAGTTCATCTGGGTGCCCATTCGCATGACAGACTGTTGTTCCATCCAATTCAAATTTTGAGCAAATCGTAATGTTAGACGTCGTGGTTTGGCTCATTAGACTCGCAATCACTCGACTTAGCACCTAATAACCTTTGTTTTAACATTTTACTTAGTTTTATCAGTTTATTAGTCATTCTAGTCTCGGTTAAGTTTTAGGGCTTAATTTCGTTCTATTGAGGATGAATCGATTGAACTTCGACTGGAAATCATTGCACATTACCTGTGGAGTCACTGGAAATCGTTAGAAAGTAGTAATCACAGTCTAAGAATAATCAAACGAAATTTGGGTAGAGTATCAGTAAGTCGTGCGAAGAAATGAGCGATTGGGGTTGAGTATGGTTTGCGACCAACTCCCCATCTATTTATACTGGGGTTTCCTTCAGTCGTGCGACTGGACCTAATCACACAGCTGGTTCGTGCGTTGAGACTCAGTCGTGCGACTGACTCAATCAGTCACCATCAGTCGTGCGACAACCCCATCCGGTTGCTTCCATTCGTGCGATTGGATCATTCTGATGATCCAATCGCATGAATTTGTCCATGCTGATGGTCCAATCGCACGTCTGGGCCATACCTGTGGCTTAGTCGTGCGATTAGGCTGATTCATCTGGCTCAATCGTACGGCTGGTCCATACTTATGATCCAGTCGTGCGAATGGCTCATTCTTATAAGTTTGAGTCTATGAACATAACATTTATCCCTTTTTACACTTGGTAAAGCATTACGAGTATTCGTTCATCTCAAACATGATCGTTTTAACATTTGAAACATTTGATTACCTCAGACGTGATCCTTTTAACAGTAGAACATTTTTTCACCTCAGACGTGACCCATTTGACATTTGAAAACATGTGTGTGGTCACCTTAGACGTGACCTTTTTAAGTGATTAAATCCCAGATGAAATTCCACTGCATAGTCCGACGATTAAAACTGAATTTGATTAAAAGTTAAAACAAAATAAAAGAACTAATACTAAAAGACAATAGCTAAACAAGTTTTTTGTGATTTTGTGTGAGTTGGAAATCCTAAGATAGATATCTAGCAGATTTGTTCTAGAACAGTACAGCTTCAAGTTATTTTGACCATAACTGGTACGATTCATTATGGAATCATACAGGTATTTCAAATCATTCAGGACATGTTACCAAATTCTTTTGATGCTAGATTCTTGTTTTCATCTAGAGTCATTAGCAAGTTTAGGTAATCATACTGGTACTATAAGATGCACACATTGATTTGGACTTTCAAGAATTACAGCCACGATGATTGCCAGTGTACGTGTCCACTTAAATCCATACAGACTTTTGACACAGATTGGTGATACATTAAGTTTAATTATTTCAACCAGCATTTGTGGATCCCACACTTATGTGGTAATCAACATTCCTCAGGAGATTTTTGAGCGGTCTACGGGTATTTTGACAAGAAGAAACTATTCTCAGAGCTTTCAAAGAGAAGCCAAGCCTCAGGTCAGTGCCACCGCACAACAAAGAGGCGGCAAACAACAATGAATTCTAGAATATGTAGGTTATGCTTATCCTCAGGTCAGTGCCACCGCACAGCAGAGAGGCACACAACCTATCTTCTTGTTAGAGCATATATATTTTTTCTTTTTGCACATAATGCACCAACAACATTTGTTATTAGTTTGATTGCATTTATTTTTCATTTTTTCGTGCTTTGCTCTTTTTGTGGTCATCCGCACACATTTGTGGCGTTTATTGCTCGTCACCCCTTATTGGAAATAACTGATTGTGTTAACCAGTGATAAGAACCCATAGCCAGTTGAAGAACTTAGTTTAAATTGAAGTCACCAATGAAGTCTAACAACCTCTAGATCTACTTTCTTTGTGTTACCTTAGTAGTAGCCAGTTTTACTATCATTTTTCCTGTTATATTGCTCAGACTTCTCAGACTTATACTTCGAATTTTGCATCTTAATTAGTTAAGTTCTTTTAATGCCCCAAACTCTTTGTTCCTGGGTACTATCATTTTCCATAAACATTGAATCAGTATCACAGATACGATCTCATTTCTATTAGCTTGACTGTCCTTCTCCCTCGTTTTTTTAAGTACTGAAATTAAAATAACTAATTTAATACAAATTAAACCTATTCCCCCCTAAAATTCTAAAACCAAAAATATTTTTTGCGTTTTTGGATTTTAACGAGACAAGAAATTAAAATAAGAAAAATAAAAGAAAATAAAAGAAACGTTGTCGGACTAAGCATTTTCATCATCTGGAATGACATCACTCTTTTTAACGCCGTTGACCTCTAACAAATATAGAAAACGTGGTTTATCAAAGGCTTTTGTGTAGAGGTCAGCGCGTTGAAAATCCATATTTATTTTAACAACATCGATTAAATTCTTTTCAAAGCAATCACGTATAAAGTGATATTTAATACCGATGTGTTTGGTCTTAGGATGTTGGACCGGATTTTTTGTACGGCTATTTGATGTGCTCCAAATTATACATAAAAATCCTATCAAAAGCACATCAATTATTCCTTAATATCTTCCTTAAATGATGAAAATGTACTTAAAAGTGTTAAATTGTGTTTTCAGGTGTTTAAGGGCAGATAGACAAGGAGCATGTTTAACAAAAAACAAGAATTGAAGCAATCCGAGCTTTAGACTCCAAGCATGGGGCCGTGCCTCATTAAGCACGCCCCCATGCCTTGCCAGAAACACACCCCCGTGCTAAATTAACACACCCCCGTGCTTGGACATCTGACAGGATAAAAAGTACTGTCCCCTAAAAGTAGACACGGGGCCGTGCCCCACCTCCAACACGGGGCCGTGCCCCATTTAGCACGGGGCCGTGCCCGACACAACCTGCACGTACGAGCCGACCAACTTTCTTAAGCATTGTACTAGCATGGGCCCGTGCCTTTTAGGCACGGGGCCGTGCTTAAACACTCCGGAAAGCCTATAAATAGAAGCCTAAGCTCACCATTTTGGCAAGCTTTGGTGGGAGAGTTACTCTGCTGAATTCTCTCGGGAATCAAGACTTCAAGATCATTCGGAGGCTCGGGAGGTGCAAGCAACACTTGGAAGAAGCTTGGGATCACCTAAACATCATCCATTGTGGATTATCGGTTTGATTGTTCCATTTCACCGATGATCACTTATCTATCTTCTTTGTTATCCGTTGTTATGTTAAAGCTCATCATGAGCTAAACTCTATTTATCATCCTAATAGGATGAAACTTATGTAATTTGTGATAAACTAATGGTGTGATAAGTATTATGTTAATGTTATGGTGGTCTTGGAAAACTATTGATGGGTAGCATCTACATTTGAACGGGAAGTTGTAACATTATGGTTTGTGATTGTGATTGTCATACAAGGTTGAAAACCGTATGATTAACTTTCATTCGCGAAACCGGTCTTCATAATAAATCCATGGCTAATGAACTAGAAATGGTTATTAGAAATCATATCACCTTAACTTTCTAATCAATTGCGGGTTCCCTTTTATTTGTTCGGAAACTTCAGTAATTGTTACGGTTTTCTAAAATTAATGGTATGTTAGGAAGGAACCTGATCAACTCTCTTTTTAACATTAAATTATGTTTTCAGAAATCGTATGTCAAATAGGACACAAGAGATTTACCTACATTACTAGGGCTTTGATCTGAGCAGTAAAATCAGCCTGACAGGATCAAGTCACTACGGCAGCAGGATAGTCGAGAAATCGCGCCGGCTCATCTTTATAAACATTAACATATCACATCACATCACCAATTCATCACAATTGCATAAGTGGATTCTAATTAGGATGATAACTTTTATTCCCTGATTTTAAAACCAAACGCTTCAATTCTTATTTTACTTTCTTTTTATTATTGTTTACTTTTAACCCTAGAAATCTTTCCAAACAAAATATCACTTTCTTTAACAAAACCAAATCTGATAGTCAAACATCAAGTTTGTTGAGTAGGCTAGGTGTGTCCACGGATTGATACTCGGTTCTTACCAACGCTATATTACCACACGACAGGTACACTGCCTTTTGTGTGTGTGGTTTAGTATTAGTAACAACCAATTAAAACTGAATCTGTGCAATAAATCTTTATCAAAAATATATACTATCCGCAGACCCATCAAGTTTTTGGCGCCGTTGCCGGGGACACAGGGCAGTTTGAAAGACAACTAAATTTTTGACTATCTTGCATATAACCAGTATATATTTTTTGTTTAAACTTCATTTTTATTTGTAGGTAGTTTGCCTTAGTTAGTTTAGTTATTTTTGTCTGATTCATTTTAAGCCTTAGTTAGTTTATGCTTCCTTAAGTTAGTGTATGTCCGACTCGTCTAGTTCTGAACTTGTTCCGCCTCTTCCGGAACCCGAACAACTTTTTCGTCAAAGATTGCACAAGAGATCACAACAAGAAGCACCAGTCATTGAAGAAGACATTTTGGAAGATACACCATCCGAAGAAGACATGGCTAACCAAGACGAGGAAATGAAGATGACACACTATGCCACACCGTCGATAGATGGTTATGAGTCTAGTGTTGTCCAACCAGCAATAGCGGCCAACAATTTTGAGATTAAGTCTAGTATTATCCAACTTGTAGAAAACTCTATCCAGTTCCATGGGTTACAAGACGAAGACCCTAATGCTCACATCTCACGATTCCTTTGTATCTGTGCAACCTTCAAAATCAATAACTGTTCAGACACTCCATTCGACTAAGACTTTTTCCATTTTCACTTCAAGGCCGAGCCATCGATTGGCTTGATTCACTTCCGCCTGGTTCCATCACCACATGGGCGGGAATGGCTGAACAATTCCTTTTGAAATACTTTTCACCCGATCGTACTGCCAAATTAAGAAGTAGCATCACAAGTTTCCGTCAAGACGACGATGAATCATTACACGCAGCATGGGAGAGATATAAAGGTCTCCTTCGGAGATGCCGACATCACGGACTTGATCTGTGGCTGCAGTGTCAAACCTTTTACGATGCGATTAGCGGAGCCCACAAGCAAGCAGTAGACCAAAGTGCGGGAGGAGATTTTGAAAGTGTCACGCCAACAGAAGCATATCAAGCCTTAGAAAGAGCAGCTAAGAAGAGCTTTGCTTACAATCCTTTAAGAACCAATCCAGTTCTAAAGGTATTCATCAAGTAGACTCTGAAACCCTAATTGCAGCCCAATTAGAAGCTCTAACCAAAAAATTCGAACAATTGCAAAGCGAGCTAAAGAAAACTCCAACACGATGCAACACATGTGGAAATTCACATAAGACCAACGAGTGCCCACAAGGCGTTATGATGGTTGAAGATGTTGACTACGTAGGAGGCCCAAACAACTCATATAATTCAAATTGGAGAAACAACTCAAATTACAGAGATGCTGGCAGTAACCAACAATCATCTGGATTCAACCGAAGGCCACCTTACCAACAACAGAAACCACCATACCAAGGTCTAAGCAGTAGTAACCAAGACTGTGGAGCATCATCAATGGAAGACTGTTGAAGCAATTGTTGTTAACCACACAAGCCACAGATGAGTACATCCGTAAATCCGATCGACGAAATGAGGAGAGGTTCCAAAGAAACGAAGGTGACATCAAAAGCAACAAGGCATCATTACAGACCATAGAGCACCAAGTAGGTCAAATAGCACAACAACTCTCTGAAAGACCTCAAGGAGCTTTGCCCAGCAACACTGTGACAAATCCTAATTCTCAAGTCAAAGCCATCACCACCAGGAGTGGCAAAACCACTCAAGGTGATGCACCCGCATTACAACCCATCCTTGAAGAAGTAGAAACTAAAACTCCAAGTAATGCGATTGATAAGCAAAAGCAACCTGTTGTTATTGAAGAACCAGCAAAGAAACACGTTCCACCACCACCTTATGTTCCACCACCTCCATATCCAGGTCGTTTGAAACAACAAAGGATGGAGGCATAATATGGCAAATTCCTTGGGTTGTTCAAGCAACTCCACATCAATCTGCCTTTGGTGGAGGCCTTAGCACAAATGCCAAACTACGCTAAGTTTCTAAAAGGTGTCTTGTCAAACAAAAAGAAGCTGGAAGAGTTATCACACGTAGTTTTGAACGAGGAATGCTTTGCAGTTCTTCAAAACAAACTACCTCAAAAGATGACTGATCCAGGAAGTTTCACCATACCTTGCCTAATAGGAAATCTTTCTATCAGTAATGCGTTAGCTGATTTAGGTGCTAGCATTAACCTTATGCCTTATGCGGTTTTTGAAAAATTAAACTTAGGTGAACCTAGACCTACCCGTATGAGCATCCAGTTAGCCGACCGTTCTGTCAAATATCCGAGGGGCATCGTTGAAAATCTCTTAGTTAAAATTGACAAATTCGTATTTCCCGTTGATTTTGTGATCCTAGACATGGATGAGGACAAAAATGTTCCTCTTATCCTAGGTCGACCTTTCTTAGCGACTGCTCGAGCTCTCATTGATGTTTGTACAGGCAAACTCACGCTTAGAGTAGACGAGGAGGAAGTAACTTTCGATATAGGCCAATCCATGAAACACCCTCAACATCATGATGACTCACTCTATTACGTTGATGCTTGCAATTCGATCATAAGCCGTCATTTGAAGGAAGCCCTTCAAAATGAAGCTTGCAATACTCAATTAATAGAAGTCATAATCACCGAACCCATCTGTGAAAACCAAACCATTCCAGAACTTGAAGTTGACGAAACATCATTCTATCAAGAAGCATTTGAGATCATTGAGCAAGACTTAGAACCAAAAGCCAAACCTTCTATCGAAGACCCTCCAGTCTTAGAGCTCAAAGAGCTTCCATCTCATCTCGAATACGCTTTTCATGAAAACACATCTCAACTTCCTGTCATAATCTCATCCGCCTTATCAATTGATGAGAAGAACAAGTTGCTCAATGTGCTTAAGGCACACAAACGAGCAATTGCATGGAAAATCATGGACATCAAGGGAATCAATCCATCCTTTTGCACTCATAAAATATTGATGGAGGAGAACTTCAAATCCGTCATTCAACCTCAAAGACGTTTAAACCCGAGCATGCAAGAGGTGGTGAAGAAAGAAGTAATCAAACTGCTAGATGCTGGTTTGATTTACCCTATTTCTGATTCGCCTTGGGTCAGTCCCGTCCAAGTTGTTCCAAAGAAAGGAGGAATGACTGTTGTAACTAACGAGAAGAATGAGCTTATTCCCACTCGTACGGTTACAGGATGGAGAGTTTGCATAGACTATCGCAAACTCAATGACGCCACAAGGAAAGATCACTTCCCTCTTCCTTTCATCGACCAAATGCTTGAGAGATTGTCTGGAAAAATGTTCTATTGTTTCTGGATGGTTTCTCAGGTTATTTTCAAATTCCTATTCTCCCGAATATCAAGAAAAGACAACATTCACCTGTCCATATGGCACATTTGCTTATCGGCGAATGCCCTTTGGCTTGTGTAATGCTCCTGCTACATTTCAAAGATGCATGGTAGCAATTTTTCATGACATGATTGAACACTCAATGGAAGTTTTCATGGATGATTTCTCCATCTTTGGAAACTCATTTGAGCAATGTCTTGAAAACCTGGAAAAGATGCTGGTTAGATGTGAAGACTCCAACCTTGTTTTAAATTGGGAAAAGTGCCACTTCATGGTTACGGAAGGAATAGTGTTAGGACACAAATCTCTCGAGCAGGGCTTGAAGTCGATCAAGCCAAAGTCGACACTATTTCTAAACTTCCGCATCCCACAACCGTGAAAGACATCAGAAGTTTCCTAGGACATGCAGGATTCTACCGTCGTTTCATTAAATATTTCTCAAAAGTCGCTCGACCAATGACTCAACTCCTGGAAAAAGACGCGAAATTCGTATTTTCTGATGAATGCATTACTGCATTCAAATTACTTAAGGAGAGATTGGTAACTGTTCCAATCATGGTTTCCCCAGATTGGACACTACCATTTGAGCTCATGTGCATTGCAAGCGATTTCGCGGTGGGAGCTGTATTAGGACAGAGAAAGACAAGCAATTTCACCCAATTCATTACGCGAGCAAAACCCTAAACGACGCACAAGAAAACTACACTACCACCGAAAAAACTTCTTGCGGTAGTTTTCGCGTTCGATAAATTCCGCTCGTATCTCATCCTTTCAAAGACAATTGTTTACACCGATCATGCAGCCCTTCGTTATTTGTTCAACAAACAAGATGCAAAGCCGAGATTGATTCGTTGGATTCTTCTGCTTCAAGAATTTGATATCGAAATTCGTGATAAGAAAGGAGCGGAAAATCTAGCGGCTGATCATCTCTCGCGTCTTGAGGACTCAAGTCCTTCACAAACTGAGGAAACCAAAATAAACGACAATTTTCCTCATGAATTCCTTATGCACATTCAATCCTCAATCAATGAACATCCTTGGTTCGCCGATTTTGCGAATTACTTAGCAAGCGGAACCGGTAATTGTGATTGTGATTGTCATACAAGGTTGAAAACCGTATGATTAACTTCCATTCGCGAAACCGGTCTACATAATAAATCCATGGCTAATGACCTAGAAATGGTTATTAGAAATCATATCACCTTAACTTTCTGATCAATTGCGGGTTCCCCTTTATTCGTTCGGAAACTTCAGTAATTGTTACGGTTTTCTAAAATTAATGGTATGTTAGGAAGGAACCTGATCAACTCTCTTTTTAACATTAAATTATGTTTTCAGAAATCGTATGTCAAATAGGACACAAGAGATTTACCTACATTACTAGGGCTTTGATCTGAGCAGTAAAATCAGCCTGACAGGATCAAGTCACTACAACAGCAGGATAGTCGAGAAATCACGCCGACTCATCTTTATAAACATTAACATAATCACATCACATCACCAATTCATCACCATTGCATAAGTGGATTCTAATTAGGATGATAACTTTTATTCCCTGATTTTAAAACCAAACGCTTCAATTCTTATTTTACTTTCTTTTTATTATTGTTTACTTTTAAACCCTAGAAATCTTTCTAAAACAAAATATCACTTTCTTTAACAAAACCAAATCTGATAGTCAAACATCAAGTTTGTTGAGTAGGCTAGGTGTGTCCACGGATTGATACTCGGTTCTTACCAACGCTATATTACCACACGACAGGTACACTGCCTTTTGTGTGTGTGGTTTAGTATTAGTAACAACCAATTAAAACTGAATCTGTGCAATAAATCTTTATCAAAAATATATACTATCCGCAGATCCATCACTATTGCAACAGAATTATCAACAAATATAGGAGTGTTAGAAAATTGCAAACCGTAGTCCCGCATCTGCTGTTGAATCCAGATGATTTGAGAACAGTAGCTTGCTGCAACAACATATTCAGCTTCACAAGTTGACAATGCAACTGATGTCTGCTTCTTACACTGCCATGTGACTAATCTTCGCCCAAAGAATTGACAACCTGCTGAGGTGGATTTGTAGTTCATTTTGCAGCCGCCATAATCCGAGTCACTGTACGCGGTAAGCTCAAAATCATCGTCATGAGGATACCACAACCCAAGTGTTGGTGTACCCTTCAGATAACGAAATATTCTCTTGACCCCTATAAGATGGTTAACTTTTGGTTTCGCCTGATATCTTGAACATAGACACGTCGCGTACATGATATCAGGTCTTGAGGCAGTGAGGTACATGAGGGATCCAATCATTCCTCGGTACATGGTGGCATTGACCTGATCACCATTCTCGTCGGGTGCTACATCATGGTTTGTAGCAAGTTGAGTCCCAGCTACGGAAGCATTCTCCATGTCAAACCGACTGAGAATATCCCCTACATACTTGGTCTGATGTAGAAATATCCCATTTGGTGTTTGATCCACCTGTAACCCGAGAAAGAACTTCATCTCTCCCATGGCACTCATTTCAAATTCTGCCTTCATTACTACTTCAAATTCTTTACATAAGTCTTCGTTCTTGGAACCGAAGATTATGTCATCAACATAGATCTGAACAAGCAGTAGATCACCATCCTTTTCTTTGATGAACAGTGTACAGTCAATTACACCTCTGCGAAATCCGTGTTTCACAAGGTGAGTTGAGAGTTTTTCATACCATGCTCTCGGGGCTTGGTGATGTCCGTAGAGAGCCTTATCCAGTTTGTAAAATCTGTTCTGATGATATGGATCCTCAAATCCTTCGGGTTGATTGACATACACTGTTTCCCGGATTTCACCATGGAGAAATGCACTCTTTACATCCAGTTGATAGACTTTAATCTTCATGTAAGAGGCATAGGCTAGGAAGATACGGATGGCTTCTATTCTCGCCACAGGTGCAAATACTTCGTTGTAATCAACTCCCTCGACTTGTCGAAATCCTTGCACTACAAGTCGAGCCTTGTTCCTGATTATGACACCTTGGTCATCTTTCTTACATTTCAAGACCCATTTGGTGCCAATGACCTTAGCACCTTTAGGTCTATCCACCAGTGTCCATACACCTAACTTCTTGAACTGAAGAAGTTCTTCTTGCATGGCACTTACCCATTCCTCATTATTTAGGGCTTCACTGACGTATTTTGGCTCAAAATGAGACACAAAACAACGATATGCACCATCGTGAAGGTATCCCTTTTCCATTATCGAGGCATAATCAGCTGAATATAACTGATTTCTTGTCTGAACTCCTGATCTGACATCCCCAATGACATTGTCCAAAGGATGATAGACATTGAGGCGTGATCCAAAAGTGGTGGGAACAATACCTCAGAATCAAGATTATGAACGTTTGGTTGCGGATCTGAGGCAGTAGGAGTGTGAGGTTCTGAAGACTCAGAGGCATCAACTTTAGATGCTTGTGGACTTGCAGTAGTAGGAACCTGTTCCTCCTGATTGTTCTGGTCATTCTCCACGGCTTCATCGTTAGAGGAGGAGTCACTTACCTCGAGTGCTCCCCCTGAATGGTTAGACGATTCACCTAGCGAACCAGATGATGTGGAGTCTTGTGATGGTGTGTTTAAGACATCATAAATCATTTTGGTTGCTAACTCATCGTCAGAAGTGGAGATAGGGATGTTGAAGGACTTGAAGAATCCATCATAATCAAAAAAGAATGTGGGTCCTTTTCCAGCAGGAGGGGTGATGTATCTCTGAACGTCAACGTTACACCACACTTCTACCTAACCCGTTGAGTTGTTGTAAACTCTCTTATTCGGTATGTTGTATCCTAGAAAGATTCCCTCTTCAGCCTTCTCACTGAACTTGCCTTCCTGAGTTTTCTTCAATAGGGTGCAAGGTGCGCCAAATGGTTCGAGATACTCTAGATTTGGTTTACGTCGTTGAAGTAACTCGTAACACGTGTTGCCATGACGTGTTACCACCAGAACTCAATTTAATGTGTAACACGCATTGGCAACTGCCTCATTCCAGAATTCAATGGGCAGTTTCGAGTCTGCTAGCATCGTCCGTGCTGTCTCTATCAAGCTGCGATTCTTTCTCTCAGCAATGCCGTTCATCAAAGGAGTGTAGGCGGAAGTGAACTGGTGCACAATTCCCTTTTCTTTGCAGAAAGCCTCCATCCATTGGTTCTTGAACTCGGTTCCGTTGTCTGAGCGTACTTGTCTGACCTTTAGCTTGTAGAGTGACTCCAGTGTAGTTACTAACTCTTTGAATGACTCAAATGTTTCTGATATTGATTTTAGAAACATCACCCAAGAGAATCTTGAGTAGTCATCTGTAACTACATAGCAGTACAAGTCGCCTGCGATGCTTCTTGTACTGACTGGACCAAACTGATCCATGTGAAGGAGCTCAAGAGGCAGTTCAATGGAATGAACTTTCTTTTCCTTATGAGACTTCTTCGTCTGTTTGCCTTTCTTGCAGGCGACACAAAAATCCGGGAGTTGGAAGTTTTTGACGTTTACTCCTCGCACTAGATCATTCTGGATCAAGTGATTCATCTTCCGTGGATTGATGTGTCCCATTCTCCTATGCCAGGAGATATAATCCTTCTCAGTAGCCTTTGATAAGAAGCATTGAACTTGATGATCCGTTGTAGAGGCCTTTGATAGATCCAAGACATAAAGGTCATTATATCTTGAGGCAGACATTAAGACTTGGTCCTCCGGGATCGCATAGTCCTTTTTCAGGACATAGCACTTCTTGTTGTCGATACTACCTTAAATCCTTTGTCACATATTTGGAATACAGAAAGTAAGTTGTTTTGAAGTTATTGAACGTAGTTCACTTTATCAAACTTCACTTTCTGATTCCCCACTTCCCCTTGCTGTGATGTAACCTCCTTTATTTCCCGCAAAAGAAACATGACCTCCTTTAATTTGTTTGACGTTTGACAGGAGTGCCCGGTTTCCAGTCATGTGCCTTGATGCTCCGCTATCTACGATCCAAGTGTTAGTTTCAACACTATAGAGAACACCCTGCACATATAAAGGAAATGATTAGTTTAGGTTAGGTACCCGATCCTTAAATGGCTTGGGTGACCCAGAGGCATCACACATCATAAATTCAACCCACTGTCCATTTGAAGGCGAGGGCATATCATGCTTCTTACTGCTCTCAGTATAAGACACTTAATCAGATTTTTCTTTCCACATGCCAGTTTTGTGCAAGGCCTATTTGTGATAAACAGACGACTGGTTTATGGTTTGAACTTTAGTTTTATTATTTCTTTTAGGTGGAGTAATAGAACTACTTTTAGAAGAAATCTGTTATGTATCATAAAGTTCAACTTTCTTTCTTGGTGTCTGATACTTAGGATAGTTAGAAGCGTCCTCTCTTTCCACAATCGTAGCACGATCGACCTTCAACATGTTGGAAAGACGTCTCTGTGGGAAAGTGTGTGAGACCGGGGTGACTTTGGGCTTGTTGGGTTTTGTCACTTCTTGTTTAGATGTTTTATCTTCTTTAACAAAATTAATTGTTTGAACCTTTTTAACATCTTTACCCTTTTGTTTATTTGGACTTAGACATGAATCACGTGATTGGTTAACTTGTTTGGTCTTTTTGTGTTCCTTATTAGACGTTGTTGAACCTGACTTAACCTCAACCTTCTCAAATTTGTCATCCAAATTAACGATAGGCAAATTACCCTTAGATTTCAAAGTGTCCTCCTTCAGTTTAGTGATAGATTCCACCGTTTGACAAGTGGAATCTGGATCACTAACTAGAGGAGTGGTCACCACATGATCCTTAATAGGATTGTTATTTACTGGTCGACATTTAGAATTTAACAAGATCTCATGTGGTGGTGGAACCACTTTGTAACCTAATCCTCCCCCCGTTATTTCGTTCTTTCACTAAGTTTTTAATTATGCGACAAGAACTAGTCCAACTGTGCAGTTTTTGTTTTAATGAATTTACTTCGACTTCCAAAACTGCTTTTTCCTTTTTAGTTTCTTCAAGGGAGTTTAAATAGAACTTAATGTCATTTTCTTGGTTAAAATCCATAACTTCAGTTTCCCTAAGTTGTTTATTTAACAATTCTATTTTCTCTTTGTAACTGTGCTCATTTTGATTTAAACGCGATTTGCTTCTGTGCGCAGTTGCAAGTCATTTACTAAGCTATCATTATGATCAAATAACCTAGCAAATTTCAAATCAATGCTTTCCCTAAGTTTATTACATTCAACACAAGCATGATTATCAAACAATTGGTCTTTAGAACTTACCTGAGAAGATTCAGTTGAATCCGCCATCAGTGCAGAGATTGTCTCTTCAGCTTCTGGAGATTCTGAACATGTAGTTTTGTCATCTTCTTTAATCACATGCTTGACCACTTTCGCAGCTTCTTCAGTTTCTGACATGGCTATTTCGACTGCGATACCGTCTTCACTTTTAGTATCGTCATCCAACCCTTGACATTTGCAATGTTGGATTCTCCCGGAGACACAAACCGAAAGCTCCAATCTTGTCCTTCGTCATCCTGAGCGGTCAAGGCCTTAGGATCCTTGCTTGACGAGTAGGACTACTTATGGGTTTATCCTGACGATTGAAAGATGAGAATGGATTCCCATTTCTCTTTTCTTGGGCTTCTCACATTCACGCTTGAAATGCCCCTTTTCCCCACAGTTGAAGTAGGTAACTTTGGTCTTGTCAAAACCAAAAGTTGTGTCCTTAGTAGCAATCAAGTTCTGTCTGGTCTTCTTGACAAACTTCATAGCTCTCCGAACAGCACTTGCTAAGGCCCACATGATGTCCATTCTCTCCAACTCTGTCTCGTCTACCTGCTCGTAGTCCTCATCTGCCAGATGGCAGTTCCCGATTTTCCCAGCAACTAGTCCGTCATAGGAGTGAATGACAGCCTCTAAGAGATCCATATGTTCCTTTGCTACCTCTACTGTCACATTCCCGAGATTCTCGGTCTTCAGTTTTGTAGCATTGGCTTCCGGTGCTATGTATTGGGTACAAGACGACCCTGACGTGTCAATCCTGAAGTAGTAACTTGAGATGTAGCAGCTGAATTCGACACAAATGCCGTTTGAAGTGGTGCTCCAAACGTTTTAGCTTGTGGAGTTGAGTTGTACAGTGACGGATTCTGATCATATGAAGACTTTTGGGCCCTGTACTTCATCCTCAACTCTTCCTCTCTCAGCTTCAGAATGAAAGCATTGATATCTAACTTCGCCAGCATCTCATTCTGTCTAAGGTTGGATACAAAGGAAACCTACTTCTCGGCAACCCATCTACAAAGTTTGACACCTTGTCCTCCATAGTCGTTGTAACTTCATGAGTGTGCAGCTCACTCATCAAGTGATAGAACCGATCGATGACGTCATCCAAGCTCTCCTTACCCATTGACGAGAAGTTGTCAAACTCCTTCTTCAACGCTTTAGCCTTTAGAGCTTTCAATGACGCATTCCCGTCATACCGTTTTTCCAATTCATCCCATAGCTTCTTTGCTTTCTTGTTCTTAGAAATTTGATGGAAGATGTCCTTAGGAATTGACTGAGTTAGCATTGCATATACTTTCTTCTCAGCATTGTACTTTACCTTTTGGCCATCAGTCATGCCGCCTAAGGTAAGTTTGACTCCATCTACACCTACAGGCATGCTATACCCTGTCTCTATCGACTCCCACAGATTGGGATCTACTCCATTTAAATAGATCTCGAATCTTTGCTTCTGCAGGACCGGTGAAGGGTGGTCACTTACAACACAACAACCAAGAGGAGATTAACCAAACTTAATCAAACAATAAGCTGGATTAACCACAATACGAATACTCGAACACAAGTAACAAGTAAGAAACAGAAGAGAGTTTACAACAACTCAACGGGTTAGGTAGAAGTGTGGTGTAACGTTGACGTTCAGAGATACATCACCCCTCCTGCTGGAAAAGGACCCACATTCTTTTTTGATTATGATGGATTCTTCAAGTCCTTCAACATCCCTATCTCCACTTCTGACGATTAGTTAGCAACCAAAATGATTTATGATGTCTTAAACACACCATCACAAGACTCCACATCATCTGGTTCGCTAGGTGAATCGTCTAACCATTCAGGGGGAGCACTCGAGGTAAGTGACTCCTCCTCTAACGATGAAGCCGTGGAGAATGACCAGAACAATCAGGAGGAACAGGTTCCTACTACTGCAAGTCCACAAGCATCTGAAGTTGATGCCTCTGAGTCTTCAGAACCTCACACTCCTACTGCCTCAGATCCGGAACCAAACGTTCATAATCTTGATTCTGAGGTAGTTGTTCCCACCACTTTTGGATCACGCCTCAATGTCTATCATCCTTTGGACAATGTCATTGGGGATGTCAGATCAGGAGTTCAGACAAGAAATCAGTTATATTCAGCTGATTATGCCTCGATAATGGAAAAGGGATACCTTCACGATGGTGCATATCGTTGTTTTGTGTCTCATTTTGAGCCAAAATACGTCAGTGAAGCCCTAAATAATGAGGAATGGGTAAGTGCCATGCAAGAAGAACTTCTTCAGTTCAAGAAGTTAGGTGTATGGACACTGGTGGATAGACCTAAAGGTGCTAAGGTCATTGGCACCAAATGGGTCTTGAAATGTAAGAAAGATGACCAAGGGTGTCATAATCAGGAAAAAGGCTCGACTTGTAGTGCAAGGATTTCGACAAGTCGAGGGAGTTGATTACAACGAAGTATTTGCACCTGTGGCGAGAATAGAAGCCATCCGTATCTTCCTAGCCTATGCCTCTTACATGAAGATTAAAGTCTATCAACTGGATGTAAAGAGTGCATTTCTCCATGGTGAAATCCAGGAAACAGTGTATGTCAATCAACCCGAAGGATTTGAGGATCCATATCATCAGAACAGATTTTACAAACTGGATAAGGCTCTCTACGGGCATCACCAAGCCCCGAGAGCATGGTATGAAAAACTCTCAACTCACCTTGTGAAACACGGATTTCGCAGAGGTGTAATTGACTGTACACTGTTCATCAAAGAAAAGGATGGTGATCTACTGCTTGTTCAGATCTATGTTGATGACATAATCTTCGGTTCCAAGAACGAAGACTTATGTAAAGAATTTGAAGTAGTAATGAAGGCAGAATTTGAAATGAGTGCCATGGGAGAGATGAAGTTCTTTCTCGGGTTACAGGTGGATCAAACACCAAATGGGATATTTCTACATCAGACCAAGTATGTAGGGGATATTCTCAGTCAGTTTGACATGGAGAATGCTTCCGTAGCTGGGACTCAACTTGCTACAAACCATGATGTAGCACCCGACGAGAATGGTGATCAGGTCAATGCCACCATGTACCGAGGAATGATTGGATCCCTCATGTACCTCACTGCCTCAAGACCTGATATCATGTACGCGACGTGTCTATGTTCAAGATATCAGGCGAAACCAAAAGTTAACCATCTTATAGGGGTCAAGAGAATATTTCGTTATCTGAAGGGTACACCAACACTTGGGTTGTGGTATCCTCGTGACGATGATTTTGAGCTTACCGCGTACAGTGACTCGGATTATGGCGGCTGCAAAATGAACTACAAATCCACCTCAGCAGGTTGTCAATTCTTTGGGCGAAGATTAGTCACATGGCAGTGTAAGAAGCAGACATCAGTTGCATTGTCAACTTGTGAAGCTGAATATGTTGTTGCTGCAGCAAGCTACTGTTCTCAAATCATCTGGATTCAACAGCAGATGCGGGACTACGGTTTGCAATTTTCTAACACTCCTATATTTGTTGATAATTCTGTTGCAATAGTGATGGATCTGCGGATTATATATTTTTGATAAAGATTTATTGCACAGATTAAATTTTAATTGGTTGTTACTAATACTAAACCACACACACAAAAGGCAGTGTACCTGTCGTGTGGTAATATAGCGTTGGTAAGAACCGAGTATCAATCCGTGGACACACCTAGCCTACTCAACAAACTTGATGTTTGACTATCAGATTTGGTTTTTGTTAAAGAAAGTGATATTTTGTTTTAGAAAGATTTCTAGGGTTTAAAAGTAAACAATAATAAAAAGAAAGTAAAATAAGAATTGAAGCGTTTGGTTTTAAAATCAGGGAATAAAAGTTATCATCCTAATTAGAATCCACTTATGCAATGGTGATGAATTGGTGATGTGATGTGATTATGTTAATGTTTATAAAGATGAGCCGGCGCGATTTCTCGACTATCCTGCTGTTGTAGTGACTTGATCCTGTCAGGCTGATTTTACTGCTCAGATCAAAGCCCTAGTAATGTAGGTAAATCTCTTGTGTCCTATTTGACATACGATTTCTGAAAACATAATTTAATGTTAAAAAGAGAGTTGATCAGGTTCCTTCCTAACATATCATTAATTTTAGAAAACCGTAACAATTACTGAAGTTTCCGAACAAATAAAGGGGAACCCGCAATTGATCAGAAAGTTAAGGTGATATGATTTCTAATAACCATTTCTAGGTCATTAGCCATGGATTTATTATGAAGACCGGTTTCGCGAATGGAAGTTAATCATACGGTTTTCAACCTTGTATGACAATCACAATCACAATTACCGGTTCCGCTTGCTAAGTAATTCGCAAAATCGGCGAACCAAGGATGTTCATTGATTGAGGATTGAATGTGCATAAGGAATTCATGAGGAAAATTGTCGTTTATTTTGGTTTCCTCAGTTTGTGAAGGACTTGAGTCCTCAAGACGCGAGAGATGATCAGCCGCTAGATTTTCCGCTCCTTTCTTATCACGAATTTCGATATCAAATTCTTGAAGCAGAAGAATCCAACGAATCAATCTCGGCTTTGCATCTTGTTTGTTGAACAATAACGAAGGGCTGCATGATCGGTGTAAACAATTGTCTTTGAAAGGATGAGATACGAGCGGAATTTATCGAACGTGAAAACTACCGCAAGAAGTTCTTTTTCGGTGGTAGTGTAGTTTTCTTGTGCGTCGTTTAGGGTTTTGCTCGCGTAATGAATTGGGTGAAATTGCTTGTCTTTCCTCTGTCCTAATACAGCTCCCACCGCGAAATCGCTTGCAACGCACATGAGCTCAAATGGTAGTGTCCAATCTGGGGAAACCATGATTGGAGCAGTTACCAATCTCTTCTTAAGTAATTTGAATGCAGTAATGCATTCATCAAAAATACGAATTTCGTGTCTTTTTCCAGGAGTTGAGTCATTGGTCGAGCGACTTTTGAGAAATATTTAATGAAACGACGGTAGAATCCTGCATGTCCTAGGAAACTTCTGATGTCTTTCACGGTTGTGGGATGCGGAAGTTTAGAAATAGTGTCGACTTTGGCTTGATCGACTTCAAGCCCTGCTCGAGAGATTTTGTGTCCTAACAATATTCCTTCCGTAACCATGAAGTGGCACTTTTCCCAATTTAAAACAAGGTTGGAGTCTTCACATCTAACCAGCATCTTTTCCAGGTTTTCAAGACATTGCTCAAATGAGTTTCCAAAGATGGAGAAATCATCCATGAAAACTTCCATTGAGTGTTCAATCATGTCATGAATTGCTACCATGCATCTTTGAAATGTAGCAGGAGCATTACACAAGCCAAAGGGCATTCGCCGATAAGCAAATGTGCCATATGGACAGGTGAATGTTGTCTTTTCTTGATCTTCGGGAGCAATAGGAATTTGAAAATAACCTGAGAAACCATCCAGAAAACAATAGAACATTTTTCCAGACAATCTCTCAAGCATTTGGTCGATGAAAGGAAGAGGGAAGTGATCTTTCCTTGTGGCGTCATTGAGTTTGCGATAGTCTATGCAAACTCTCCATCCTGTAACCGTACGAGTGGGAATAAGCTCATTCTTCTCGTTAGTTACAACAGTCATTCCTCCTTTCTTTGGAACAACTTGGACGGGACTGACCCAAGGCGAATCAGAAATAGGGTAAATCAAACCGGCATCTAGCAGTTTGATTACTTCTTTCTTCACCACCTCTTGCATGCTCGGGTTTAAACGTCTTTGAGGTTGAATGACGGATTTGAAGTTCTCCTCCATCAATATTTATGAGTGCAAAAGGATGGATTGATTCCCTTGATGTCCATGATTTTCCATGCAATTGCTCGTTTGTGTGCCTTAAGCACATTGAGCAACTTGTTCTTCTCATCAATTGATAAGGCGGATGAGATTATGACAGGAAGTTGAGATGTGTTTTTATGAAAAGCGTATTCGAGATGAGATGGAAGCTCTTTGAGCTCTAAGACTGTAGGGTCTTCGATAGAAGGTTTGGCTTTTGGTTCTAAGTCTTGCTCAATGATCTCAAATGCTTCTTGATAGAATGATGTTTCGTCAACTTCAAGTTCTGGAATGGTTTGGTTTTCACAGATGGGTTCGGTGATTATGACTTCTATTAATTGAGTATTGCAAGCTTCATTTTGAAGGGCTTCCTTCAAATGACGGCTTATGATCGAATCGCAAGCATCAACGTAATAGAGTGAGTCATCATGATGTTGAGGGTGTTTCATGGATTGGCCTATATCGAAAGTTACTTCCTCCTCGTCTACTCTAAGCGTGAGTTTGCCTGTACAAACATCAATGAGAGCTCGAGCAGCCACCACTGCACATGTTACACCTCCACCACCCACTCATGGAGATGATGCCACACAGCCAGTTTCCATCAGGATTTCAGACGTGATGAGGAGGAGGAGAGTGATGATGAGCCGTTAACAAGAAGGGTGGGCAGCAGGGTGGTTGCCACCGAGCATGGGATAGAGGCGGTTGGAGGACGCCAAGCTACGTCTGGGGAGACTACTAAAGATCCCACTTATACCCCAATCCAACTCAGCATCCCAAGGGGAGCATCCTCCTCGAGGGGTTCGAGGAAGAAGAGGATGGCTCAACCCCATGGGATGAAGCCGAAAAGACGGAGGTTCATGCTGATTCCTACCTCCATCACCACTGCCAACATATCTACCACCACTCACTCACTCACCCACTACCCACAGCTACCACCCCACTACTACCACCTCACCCCACCCTCACTACCACAGCCACTCCACCCACTATCTACACTACTTCCACCACCGCTACAGCCTACCCATCACCACCCACACATATACCACCACCGATATTCACCACAGCCCACCACCACTACCACCAGCCACCAGCCTGGACCATCATCCCACCAGCCATTCACTACAGGATTCTCCAACCTTCTGTGGGGTTGGGGTAGCGGATCAGCTGGAAGCACTGAACAGGATGGTGCTGAAGCTGTGGGCTGCTGACGAGGAAAGAGCTGCACCACTTAGTACAGCTTGTGGAGCAGAACGCTGCCCAAGCACAGCCAATCTCTCAACAGGCCCAGCTAATAGAGGAACAGGCTCAGCAGATGGCTGTTCAAAATCAAGAGATTGCCCAACTCCAGGAGCCATAAAGTTCTATCCACTAAGAAGATTGAGGAGTTGGAGGATGCCAAAAAAGCCATCATGCTCAAACTCAAAGGCACAAAGATGAGCCTCCGAAGATACGAGAGGGGATGATGATGATGATGGTGCGGATGAGGAAGAGGATGATGAAAAGGATGCTGAAGAGGATGATGAGAGGATGAGATAGAGGGAGGAGAGGATGAGAGTGCAGGAGATGGAGGAGATGATGAAGAAGGAGGAGATGCACCTGCATCGGCTGCCACAGAAGCGAGAGAGAGGCGCGACAAGACAAATCACGATCAGGGTGCCTCAACATCAGCCCCGACTGCAGAAGAGCATATGATTCATGACAAAAGTAATGATTAGATGTTTCTGTATTTTGAACTTTTGTGTAATTGAATCATGTATTAAAACTTATGAAATGAATGTTTATTTTATATACTTGATTATTTAACTATCTTGATTATCTACTAATGACTGATGTGTTATATGTTAAATCAAGCAGCAGCGAGATGAATACGATGTTGCTCCTCTTCAGCAGATCAAGTCTCAACTCACAATGATACTTGATCTGCAAGGGATCGTCAGGAGGTCTGTGAGTTACAATCCTGAAGAAGGAGAAATAATTCACGACCTTACTAATGAGCAATTGGCTGAAATGTTCCGCCTGAATCTAGGTGAGATCGTGAAGGATGCTCCTACAGTTGACCTGGATAGTGACAATGAGCTTAACGATGTGGATGAGATTGAAATTGAAGATTTCACAGCACAACATTATCCAGAGTATGCTGACAACGACGGAAATGTAGTTCCCAATCTGGGTGACACTCTTGTCAGTGATACATTTGCACACTGGATAAGATGGAGCAGGAGTCAGAAAAGAAGGAAGATCAAGCCCAAGCCTCAGACGCCGATGTCAACATCAAAAAGGTTGAATGGGCGGCATGTTTTGCAGAGATCAGAGCCCAACACGTGCTCCAAAGCCTGATACTACACCAAGCTCTATAAAGTGAAGAAGCATCTGAGGGTGTCAGGAAAGATTATAGCTTGGGCATATTTTGATGATCTAAATGTTTATGCTATCAAGAGAGAGAAGGGAATCGAGTACTTCAGCTATTCCCACACGATCTGAAGACTCTACCCGGTTTTGAGCTTAACCAGCTGGCCAAATTGAAGCTGTTATATGCTGGTCCTCAAAAGATGTCAGGCTTGTTTGAAGCAGCTTTGAAGAGAGAGAGTACCACACCAGGTGGGTCAACTTCAAACCTCAACAACCAACAAGGTATATTAGAAGATCTGAAGTTGATGCCATTACTGGGAAGCCAAAAGATTGTGCTGAAGTGGAGTCATCCGCGCATAATGTCGAGAATTCCTCTAAGGGAAATGCCTCAGGACCTCACTTCACACTTTAAATGGTTGGTATTATGATTGGAGAACTAGTGAGGCGGTCATAGTTTTGAACAGAGCTGGAAATATGGAAACAATCAGGGTGTTGACCCAATGTGGCTACTAACTTGTCGGCTAATGATGTTTACACCTTATACAAGTGGCCACTGTTCTATGACGCGCAAGGCATTGTACAAGCCCTCCAGTTTCAAAATGTTATAAGGCTCGTTTCGCATTTGAGATACATGCTGGGGCTACAAGAGAGGAGAAGTATAAGAAGTTTGAAGAACTGATGAAGAATGTTAGACAATAGAGTAAACTAGGTCTAAGGGGGAGTTTGTAGATACATGTGTACCTAGTTTAGGAGCTCAAATATAAAATGTCTTTCATTTCTTACATATATGTAATAAAATGGGTAGTGAATGAAATACAATATGTGATTGTGCTATAATGTTGAATATTTCATTGCTTATTATGTAATAACGCATGGTTGAACTAACTATATAGGTTTGTGTTGTTTACATAGATCTTAGTCAAGAATGGTTGAGAAATATGTTTAAACTTAGTCATGTGAAGTTCTTATGCGAATGGCCCATGCTAATGGACCATACGCATGAACAACTTCATGCTAATGAACCAGTCGCACGACTGAAGCCTCAGTCGTGCGGTTGGAACAATCGTATGACTCAGTCGCACGACTGAACCATACTAATGGTTCAGTCGCACGAATGAGAAACCCTAACCTATAAATACCACTTAATTCATGGAAAAACGTAACAATTCGAATCCCTACATACTAATCGTACCCTAGCCGTCCAGAGACCTCAGAGAACCTGTTCCAAGTTCATAGATCGCACTAAATCATATTGCAATCGTTCTTAACGTTTAGATTCATTCTAAGATCGATTCTACGTGCGTTCTCACTGATTGGATCGCCAATCAAATAGGATTCCGCACTATTTGAGTTGGTATACGCGCAAATCAGTTAGTACTTTGTCCCAAACACGATCCTAACATCGGTCCCACCTCCGAAAAGTAGTTTACTTTTGCCCAAAAGTAGTTTCTTGGAAGTCGAGAAATCTTTCGAAGATTATTTAGCTTCGGAAGTTCTGAAGAAAAAGCTTCTGAAGGCAATTGGCTTCGGAAGATATTTCAAAGGTTTTTGAGAATTCGCTTCGGAAGAGAATTAACACTCAGAGGTTTTTATTCTAAAAAAAATGAAAACTTTCGAAGGTAAATTGCTTTCGGGAGAAAATTGTTCTTATAAAACATAAAAGTACTTAAGTTGATTTTAGGCTTCGAAAGATATTTCAGAAATTTCTTCAGAAGGTAATATTACTGAAGTAGTTATTGTTTACCAAGACATAAATTTCTTCGAAGGTAATTTTAAATCTTCCGAAAAGTAAAGAGATCAAAATTTTCAAAAATCTAAGAAATGTCTTTTGAAAAGACTTTCTTCTAAAGAAAACAAGGGCTTATGAAGGTGATGAAATAGACAACTTAGGACACATAATTTTAGAAATAATATGATTAAGTTTTAAGAAAAGCTATTTAAAGTTAATCATCCCAATAGCTGATACAAGATATTTAAATCTTTGTTCATCAAAAGCTTTGGTGAACAGATCAGTATATTGTTCATTTGAGTTACCTTGACTAGTTTGATTAATCCCTTTTTCAAAGTTATCTTTAATCAAATGATACATGATATGATATGCTTTGTCCTTGAGTGTGTGCACAGGATTTTCTATGATTGAGATAGCACTGTTGTTGTCTATATGGATGGGAGTCTCCTTGAAGTTGAATTCATAGTCCAGCATCTGATTTTGAATCCAAAGCACTTGAGCACAGCAGCTTGCAGCAGCAATGTATCAGCCTCAGCAGTTGATGCAGACACATAGGATTGTTTCTTACATTGCCAAGAGACTATTCTTCCACCAAGAAAATTGACATCCCCCTGATGTAGACTTTGCAGTCATGTTGCAACCACCATAGTCACTATCTGTATAAGCATACAGATTAAAGTCATAATTCTTTGGATACCAAAGGCCAAGTGATGGAGCACCTTTGAGACATCTTAAAATTCTTTTGACAGTGATCAGGTGTGACATCTTGGGGTTGGCTTGATATCTTGCCCAAATGCATGTAGCAAACATGATATCAGGCCTGCTAGCTGTGAGGTACATAAGAGACCCAATCATTGCCCTGTAGAGATGTTCATCAACACACTCCCCCTCAAGATCTGGTCCAAGGGAGTGGTTCCTAGCTATGGGTGTCTTAGCAACCTTGCAATCAGTCATGTTGAACCTTTTAAGTATGTTGTACGACCTTTGACTGACTTATGAAGATGCCATTGTCAACTTGCTTCAATTGAATTCCTAAAAAGAAATTGAGTTCCCCCATGGCACTTATTTCAAACCTGTCCTTCATCAGCTTCTCAAAGTCTTTGCAGAGCTTTGGATTAGCTGACCCAAAGATAAGTTATCTATATATACTTGAACTAGCATTATGTCATTTCCTATTCCTTTGATGAAGAGAGTCCATCAATAGTACCCCTTTGTAGCCATGCTGACAGAGATACAAAGATAGAGTCTCATACCACTTTCTTGGTGCTTGGTGCAGCCATAAAGAGCTTTATCAAGCCTGCAAACTAATCAGGATGATCAGGATCTGCAAACCCAGGAGGTTGTCTGACATACACCTCTTCATCATCATCCTATAGAGAGAAAAGTACACTTGACATCAAGTTGGTAGACCTTGAAGTTCTGGATCAACAAAAGCTAGGAATATCCTGACAGCTTCAAGTCTTGCTACCGGAGCAAAGACATCTGTGTAGTCAATTCCTTCTTCTTGAGTATACCCTTGAACAACTAGTCTTGCCTTGTTCTTGATGACAAGTTCTCTATCATCCTTCGTATTCCTGAACACCCATTTGGTTCCTATGGTAGTCTTCCCTTGAGGAAGAGGACATAGGTTCCAAACCTTTTGCCTTTTGAATTAAAGCAGCTCCTCTTGCATAACTTCAACCCAACTTCCATCCTTTAGAGCCTCATCAATTTTTTTGGTTCTATTTAGGACAAGAAACAAGAGTGAAGACAAACATTTGCATCATGGGTCTGTCCTCTTGTTCTCACCCCTAAATCAACATCTCCAATGATGTTTGTGGTAGGATGAGACTTGTGGATCCTTAGCTGAGGGATCACAACAAGTTGCTTAGACAGATCTAAATTTGAGAAATTCTGATCTGGCAAGGAGGATTTAGCCTCCACATCAGCACACTTATCAAGATTGACTTGATCCAATGAGTGTGTGACATCATAGATGTTGTCTTCAATGGAGTGGTTATCAGCATCAAGGAATTCCTGATCACTTTCACCACTACCATTTTCTCTAACACTTGAAGCTCCTTCATCTAAAATCTGTGTCTCTAGGCTGGAATTTGAAGGCATCCCAGAAGTATCAGCAGGATTTGTCATTGATGTGCTGGTAGAAGCTTCATTTGCAGGATTGGTTACCACTGGAGCTGAAGATGTGTAGCTTGAAGGTCTTCTTAGCTCAAATCTTGGGTCAAGATCACCTGTAGGCATGGTTGCAAAAGTAGCTAGGTGCTGCCAGGTCGGTCGACTGGGGAGTTGTGCGTACTCGGCATAGGCGAGGAGTACTCGGGGGGTACTCGGATATGGTAAATTATAAAGAAATTAATTTTTAAGAAATTATATATATGTCAAATATAAAGGTTTACAATATTTATAACATATTACGTGAAAAATCAATATATATTAAAAGAATATGTTCACATACTATAGTATTTTAAAATATGATATTTATTTTTTAATATGTATACACATAGTAATCATTTAATACTCATCTTTCAAAGTAAATTATTGAAAGACAACAAAAAATACGACAAAAATGGGTGAAAAATAGCGAAAATCGGTGAAAAACGGCAAAAGTCCAAGTTGGACCGAGTAGGCCGAGTTGGGCCGAGTAGGGCGAGTTGGACCGAGTAGGGCCGAGTTGGACCGAGTAGGTCCGAGTTGGGCCGAGTAGGTCCGAGTTGGGCCGAGTAGGGCCGATTCCGAGTAAGGTTGATCGAGTTGAAGAAAAGCACCTCAGTAACCTCCGAGTTCCAAGTACTCGCCGAGTACTCGGCTGCCTAGGCCGAGTTTTACAACACTGCCTGTAGGTAGTATATATGTAGACCCTAAAACATGCTCACAAGATTTGTTAAAACAGTTGGTAACTAAATCAAGATCAAATAGCCAATCCAGACCAGGACCTTTCACACTGGGAGTATGCTCATTGAAAGTCACATTGGCTGACTCTTCAACTACTCTAGTTCTTAGATTGTATACTGTATAAGCTTTAGCTTGAGAAGAGTATCCAATGAAATGTCCATCATCTGATTTCTCAGCAAACTTGGCAATTTGATCTTTGGTATTCAAGATGGTGCAAGGACATCCAAATGACCTGAGAAAACCGATGAAAGGTTTTCTCTTGTGCCAAAGTTCATAAGGAGTCTTACCATGTGTCTTAACTAATAAAACTTTGTTTTGCACATAGCAAGCAGTGTTCACTGCCTCTGCCCAAAAGGTGATAGGCAGTTTAGATTCAGACAACATAGTTCTTGCAGCTTCATTTAGTGTGTTGTTTCTCCTCTCAGCAACACCATTTTGCTGAGGAGTCCTGGGAGCACTATATTGTCTTATAATACCTTTTTCATAACAAAATGTATCAAGGATTTGATTCTTGAATTCAGTTCTTTGATCACATCTTATGGTTTTGACCTTGTGATCACATTGATTCTCAATCTTTAAGATGAAATTCTTTAGAATCTCAGGGGTCTCATCCTTAGTTCTAAGAAAGAAGACCCAAATGAATCTTGTAAAATCATTTGTGATCACCAAACAATAAGAGGTCCTTCCTAGACTCATTACACTGGTGGGGCCAAAGAGATCCATATGTAATCAGTGTAGGGATTAATGATGGAATTTCTTTCCTTTGGCTTGTGAGATACCTTGTGTTGCTTCCCCTTCAGGCATGCAACACAGTGGTCATAACTTATAAACTCTTTCTTTGGTATTTCAGTTACCAAATCATTCTTAATTAATTTATTTATATTTTAAAGTTTACGTGGCACATTATTTTATGCCAAAGGAAAGATCATCATTATTTGCTTTAGATAGAAGCATGAAACTTCTCCTGAGGGAGATGTTTCTTGCAATCCATCTTATACATGTTCCCTTTCCTGGGGGCCTTGAGCAGGATGTGCTCATGAGGAATGACCACCCCGGGCCTGAGAACAATGCACTCATGCTCAGTAAAGAGCATGTTATGACTCTAATCACAAAATTGGGATACACTCAAAAGATTGTACCCAAACTCCTTAACAAAGTTTACCTTCTCAATGCTGAGCTTACCATTTGTGACCTTGCCCCTTCCTGTAATGTAACCTCCTGCATCTCCTCCAAAAGCAATGGTCCTCCATCAATTCTTTCAAACTTTTGGAGTAGTAACCTATTGCCTGTCATGTGCCTGGAACAGTCACTGTCAATGATCCATACATTTCTGTTTGTCTTGAGTTGTTCCTGCACAAAAGAGATGGTTAGTTACATATGGAAACCAAGCCTCATTGGTCTTGGGCTCATCAAAAGAAGTTGAAGACAATGCAACAGTAATTGATCCTATAGTCATGCTAGAAGGATCATTTGCTAATGTTTATGAAGAACTTTCAGCCACTTGGTCTTTCTTTGACTTCCACACCACTTTGAAAGCTTAGACTTGACCTTCAATACTTCAGAAGTTTTGTTGACTTCGGAAGTTTTGATAACTGGACCTCGAAACATCTTGCTTTCACTGCAGCAGGCTTCAGTGCTTCGGAGTATTCCTTTCTTCCGAGACCAAATAATCTTCCAAAAGCAAGTTTCCACTTGTCTTCTTCTTCATTTTGGAGCTCCCAAAGGAAAGAGATTTTCCTTTCGAAGCTTGCTTCTTCTTCTCCAAACTCTTAGAAGTTTCTTTCTTAGTCATGTGGAGAGTACTCTTACATTGTAAACACAATCCTTAGCAGATGAGAGGTACTCCCACAATACAGTCCATTTTCTTCCTTCTAGAAGTATTCTTTTGTGAACAAGGCTGAACTTGATCACTTTCCTTCTCCATCTTCATCTTTTCAGATGCTGTGGAAATTCTTGTGGGGATAGAACTACCTTTGGAGCTGGATGGTTCAGGTTGTACAGCAGTGGTGCACAACTGATCAGTCTTCTTCTTGATGATGGGATGATTTGGACATGAACCTAGAATCTTGTTGATGGAGTTTAAGTTGGTGTCTTCAGCCTTTACCACTTAAAATCCTGCAGAGATGAAGACTTGTTTCTGTGCAGAGTTGAAGGTGGCCTTGATCTCTTGAGCCTTCTTGGACTTTCTTTGGCGTTCATGATCAAGTTCTTTCTCCTAGACTTGGTCATCCCAACAGCTTTACTCTCCTCAGAGGGATGGTGACCCTTCTTATAATGCTCTTTTTCACTCTTCTCAGAGCCATTCTTCACCATCTCCTCTTCATCCTCTTCAGTCACAGGGTTTATAAGGGGAAGCTCATCTTCACAAGTTCCACACCTAGGAGATCTTACAGACAAGATTGTGTGTGGAGGAGCTATCACATAAGATCCCAGTCCCTGCTTATTTTGATAACAAAATTTAACATGCAAGGATGAGGATATTATGTTCTTGAAGGTCTCTTCTTCAAGAACACATTTTTCTGCCTTGGCTTTGCTGATCACAAGCTCAGCCTGGCATTCAGTTAACTTAGTAATGAGGTCTTTGATCTGAGTCCTGTAGTTTGTGTGCTCGTGTTTAAGAGTTGAAATGGTTTTCTCCAAGTCCTCTATCTTTAGTTTATAATCAATTTCAGCTCTCTTAAAATCAGCTTTTAAGATATTTAAGGACTCAAGATCAGATCTTATTTCTAAGTTATAGAACCTGTATCTATTAACTTTAGCAATACATTCAGGAGTACAAAGATGTTCCAATACCTTGGCTTCATCGTGGTCTGCCATGAGTGCTTGGTTTGGAGATGCATCTTCTACCTGAAAACTCTAGTCAAAGCCTCCTTCTTCAATAGCAACTGCAGCTTGCTGCTTTGGCTTCTCATTCTGGGGAACTTTGTCAGTGTAGTTTGGTTTGGCTTGTGTTTGGCCACCATTTGTCCTTGGTGCCTTACACTCCCTTGCAAAGTGTCTCATCTGGTTACAGTTGTAACACTTTACTTTGCTTTTATCTAGCCCAAACTTTCCACTGGCTGCATTGCTTGGAAACTTCCTCCTTGTCCTCTTGTAGAACTTCTTGGCTCTGTGAGTGAGAAGAGCCATCTACTGAACTATCTCCATGTACTCCAGATCATCTAGATAGATACAGTCCAGGTCTTCAAGGGTGAAGAGAAAGTTGCCTGAGGTTTCATCAGCAGAGACAAAGGCATGAGAAGAACTTGTCTCTTGGAAAGGACTTCCTTGAGTGTAGCTTTCTATTGGAGTCTCTAGGAAGGTGATGAAAGGGCCCTTTTGTGAGTTGTCAGGGTAGCATATAAGATGATGTTGTGGTTCAATTCTTTCCCTTTCAACCACATGGATGGCTGAACTCAGTTGATTGCTGGAGTTACCAGATGAGTTTTGCGTATTCATCTCCATCTGGTAGCCAATAAGAATACCATACAATTATGTGAGAGTAAGAGTCTTAAGGTTCTCAGTCCTCTTGATGACAACACAATAATGTGTCCATTGTCTAGGAAGAGAGGACATAAACTTCCTTACAATGTCCTAGTTCTCAAAAGTTACTCTAACATCCATTAGAGTATCCACAATCTCAACATACCTAAAGTATTGTTGAGTCATGGTTTCACCTACCTTGAAGGTGAAGTTTTCAAACTGCTGCTTCAAGAGATCCTTCTTGTTCTCTTTTGCTTCAGTGGACCCCTCATACATCAGCTCCAGTGCTTCCCATAGTTGCTTGGCAGTTTTGCACTTCTTGAAGCCTATGTAGATGGAGTTTAGAAGAGCAGTTTGAAGGGCTGTCATGGCTTTCTGATCAATCTTTATTCTCTTCTTGTCTTATTTAGAGTAATCAGCCACAGCCTTTGTAATCATACCATCACCAGTAGCAGAAGTGGTGCTTGGTATGTAAGGTCCTTCAACAACAGAGTCCCACATCCTGGAGTCTTGAGACTTGATGAAGCCTTCCATTCTTTGACACCAAGTATCAAAGTCTTCAGAAGTGATCAGTGGAGACTTTGTCATAGTCCCAGTTTCCATATTAGCTTTGGTAATAGCTGCCATTTGAGTTGTTAAGTATTTTGTGTGTGTGAGGGATCTTAAGACGGTGAAATCTTATATCAAGAGCCTCGAATGCTCTGATACCAAATGCAGGACCGGTGAAGGGTATGCAATTACAACACAACAAAACAATGAGGAGAGTTACTTAGAACACTTAACAGATCAAATAGGGAACTGGTTAACTTAAGTGAAAGATGCTAAGAACACAAGTAAAAATGAGACAGAACAAGATAGCAAACAACACACGTATTTGGTTTTCAAGAATGTTGTATATTGCTTCTCAAGTTCTTTTACAAATGTTACAAAGCATACTGTTGGAAAGTTACAAGTACTTGAGATAATTTATACTACATCCTACAGCCGGCCATACATTGAAGGCCAGCTGGATACATAAGACTAGACAACAAAATCAAATGTAGATTCAAAAGGCAGATTGCGTTTTGACTAGTGACTATGACATGCCATAGCTCACATCCTAATATATTACAAAAAGGATACAAGTACATAAAGTAGAAAGCACAGACCCAAGACCTTAATGTACAGTTATCAAAAGCATGGACCTTTTCACCAACTCATGTAAGTTGGTGACTAAACAGAGTTGCAGCGGAAAGGTGGTCCAGCTTTATGGTAAAGAACATCAGATAAAAGCATGTCTCTGAAAGTCTTCGGAAGAAATCTGTCTTCACTCTTTGGCTTCGGAAGACTTTTGTCTTTGAAGCTTCGGAAGACTTCACTTTTGGCTTCGGAAGATGTTGGTCTTGGCTTCGGAAGATTTTACACTTAGAATTTTTCTAATGCAAGGTGTAAAACTTGCGAAGCATTTCTACTTATGTTCTTCAATGCATGCATGCAGAGAGACTTCGGATGTGTTGGCTGCATCAGACTTATAGGAATCCTTACAAGTTGCATCCCCCATAATCAGTGTCATTGTAGTCATAAAGATTGAAATATCCTTCTTTTGGATACCACAATCCAAGAGCAGGCTTGCCCTTAAGAAATCTGAATATCCTTTTGACAGCATTCACATGAGATTCCGTGGGATCTGCTAGATATCTGGCACACACACAAACACCAAACATAATGTCAGGCCTACTGGCTGTTAGATACATAAGTAAACCTATCATAGATTGATAGCGAGTCTGATCCATTGATTTGCCTTCTGGATCTGGACTAATCTTCACTTTAGTGTCAACAGGAGTTCTGATGGACTGACAATCAACAAACTTGAATTTCTTCAAGATTGTTTCCACATATTTTCATTGATTGATGAAGATTCCATCTGTTGTTTATTGGACTTGCACTCCTACAAAGAATATGAGTTCCCCCCCCATAGCACTCATTTGGAATTTGGAATGCATAAGGTCTTCAAAGTCTTTACAGAGTAACTTGTTTGTTGAGCCAAAGATGATATCATCCACATAAATCTGAACCAGCAACATGTCTTTTCCTTTTCTTTTTCTGAATAGAGTGTTGGATCTAGAAAGGCTGGTGCAACCAAAACCAAATCACTTAGACTATTTTGGTACAACTAATAAAGGACTTCCGAAGCTAAATGTGGAACTTCCGAAGGAAAAAGGAGCTCCTCTGAAGAGAAAGTGTAAAACTAACTTCCGAAGGAAAACTCCAACTTCCGAAGACAAAGAACTTACTTCCGAAGATCAAGACTTAGAATGATAGATCAGAAGTCAACTTCCAAAGTATAGAAGTCCTCAAGCCTCGAAAATATAAAAGCCTCTTCCGAAGTATAAGTTCTGAAGCCAACTTACCTTCAGAAGACAATACTATTATCCAGTGGACATAAGTATGGTCTCCCTGACACTCCGCTGCAGACCTCTGAGATACTGCATGGCGTTTTCTCAAAAGCCATGTAGTTGACCATACTTTATTCCACTGTTTACCTTTATAAGTTAGTACAATTGCCATCTTTAGTTGGTGACAAAAGGTAAGTCATGGACATGTCATGACTATCATATCTTAGATAATGCTTTATCTAAGATACCTTAACTTTAGCATTGTAGTATATGCTTTAGTCTTAGGTTTTCAGCATGTATCAAAGTATATCCGGCTGTAGGATCTAGTATATGTAGTTTCTTATTGTAACTCATGTTCCATGCTTGTGAGAGTCTTGTAATACTTTGAGTTGAGAAGTAATATATACAAGTGCGTTGAAAATTATTTTTGTGTGTTCTTTGTTACTTATTATATTATTATCAACTCTTATAAAAGACTTTACTTCATCTGATTTGAGTGTTATATAAGTGAGTTTGAGAGAAATCCAAGTGTTTAAGTGACAAACCCGATCCTGCATAGAGTCTAATCAATCTTTCCTCTTTCATACCCATGTTCAAGAAGAAAATATGATAAAGTCTCATACCACTTTCTTGGGGCTTGATGAAGACCATACAAGGCTTTGTCTAGCTTGTATACCCTATGTGAAAAATCTGGGTCTTCAAAGCCTAGTGGTTGACTCACATAGACTTCTTCAGCAATCTTTCCATACAGAAAAGCACATTTCACATCCATTTGAGAAATAGTGAATTTCATGGATGTAGAATATGCTAGAAAGAGTCTTATTGCTGCTAGTCTGGCAATAGGAGCAAACAGTTCGTCATAATGAATTCATTATTCTTGTGTATACCATTGAGCCACTAATCTTGCTTTATTTCTGATGACAATTCCCCGGTCATTAGTTTTGTTCTTGTATAGCCACCTGGTACCGATAGGGTATTGTCCTTCGGGAGGATCTACCAGTTGACATACTTCTTGTTTCTTGAATTGTAGCAACTCTTCATGCATAGCCTCAATCCAACTATTGTCTTGAAGAGCCTCTTTAATATTTTTGGGTACTGTTTGACACATAAAGCAAGAGAACAAACAAATGTTTGCTATGCTTGACTTGCTTCTTGTTACCCGTTCATTAAGTTCACCAACGATGCTTTCCACTGGATGATTCTTGTGTATTCTGGTGGTTGGAATTGAGTCACCAGCAATGGATACATCAAGATTGGAGACATTCGGATCATCATGGTGAGAGGCATTTTCATCTTGTACTGTGGGAGAGTTGTGAAAATAATCAAAGTCTTTCCAGTTCCTGCTTCAGCATCAACAACACTATGAGACTTTCATCATTTGAAGTTCTCTCAGTTTCAACTGGTGGTGTACCTTGATCTTGATTTCTGACTTCAGTTGAAGGTTCTTCTAAAGGAGAAGGGAGTGTACTAGGACCCGCCTTAGTTGAAACACTCTCATTTTGAGATGGTTGTCTAACAAGATCAGCTTGTAGTGGGACATCTTCATTCAGTTGCTCAGTAGAAGTAGGATGAATCATTAGAAAGTAATGCGGATGTACAAATACGTGGCAGCATTCGTTCGGTTGTCCGCATTTGTTAATGCGGAAGAACAAATACTTGTTAGCATTTGTTCTATGGTCATCCGCATATACAAATTCAGATAGCCGACACTTGTCTTCTTTCTGATGTGTAGATTCTTCATTCGCATTGGTTCTTGGACTTAGGGAGATTTCCAGCAGAACAACCATCAACTACCACTTGAATTGGTATGTATGATCCTTTCAGGGTCCAACAAAAACACACGTTGAAAAAAAATATTTTTTGTTAAAAACAAAATATTCTAATACAACAAAAATTTTATAAAAAAATTCTTTTTTCTTAAAAGAATATATTTAAAAATAGATTTTAATAAAACAAAATTTTAAGATAAAAATGTTATTGTTCATATGTTATCTTGAAGTATGGTTTTATAGTCTATAAAATTTTATTACTAATTATTTAATATTATAATTTATTTAACATGTATAATACATGCGATGCTAATCTAATAAATAAATATAATGTGGGTCAAGTCTCTCAAATTACACAATTATTAAGTGGTATTAATAAATTTTGTATACAAATAAAAATAATTATATCAAAATAATATATTCAGAGTATTATAAAACATTATATTTTTAAATTTTAAGATTAATAAAAAAATTCAAAATTTATTGTAAAATTAACAATAGTAGTACCTTAAAGGAGTTCTATATCGTATCTGAAGAGCTTGTAATTGTTTTAGCGACTTATAACGAATTATAAATTGTATATAGAACAAGTATTAGGATTTTGTGTTTTAGTGAACACGTAAAACCATGAAAAAAAACTAACGTCAATTTTATTTCCGCAAACCTATGTGTTGAAGGAGCATTAACAACATGTTGCGACGAGTTAGAGTGTGAAAAAAAGAATGTGTTTGTGACTTTATATTAAAAATGTGTTAGTAAACACAAACTCGCATGTTGTAGCCGCTAAACCATAAAAAAGATTAGCTTTGCTAGTTGTGGCACATATAACCATAAAAAAATTAACGTCTACGAAACTTTATATTAACAAAAAACAAGACCGCACACATTCTAGAGACAACATGGATAATATTCCAAAGTTATATAAAAAATGAAAGAACTTGTAAAAAACCAAATCAATTAAAAAATGATTAAGAGAAAAAAGAAAGTTGTTAGTGAAGATGAGGGTGTGTTAGGATCGAACTCACATGGTGTCACACCTTGTTACAGAGACTGATTGTGACTGACTGTATCAACACAATGCAGCAAAATATAATAACTTCAAATATAAAGGCACTTACATATCAAAGTCAAAAGAATCCAGGTGCTATTACATCATGAATAAAGCTATTACATCATGAATAAATTAATCCAAATTAATAATTATCTAAGCCCAAACAACATATTTTAATTTAATTGTCTAAAACATAAAGTTTGTGAATATAACGGTTGATAATCTCTAAATATCCAACTATAATGTCTCTTATCCATGTGTCACATGCTCCTTAATCTTCTTCTAAATTACACATCCAAAATACATTAACATAATATTGGTGAGCTCATAATTTTACAACATGTGACTTTTCATAGATATTATAACAATCATTAATGACATAAGTGCAAAAAAGAATATATCACAATCAAGCCTAGACCCGGGCTACCTACTTGAGTGCTATAAATATCCCCTAACTTTTGACCAAAAGAATGTTGGCTTTGCCTGTGTCCTGCTTTGCATGCACTAATTTGTGACACAATGATTTTAAATCTTAATGTGAAGGGAGGGGTGTTTTTATGGCATAAGGGCCCAGCATGTATGAGGGATTCCTTAAAAAGTACCATCCACAAATCATGTTGCTCCTTATAAAGTTAGTAATTATACTCACGTTTGGGGACAAGACCTTGTAATATTGCACCATAAAATAAGTCTTAAGGAGTATGTAGTTCATCCCTAATAGTTTTAAATAAATAAGGATTTATGAGACTCACCTTAGCTTTGATCTAGAAGTTTTTTTGTAGACGTTTGGGTATTAGAGTGCTACCAACCTACAAATTTCTAAAGTTTATTTTATATGTGTTAGTTTCTTATTAAGTAATTATCTTATTTAAAGTTGATCAATCATGCTAAAATGGCTAGAGGTTACAACTTTGAAAAGATCTTGAAGATGTTTAAAAGAACCAACAATCTTAAAGCCATGAAAGAAATAAGTATTAGAAGTGATAGATCATTCATCAATACCGTTTATACAAAAGAGAAGAAAAAGAAAAAGACAGTAGAAGAGTTGGTCATTCCTATAAGAACAATAAATCTAATTGAAGAGTTGAAAGGAAACACGCCTTTGGAACTAATTAGGTTGTTCCTATCTTAAATGTGAGATATGATGAGGAGACATATGAATTGGTGATAGAGAGGAGGTAGGAAGGCAAGGAAGCTCAAGTCATTCGCGTGTTTAGTGCTTATGAAGTCTATCTATTGGATGAGTCTTACATAAACTATATGTTTACCAGACAGTTTAGAAAACTTAACAACAAAACAGAGAAGGATGATCTGCTATCTGGAAATGCATCAAAATACTAAAGATAGCTTTTGACCAAATCAATATAAAGAGATTAGTTCACAAGAAGAACAACAGAGTGCCTTTGTAGCTTGGGGAGATAGTGAAACTAGAGGTAAATTCTGATTGTGACTTGGTTATATATAGGGATGGGTTATCTATCATTATTGTATTTGAACCAATATAATTGAAGAGGATGCCTATTAAAGCCATAGAGAAGATAAGCTAGATGTAAATAAATGTTCTGGACATAAACAAGATGAGAGAAGCAAAAGCTTTCTTATTAATATGATCAAATCCATCCTTGATCCAAACTTGACTCAACCACTAGTCACATCTGACCCAAAACCAATTAAATCTTCACAAACACCACCATCTAAAAGTCCTTGAAATACATATGCTACATAAACCTTAGGTGGAGTATTATTGGACCCTAAAAGGATAATGCATGACAATTCAAGATGTGGGTGGTGAATTGCTTTATTTGGTATTTTGCCATATAGAAAAACCTATGCGGTAAGCTAATGCGGTTTAAAGTATTAGAGTCAATGCGGGTGAAGAGAATCAAGACGATTGAAGAAATATGGATGTTAGAAGAACAAATGCGAATAAAAAGAAAACATAAATGTTGGTTATCCGCATTGGTCAGATGAAAATGAACAACCAAATACAAACAAGACATAATGCTTATGTTCAACTTAAGAAGTGCGCACAAGGCTTTTGTCATCTACATTAAAAAATGCGGATGAGTAAAAGAAATGCTTAAGAAGACTCAAAGAAATGTTGATTTTGTATTATACTTCAAGATACAATGCATTCCCAATCTTCATTGCTAGAATCTACATCTTATTTAACCAATGATAGTCACTACTGGTTTGAGATATTATAACCTTGTTTGAAGTTGAAGACGAAGCTTTCTCCTTGGTCTTTACCTCCATAGTTACCATCTTCTAGCCTTCTTGAGAAGTAACCTTAGGATCAATGCACTCTCTAATAACATGAACAGGTTTGTCACAATGGTAACCAGTTTTGTAAAACTCGACCTAGCCAGCCAAGTACTTAGCAAGTACTCAGAACTCGAAAGTGTGTTGAGGCACTTTCTTTAACTCGGTCAACCTTACTCGGAATCGGTCCAACTCGGCCTTCCTCGGTCCAACTCGACCCTACTCGGCCCAACTTGGCCTACTCGGTCCAACTCGGGTCAACTTGGTCTAACTCGGGATTTTGTATTTTTCACCAATTATCACTATTTTTCACCGATTATTGTTGTATTTTTTATTGTTTTTCAAGAATTTACTTTGAAAGATGAGTATCAAATGATTACTATGTGTATACATATTTAAAAATATATATATATATCATATTTTAAAATACTATAGTATTAGAACATATTTTTGATATATTTTGATTTTCACGTATTATGTTATAAATATTTGTACAATTATTATATTTGATGTCACACCCCAACCAATGGCGGAAACATCGGGGCACGAGAAGTGATAGATTGTTTAAGGACATTATAGCACTAAAGTGATAATAAATTAAGATTGAATTTCATTTCCATTCAACAACATAACATTACAATGTTTCAAATAAACATACTATAATTTTGAGAAATACAAGTCTAAAACAAATATAACAACGTGATAGATTGGTGTGTTTCTAAGTCCATCTAATTGAATTTCTTGATAAAGCTTCAAGCATTTCCTGCAACATGTATAAAATATTGGTCAACATATGAATATGTTGGTGAGCATACAAGTTTGAATACATAGCATAATAGTTTGTATACTAAAGCTTGATAAAGCTTCAAGCATTTCAATTCGACATGAATAAAGTATACTAAAGTTTGTACATTGCTAGCATGCAAAGCTAATAATCAAAACAAAGTGTCCACTAGCATAATCTTACCATAAAAATTGACCAAGACTGTAAAGATTGATAACTTAACATAGACCCATCATAATAGGGCAAATGTGCTAGTCCTATACATGTTAAGGGTGGTTTAGATTGCTTGCAAGATAATGTATTCTAGCATATATTTACAAATTATATAACAAATAAGCATGTTTGTATGAATTGAAGGTTGATTGAATGTATGATTAAGTGTATTTTATAATTGGTACATGTTGCAACCCCAAGTAGTGTTAAAACAACAAAACGGGTGAAGTACGACTCACGGTTTGGTGATTAGAATCCACAAGGATAGATGAATGAATTTAAAGGATTGAGTCACCAAAGTGACCCTAAGAGGTAAACAAAAGTGTGTAAGTTTAGGATCCAAAGTTTGAGATTTTAGCAATTGGAAAGTATACTAAAAATACAAATATGAGAGTACATGAAAGTATATACTACTTAGACACTTATTTGAACACCATGTATTATGTGTGTTATATATGAGTAGTAGTCACTCATTGGAAGTCCAAAATAAGGAACATTAAGATTAGTATAATGTATACCTTAACATATAACAATTAACCATGGTTTGATTGATGTTATGGTCTGGTTTTGACTAAGTATTATGTAGATATAAATATAAGTCATGCATTAGAGGTAGGATAATCCACAAACCTCAAGTGTTATTCATATAAGTCATGTATAAGAGGTGGGGATATCCACAAACCTTAATATTGTCATCATTGTACAAAATCTCCACATAAGGGTGATTCAGATGGTCATGAGTACATAATGAAAGGACTAAAGTAAACTAACTAGTTTGACTAAGTGTTCAAGTGGGGTATGGTGGAAAGATTAGTAGTAGAATCAAGGTTCAACATCACCATTTCATACCATACACAATGTAAAGCCCCGAATAAAGTCGAAACGAGCCAATTAATAATAATGGGCCTAGCCGGGATTATTTAAAACAAAATAAGCGGGGGATGGAGTATGGACCGAGTAAACCTCACGGGTTATGTGTTAGACGAGTTTAAGGTCCTGGGCAACGCCCGATATATATAAACGGGTCAGCTTGAGCCACTCTCATTTGCAACTCAACACCAATTTCTAGAGAGAGAGTGTAGAGAGAGAAAGTGGAGATTTAAGGCTCGGTTGATCAAGAGATTGAAGACGGTGTTCGTGGGGATCCAAACAACAAGAAAAGACCAAGAATCCAGGTAAGAAACATCGTTTAATCGTTTCTTTTGATATAAACCCGGATTCTAGGCCTTGGGGTTTTTGAAAGTGGCAAAGAATCACCCAAAACTCCCTTTTTTGTGTAAGAAAACATGTAAGAAGCTTAGATATAGCTTATTGGGTGATAAACCAAGGATTTGGGTGTAAAATATTGAAGTTTTGGGTCAAAAATGGGTTGGTTCGTAATTTCAGCGCGTTCTGCAAAACTGGGTGTTCATCCAGCAAAATTATGTAGTCATCCAGCGAAACTATGGATCTTCTTGCGAAACTATAGTTTTGAAGGTAGCTTCGCAAACACGGTTTTCCAACGAAAGTTGGGCGAAACCGGCAGCGAAGATGCCAGCAAAACTTCCAGCGAAACTGCTGGTGAAACTAGCAGCGAAACTGCTGGCGAAACTAGCAACAAAACTGCTAATCTTGCAGCGAATTTAGCAGCGAAATTAGGCAGAAATTGGCTCCTTTGAGTATTAACTTATCTGCAGGTTGTGTAGTGTGACCCTTTCTTAGAAAGCTTGATTGAGAAGCTAGTCACTGAGTCTAGGTGAGTTCTAGATCCCCTATTTTAAAGGTTTTAAACTTGTTTGGGGCTGGAAATGCATACCAAATATACTTTTTAGATGACAAAGATTTTGAGAGGTTTTAACAGGAAGATCGATTCTTCTATAACAAAATGTGATATATAAATGCTTTAAAATAAAAATTTTGCACACTGACCTGGCAGCCCGACCCCAGCCAGGGGTGTTGCCCATTGGACCCCACTAGAGGCTGTTGCCCCTAGGACCCCGCTGTCAGGGGCTGCCACCTCCGAACCCCCGCTGTCCCGCGGAGGGTCGGTTATGTTCTATGATGACTTGTACTTGTTATGTATGTGTATGTGTATGGGAATGGATGATGCATGATGTTTATGATGATGTGTGATGATGTATGTGATGTTTATGTGGTGCTATGTATGTTATGTTGTGTTTCCTTATGTTCCTATTGTGTATTTGTAACGCCCGGAAATTTCCTTTGAAGCCGACGAAAGAAGAAAAAGAAATAAAGTCCGAAGTCGAGGGACCAAACCCGTCAACGAGAGAAAACTTGATGAGTGGGAGTATAAAAGGGGGGAGACCCCCCACCCTTCTCATTTTTCAGCCAAGAGAGGAGAGGAGAAGAGAAGGAGAAAAAGAGGAGAAAAGTTTGGTTTGGGTGGATTCGAGCGTGGAAATCGACGTGTAGCGGGTCAAATCGAAGCTCTACTCGACGGGATCGTTAAGGTGAGTTCTAGGACCCCACTTTTACACGTTTTCAACTGATTTTGGGGCTGGAACACATCTGAAAACCCATTTTCAAGCTTTGGGTGTAAACCCGTTTTTATGCATGTGTGTATGTGTATGAGTCGTTTGGAGCTTGATTTCTTGCGTGGTTATGCTTGAATGAGGTCGTGGTATGTTTCCCTAAGGTTTAGGATGGTTGATTTGAGCTTAAAAGAGGTTTGGAAGAGGTTGGAGGCCGAAAACCCTCAGTTGCAGTCGGGATGAACTGCATTCTACATCAGCTAGGGCTAGGCGACCGACTGGAGTGCGATTGGAGGCCATACGGCCGATTGGCGTGCGACTGAGGTCCATGCGCACGATTCCCATGCGACTGAGGTCCATACGCATGATGGTCACGCGACTGAAGTTCATGTGCCTGTAAGGCATGCGATTGAAGGAGTGTGCGACTGAGGTTCATTCGCATGAAGGTTATGCGACTGAAGTCCATGCGCCTGGAGGCCATGCGACTGAGGTTCATTCGCACGAAGAATATGCGACTGAAGCCCATACGCCTGAAGTCATGCGACTGAAGGCCATACACATGAAAGCTATGCGACTGAGAGTCCATTCGCATAGGGTCCATTCGCCTGATGTCCATTCGCCTAAGTGTTCAGTCGCCCGGAAGGCCATGCGACTGGAGGATGTCCATACGCCCAAGTAGGGCTCATACGCCCGAAAGAACAACGGTTTATCTTATGACCTTCGAGGGAAAGTGAAGTTGTGGGTTTGACTCGGGAGGTTCCCGTAGGTTCGTGTAAGTTGACTTTTGAAGGTCATAGACGTTATGCCGGGTACGTGTGTGATGTTAATGATTTATCATGAAGAGCTGATGATGATGATGATGCGATGCATGCTAACGTGTGATGCCTTATAGTTATGTGTGATGCGATGCGCGTGATTCGTGTGATGTTTGATGTCGTGTGATTGTGCATGATGTATGTTATGTATGTATGATGTTGTCATGTGTGATGATGTTTATGTTTATGTTCCTTAATATGTATGATTATTTTTCCGTGGTTATGCGATGTATGTTAATGAATGTAATGAAAGTATTATGTAATGTAAAGTGGAAGATAATGAAAAGAGGAACGTAATGAATGAATGCATGATTTAATGAATGAATGCATGATTTAATGAATGAATGAACGAATGAAAGGCTTGCAAGCATATGTATGAGGTGAGCGACTCTGTGTCGCAACAGACTCGAAAGAGGTCCTTGTCGCGTACTCCGGTACTGTGTCAGTCATCGGACATGAGTCGGGGGTTTGGTTACAAGCCCCGGCACAGTATCAGTCTTCGGACATGAGTCGGGGGTATCGCATGAAACAGGATCCAGATGAATGAGAAGAGGATCGCGTACTCCGGTACTGTGTCAGTCTTTGGACATGAGTCGGGGGTTTGTGTACAGGCCCCGGCACAGTATCAGTCTTCGGACATGAGTCGGGAGTATTGCGTGAGACGGAATTGAGATGACGAGAAACGAAATGCGTACTCCGGTGCTGTGTCAGTCTTTGGACATGACTCGGGGTTTGTGTACAGACCCCCGGCACATATCAGTCTTCGGACATGAGTCGGGAGTATTGCGTGAGTTGATGAATGAGAAAGGTAATGATGGAAAGAACGAATGTATGAAATGAACGTTAACGAAATATCCTAATAATGTATGAAATGGGATCCTTGTCACTCGACCTCAGTAATCGTGGTTGAGTGCCATGAAGAGGGTAAAGTCTGACCGCATCTAGAACGGTATGAACGGGTCCTTGTCATTCGACCTCAGTAATCGTGGCTGAGTGCCATGAAGAGGGTAAAGTCTGACAAGATCTAGAAAGAAGTGAAAGATAATAATGTACGATGAATGATGATTGTAACGAACGTAATGATGAAGATAATAATGATATTATCGGTATGTATGTATGATGTATAATCACGAACGAATGTAAAGTACTGTATGATTTTGAAAGAAAGTAAAGAACGGTTTTACGAAAGAAAAGTATGTTTTATTATAAAACTAGAACTCACTCAGCAACGCTGACTTTGATGTGTTTCCAGTTGGCAGGTATTTTGCTGAGGATGGCACGGGGCGACTACTCAGTTCTTTTGGAATGGCATCCATTATTATAAGGCTTTTGTAATGAAATGTAACAAGAATTTTGTAATATGATAATGAAGTATTGGTTGCAAAAGCTAATATATTTAAACGAGATATTGTTTTAAATGTTTCCGCTGCGACGTTTTTATGTAAGATGACGAAAATTATGTTTTGAGTGCGATGAATGACCAGCTGTAAGCGTCCCGGGAACGGGCCTTACAGTATTACTCCCGTGACTTGCATGTTATGAGTATGAAATGAATGAGAAGTATTATGTAACATAAAGCGGAAGTTAATGATAATGATAAGAGGAACGTAACGAAAGAATGAATGCATGCATTAATGAACGAACGAATGTAAAAAAGTCTTGCAAGCAATGTATGGAGGTTCACACCCAATGAAGGGTGTTAGCTTAACTGTGTGCGGGTTAGCTATCCCGGAAGGATGCACACTGGGGTCTAATCCTTGTGATTGACCATACATATGGGATCCTTGTCGCTTGCCCTAGGTACTGGAGTCAGCTTCGTGCATAATGTTCAAGGTCTATGATAGACCTCAGGCCTAGTAACCAGCTTCGTGCACAATGTTCGGGGTATAGCACATGCCATTGGTCCGGAATGAAAGTAAATGATAATAATGACATACGATGATGAATGAACAAAGGTTAATGAATGAATGATGAAAGATAATAATGCTATTATCTATGTGTACGTATGATGTTTGATCATGTGTGAATGTAAAGGAAGGGTTAAAATGAAAGTAAGGTATACTTTATTTTAAAACTAGAACTCACTCAGCAACACTGACTTTTATGTATTTTCCAGTTGGCAGGTAATTGTTGCTCAGGATGGTACGGGGCAGCTACTCAACATTTTTGGGATGACATCCGTTTGTATAACTATAACGTTTTTGTGATGTAATGTAAATGATAATATTTTGTAACTGTTAACAATAATGTATTATTTTGAAAAAGCAGTCATTAATATATGAAATGGTTTTAAATTATTCCGTTGTGATGTTTTTCATAGATGTAAATGTATATTTTATGTTTTATGTGCGATGATTGTCCAACTGTGAGCGTCCCGGGATCAGGGCCTTACACACAAGCCTTTCAACATTGGTTGGAGGCCCGGTTTGCTTTCATCCACTTTTTGATTTGTAGATCACTTAGTGTTTTGTAATGATAAAAGAATGGGGTGTAAAAGCCTCAAATTTCCTAGAATATAACTTTAATACAAGTCTTTCAATATTGAAGTTGTTGGTGACTTGGTTTAGTATGCAAAATGCTTATAAACAAGACAAGAGAGAAAAAAACATGTATGAAAGAATCAAGTAGAAAATTTCCAACTTGAACCTCAAAAATAGGGGTTTACCATACTTGTTCACCTTGGTGACTAAGTGGATATTTTCTAGAGATTGTTCCAAGTGGTAAAGAAAATAAAAGAAATAAAAAAAAATTATAAATCACAAGTTATTCTTGAATATTTCTTGCAAGAAGATGAAGTTTTTGAATGGAATGAGAGAGTTTAAGAGAGAGTTTAGAGTGATGAAATTGATTAGGGAGTGATTTCAGTTAGTATTATAGATAAAAATTATGGTTAGGCATTAAAAAAGTAGTTAGGGAGACAAGTGGAGGGAAAATTCCATTGTTTTAATTTTAACCCCTCCCAACTTATTTTTTTTTATTAATTTGCAACATAAACTTATGCTTAAGCATGTTTTTGTATACTTTAACATATAAACCATAAAAAATATTATAAATAATTTCCAAGAAAAAAATGTCTTGATAAGTTTCTCGGTTTTATGCTAAAATACGTATTCGCAATTGTTTAAGCGTTGTACAAGCATATAATCAACAATAATGATACAAAAGAGTATTTCCACTATGATCAAGTCTGACAATAAAGGATTGAACAAAGAAGAAGATTACATTTGAAAAAAAATGTAAAAGTATAACGGAACGTAATTCAACATATATATAATTTCTCACAAATTAATTTTTTTATAATTTACCATGTCCAGTACTCCCCCGATTACTCCTCGTCTGCCGAGTACTCGCAACTCTCCAGTCACCGACCTGGAAGCACATAGCGACTTTTGCAACCATGGTTGTAAGATCTCAAAGATGACTTATTAAACCAATCTTGTTATTCCACTTATTCCCAAATCTTTCTCCCAATTCTCTCACAAAGGTCTTATGTGATATAAACTCATTGCCATCTGATACTTAATATCATTTTCCTTCACATAATCTAGAGTGACTTGTTGCTAGTCCATTAATCATAACATTTGGTGTTGTAAGTCTACCAGTCATAAAGGCTTCATGGCTAGACAAGAAAGATGTAAACAATGTCTACTTAGGCAATTGATGGCTTGATTAGCAACATAGGCATGATGTTAAACTGGTGTAACTGAAGAATAAGGTATAGGGTTGGCTAAGACATGCTGAACGGTAGGCTGATTTTGAACCATTTGATCATTAGTAGTCTTGTTGAGTATTAGGCACATCTGAGTATATGGAACAAAGTTGGGCCTCAAAACACCTCACATCGAACTAATATGGTGTGTTATCATCTGTTTATAATTTATCTAATAAGATTTTATCATTGATATTAATTCACTTAAAGTAATATGTAACAAATTTTCTATACTTTTTGATATTAGTATATTTGTTGTTCCAACTATATGATAGAGAATTCAATAGCTTTTTGTCCGCCTTATGTTTTTTCTATTCAATCCTAGCATCCTCATATGTGTAATCAACCTAACAAATATCTTGATTTGTAGATTTTATTTTATTACCACTAATATGATTAAACAATTAAACTATTGGTTCAACATGTCTTTTCTGCTCTCTATCATATCTCTATTACCCATAAGTTGTTCTTCTAATACATCCCACAACCTATGAACCTAAATGAGCTAAAACTCTACGATATCTTGGTAGATAAAGCTATAGTAATAGAAGTAAAAGCTTTGTCATCTACGCGGCAAAATGCTTGGCATCTCTTCATCCCATAATGTTTTCAGGCTTTTGACCACTTGACCATCCTCAGTGGTACACGTGGGCACATAAGAACCAAACTTGATCTCTCGTCACATTTTCACTTCCATGTAAATTATAATTCTCAAAATGATAAGTCCAATCTGCATAGTCATTTTCATTAGTCATCTTGATGTTTTTAGTGTTAGTACCAATCTTAGCAAACTAGATTAATAACAGCATTCAGTTCTTTCTTTCCAAAAACAATGGACACAAAAAAAAAAAAATTCTCTTTCCAAAAACAAATGGACAAAGTTTCGTCTTAGCGATTGCGAAAACCAATGTAATACTCTGGTAATGTGTAATCCAAGATTTCACTTTTTCCAATTGAATTTCAAAAATCCATGGAAATTGTTCAATTTCTCAAAAGAATTTTTCAAAACCTATTCTAAACCTAATTCTATCTAATTCGCGCAAAAACACCAATCTAATTGTACGAAATAACCACCACACCGAACAAAAACAGTGCAGATATCTTCAAACCCAACACTGAGTCTAATCCAATCAATTCACCTTTAAACTTGACCCCAAACCTTCCATATCTCAATCAAACTACTCGCAATCCACGGTCAAATGAATGCTAGATATGATCAAACAAGTTGAAATCAACTTGAAATCATTTAAATAAGCATAATTCTCTAGTACCAATTGTAAAGGACTAGAATTCTCTCAGTTTTTTTTAAATTGGATCGATTATCGATTACAAAGACGGATCAATGGAATCGATACTTGACGTAATCAAAACAAACTAATCAATTGAAAAGAATATAAAAAACAATTGAAAAATCACAAGTAAATAACGTTTTTTTTCCTTCTCATTTATCAAATAACTTTATATACAAATGTTTATAATGAACAGGATGAACAAGAGTAACAATCATACAAAAATACAAACAAATCACCTATAGTACTAAAAACATAAACAGTTCTCGCAGATTATAAAGTTCCTGCATGTTGGAAAGTTCTCACTTCAGGCTAGGGATGAGATCGATACTGTACCGAAAAATACCGATACCAAAAATAGGTAAAGTCTAAACCGAATACCGTACCGATTTTGTTGGTTTGGTACCGATCGGTACCTGTACCACTGAAAATACCGAACTAAGGTACCAAATGCCAAAACCTAAAACAACAAAAGATCCGGAAACCTAACCGATATGTAGGATAGTGGTTCTACGGTAACGGTATGGTATGTTCTGTGGTTTGGTACGGTACGGTATTAGTATTCGGTAAATTTTGCTCATCCCTACTTCAGACGCACTTTCACATTCAAATTTTTCGCATATCAACATCAATCTTCAAAGTTTCTCACCAATACCATTGACCCAAAAGTTCTCACAAACTCATGAAGTTTTTGCATCAACATAAGTTGTCGCAAATATATAACTTTTTGATTTCCCGAGCATTTAAAGGGGTAATGAAGAAAAAAATAACATTTTTATCTAATTAACTTTTTGAGATAGAAGATGATAAAATTTTTATAAAGTAGATAGAGATGAATGTCTAAAGTATGAGAGACGAAAAAACACATAAAAACACTATGGAAAGTTGATGTTACCACATGATGACGTCTATGATTGACCATCATTAATGAGGGTTAATGGAGAAAAAGACGAACACTCTTCCTGGTAGCATAATACATGGATACATCATGGCTTATCACTTATTAAAATAGGTTAATAATTTCTCACACCTACAACTACATAATAGCAAATTGAAATTCTAAAACTTAAAACTACGTAATCATTGTTGCCAAGATTAAGAACTTAAAAATTTCACAAATGACACCACTCTGCTAGATTTTTCCTTTCAACATGGTTTTAACTTGAAACAAAAATCTTAAGTTTTTTGACTGAATACCTTCCTAATATGATATCAAACCTCCCCCACATTACACCATCACACGTCCACTCATCTATCACACCATCACACTTCCCTCATCTCTCATCTCTCACACCTCCATCGCTGTCAACTTGTTCTGTGAACCCCTAATCAAAGCCATCAGTTTGTTTATTTGGACATCCCGAACGCGCTGCCTCCAATTTATTTTGTGATAAACCGAGAGCGGTGAGAAAATCAAGATAACAACCGTGTAACTTGTTCGACAGATTTGGAAGGTTTGGTTCGACATTTGGGAGGTGTGGGACCTTAGGCGATAGAAAAAAGGAGTATAAAGAAGAAACAGATTTGATGTGTTGAGGTGTTTATTGCGTGTCCGTCTACTAAAAGGCAATTCATGGCAAACATTACACACAGAATCATTCATGAAACTAATGAAAATTAAAAAATAAAACATGTAATTCTTTTAGAAATTGTAACTGTAATGATATTGTATGGGTATAGGTAAGACATTTTAAGTATTTTTCCTAAACCAAAACCCCCCCGGTGTAGCATGGCATACACACTATTTCATTAATCAACCACAACATATAGTAGCATGATATTCAGCACAAATTTCTATTTATAAACCACAACATACCTACAATCATTGTCAAAGTTTTATACCTTTTTCTCTAGCCATTTCAACTATTACATTCGACTGATTGGTGTCACCATTCTCAAATAACCCATGATACGATTTCCATAGTCTGAATGAAAACGGGTAAACCGATAACGCCCTTTTATAAAAACTTTCCAGAACGGACCTGAAGCCCGCCACACTTTTTAACAAACCAGCTGCCTCAATCCATACAGACTCAGGTGCAACTGGGACTGCCTGAAAAAGAGAGTCGATCAGCTGCACGCTCACCCAGAAAGATACGCTTGCATTTACGTCAGATTGGTTCTTGCACATACAAAGTGCTAGTCGGTAATTCGCAGGCCTCATTTCCATTACAGCTTCAGCAAGATCAATAACATCTGTTGGTCTTTCAGAAGCTTGAAATGGTAAGAGAGATGGGCCGAAGCATGATTCAAGAACTAGATTCAACAATGATGAATCAGAAGAAACAGGACACAATAGATTGTTAACAAACTTTTGAATTTTTGGTTTTCCAATCCTTTTGATAAAGCTCCTAGAAAGTGGTTCAGGAGATGGTAAAGCACGTGAATCCATTAGGTAACGGTTCATCATGTTCAAGAAACTGTGTAAACGGGCCTTACTGTAGCCAAAATCCTTTTTGAGCAAAATACTTGCATGCTCTTTCACACAATGATTGTAATCATCAGAAGAAGCAACTTCGAGGGCCTGCTCGAGGGCAATACGGGCTTCTGTATGATTATTTTGCAACTGTTTATGTAGTGAGAAATTAAGCAAACCGAATGTAATATCAGTCTCGGTCAAACTAGACATCCATGCGCTCAAATTTATGATTTCAGTTTTCTGATCATGAATTTCAGAACTAGAGTGAAACCATCGCTCCATAATCTCTTTTGCATAATCGATTTTTCCACTCTCAAGGGCATACTCGGCATATTGGTTCCAAATACATTGTATACCATGTTCTCCGACCCAGTTACTTAGAGCTTCTTCAAATGCTGCAAATGTTGACTCAGTCGAGTCAACCCCACTGACCCGAATTGATAAAAGAACAAGTTCCAAGCTAAATGGATATAACTGTATGTATTTTTGCAACAGGTTCTTGCAAGAAATAAAACCTTCAAGGACAGCTGCACATCTGATGTGATTAAGAGCAAACCGCTGCGTTGATATAGCTATCCGTTTGCTCTGATATGATTTGGTATCAATATACTCAGTGGCAAGTTCTATCAGGGTTACCACTTGCTGTTTTTCATCATTTGTTAAGTGAACAGCATGCCATTCTATCAAGCATAATTCTTTTTGACATTCGAATTGTTGGATGACGGTATCAGGTAATTTTTTATACATTAGCAAGTATATAGAGCAAATCCATAAGACGCATCTGTCGGGAATTGTTAAGAATTTCTGGATATCAGGAAGAGATTGTGCATGGAGATCAGTGGACCTGTTTGTAGAGGATAACAACCAGTATACCTTCTGGATAGCATTGTTGACTTCACCAGAAGAGCATAAACAATTTATCATTTGTAGAAAGAGATCTAAGATGCAGTCACTATCAAACTCCGCATCCCAGTTAGGGGTGGATGCATGACGACATAGTGCAGATATCGCGGAATTATACCCAAGCAATCGATCATCAAGTTTTTCCCGACTATTGATGAACATCAGCCAAAGCTCATACGATGACTCATTGTGTTCAATCTGGATACAAAAACAAATATGTTTCACAAGGAAAAAACAAATTAGATGAAGAAAATTATACCACAAATATGGAGAACACCCTGACAAAAAGACTGTCATTGAAAAGTTTATTGACAAAGAGCTAAATTGGGTTCAGGTCAAAATAGATAACTCTTAAGGACCAGTCAGTTTGACCTGCAACACTTTTTGATACATATATTCAAGTCTATAATAATGAATGTAATTTAAGTGATCAAAAAACATTCTATATAAATAATAGCCTGTTTTCTTATAATACGCCATTACAAAGGCAAGAGAAAACAAAGAACATACCGCATAACGAAACAGGTCATCTTTTCCGATTGACTTCTGACTGCTATAGTAAATGTGCAAATAAACAATCCAGAGAAGTACAGATGTGGGATGTTCCTCAAGGGCTCGAGCTAGGACAATAAGAGACTGCATAATTTTTATTGATCAAACAATAAAACATATAACATCTAGAGCATAACAAAAACACATGAAAGAGGTAGAAACACAATTACCTCAGTGTGTCCCTTCTGCTTACTGAGTGTAAGAAAGGCCATTTCAAGGCGTTGATAAATATCATCCATATGTTCATCAGGCACACCCTATATAAACATAACTTATATATAAATGTTAGAAAACAAAGGAAACATCATTTCAAAGGTTTTAATGACTAAAAATGTTAATTAAAACATAACTGTTTTTTCACCTTTTTTTTCAGTTACCTTCTTAAACCAAAAATAATTATAATAATTAATCACATGCCTACATTTACATTTAAATATCAATATCACTTTTAACAGATTTAAGTCAAATGTCTACCTACATCATTGATAGCAAGGTATAATTAGTTTCAAAGAGGTTTCCTATAAATAATGCAAAAAAGAATGCACCGATAAAACCAAAATATATATAATGAGCATGTGGACTGACCTCTTTGACACTTTGACCATGAAAATATGATGATTGTCTATTCCAAACCCCATGGACCTCGATGCGTGTTTCTGGGCCATGTAGACACAGTTCGTCTGAGTTCAAGTCTGCAAGTAATGAACTTGAAACAACCAAGGAAGCAGTAAAATACTTTTGCCAACGTTGTTCAATGGTTTGAGCTACAAGATATTTATACGGATGAGAATCAACTTCCAAACTGTCTACGCACACGAAATAAGTAGGTGGAGCCAAACAAAGGGACCCACGATCTGCATAGATAGTGCAATAATATATCAAAGCAAAAAAAACATAGTTTAAAAAGAAAAGCCATAAAATTTATAGTTTCATACCATTGCTGTTGGAATTAATGTTTTTGGATGAATAATCTCTGACATGTTGCCAAGGACACTCGTCATCGTTGCACTTCCCTCGTAATTCAAACAGGCAAAGAGGCCAAAAGGGGTTGATTGGTAAGTTGTTGGAAAACGAACCAACCTCACTGATATAAAGTTCCAATAAAGAATTGGAAACTGAATCAATAGGTCGGGCCCCACAAACATCATTAACAACTTTCTGCCCACCAACAACATCATCAGTGTGGATCTGTGTGTTTTCAGTGTGCCACTGCATAGAACTAACCATAACTGTTAACTTTACATGGCCAAAAGCACTCTTCAGAATGGGTTCAGCCAAAAAAGATCCATAAGCGACAGGATACTTCTCAACATCGCACTGGTCTTCGATACTCGCAGGTTGCTCAAATATACTTTTCTCTGACATCACAATATCTTTTTATTGCAAAATATATATATAATAAAAATACATTAAAAAAATAATAAAAATAATAATAATAATAATAATAATAATAATAAATAATAATAATAATAATAATAATAATAATAATAATAATAATATTAATAATAATAATAATAATAATAATAATAATAATAATAATAAATCATAAACAATGAATGAAACAGAAGTGCCTGAGTACTAGAAAATACAGATAATGTGTACCTCCAAAATCATTAATTTGGTCCTTCTCTATCTCCGAAGATGGCAAGTTTCCAAAATCTTCCATGATTTCCCCATCCTCTCTTTCTACAGTAGCAGCCTCCATGCTCTGACCTGATTCGTTCTTCTTATAAGTTCTATTTCCTAACCTAGCAAACAGTTGAGACCTCAATGTTGCTTCTAGAAGCAATGAGTCCTCAGTGGTGTCGACGGTAACAGAATTATTATTTATTTCCGTATTCCTTTCACTACATATTCCTTCTCCATGACTATCTAAACTTGAATAACCAGTTTTATGCCCAAAAGCAGATGTCTGTTCATCCTCAATTATAATATTATTACTACTATTCTCATGAAGTGAAGAGCCTGCATCATTTGGTTTTTCTACCTCCCGAGGTTCTGATCCACTAGTACTAGGCTCACCACTCTCATTCTGCACTTGATGGTGTGGCATATCATTTTCTGACATGTTAGTTATAGAGTTCACATTAACTTCAGTATGCTGATGTGGCATATTTGACCAGAACATATTCGAATCCTCCATCACATGAGGCCGAATGTTAGCTGAAAACAAATTTCTTTTATGATAAAGATAGGAACATCTAGTATTAGCTTCAGCTAATGCCCTCTGAGCCTTGCGGTAAGCTTTTAAAGCATTTCTTTCCTCGATTTCACATTTGCGCCTATGCTCCTGTGCTTCATCCAGCTCCTGATCTTGCAATTCCTCAATTTCCAATAGTGATTTGAAATCCATCTCACCAGTTGTGGCACCAAAATGATTCCAAAAGCTTGAATTCATCAGAGCACCCTTGAATTGGATTACAACAAGGTAGTTGCTCATAGTCAGGTCAACACATTGGTGCATAAGTGCTAAGGTTCATACTTTTCATGTAGCTAAGTGAGTTGTTAGAGTAACATACAGTTACATAGTTATTATTTGAAATAGCAAAGTTATGTTAACAAGAACAATTAGTCTAAAAAATGAAGCGGCAAGAACTAGAATAGCATGGCTTACACACAAACATGATGCATTGCTAACTTATAATTCAAAATAATTTAAATCTCAAATGTTAGTTTGAGGTATGTTGCTCCAGTAACCTTAATTTGATATAGAGAAATGAAGAAAAATACTGTTTGGTAACAATAGAGGTAAGAGCTGAGAGGTGAGATGAAGAATTCTTCAGATTGGTAGCTTAAAGAAGAGAAATAAAAATGAATATTATTAATTTAATGAAGATAACACCATTATCAATTTGTGCTTTGTCATATTTTAAACCCAAGTGGTCTGAAAAAAGAATTAACAGATCTTGAAACAAATCAGAAAACCGATGCATATAGAAGATGTTGAACCTGTATTATATGTGTCAGATCAGATATGACCTGGAATTAGTGTATTTAAAATCCTACACAGATTCAACAAATTCAGAAGAAAAACCAAAAAAGAAAAAAGAAAAAGAGAACGCATGTAATCTGAATCTGGATATTAGCAATTCAACACAATTGGACAAAAAGATTACAAGGTACGATTATGTAACCAGCGGCGAACAGGAGCAGCAGATGGCAGCGAGCTGCAGCAGCAGATGGTGTTGGTATCCAAATCGCAATATTGGCAAGGGTGAAGGAGAGAATGGGGATAAGGTTTTTAAAATTCTCCAATTGGGTGACAAGTGCAAAGACCACGACAAATCATATTATAAATTTGAGCTTTCTGTATTCTCTGCCAAATGGATAGAACTGAAAAGGGAGGTGAGGGAAATGATTTTGATTTCATTTATCCTTTTTTTCATTACAGCCTCTACCAAAAAAGAAAAAGAATTAATTACATTAATTTGATTTCTTTTCTCTGAAAATGTGCCCTTACGGCCTTAGTGAGGCTTGAGAAAGAAATCAGATGTGACTACCTCCAAAAAAAAAAAGGTTAACATATAGGACTAAGGTCTATGTCAGTCCCCAGGACAAATAAATGGCTAGGGGTTGTATTGTAACTCCAGGATAATAGTATACGTGTATAACAAAATTAACAATGAAGGCAAACACTTTGGATTGCAATTGGGTATTTACAAAAGACGCTCTACAAACCTTGGATTCACAACCAGGTTGAATTAAATTAATGAAATACACAAGTAGCACTAGTAATCACATGAAGTCAATAAGGCAAGTAGTCTTATTCTTTATTCTTCTTTTATTTGTGTATCCTTGGTTAAGATTTATAGATAAATACCTAGTAAATCCTGTGTTAATTCCTCACAACTATTGTATGTAGGAGAGATCAAACACAACAATGTGCTTAATTATCAAACAAATATTACCAATAAGATTTTGACTATTCCCAATCAAAAGCACACAAAGACTTAGGTGGCAAAAACCCTTGCAACTACAGAGTTCACGTCCAAGTTCATGATAAAGATGAATGCTAAACGACTCTTACTTACAGGTCTATAATGTAACTGACTAGTAGGACCAATGAAAGTGTGAATGATTTTTTGTATTCATCATCTTTATATTCTTTAACCCCTATTTATATTTGTTTTATTGTTGTATATTATTTGAATAGTTTAATTATATAATGCCTTTTCTCAAGTAACTAATGCTGATATAAGTTATAAAGTGTTTAATATGCGGGGACTAATTCATTAGGACTCATCATCACATAGAAGTTAATCTTGTCTATAATGGCATATAATAGGTGTGCCCCAACTGTGTTGGAATGAACCTTTTTTCGAAACATCAATTGTGTATGAATTTGTGTTGATATGATGTGTCAAGCTATTTAGCTTTCCACCTTGGAAATTTAGAAACTATTCTCTTAGAAGTATCATTTATTGAAACTTACAGCATAAACAGAAAGCTAGACCGATGTTTAGCTTATATTAGTTATGGCCCATGTGGCTTGCAAAACACTAAGAAGAAACTGTCATAATAAAACTCTCACTTCAAGTTCAACATATGGAATTTGGCAGAAAAACTGTGAATTTGAAAGTGACTAAAAGCAAGTGAATATCAACATTGTTTATAAACTTCATTTCAATTATTAGTAACATATATTCTAAATACTTATAAGACGAAATTAGTACATGAGCAAAAAATTGCCAATGCATTTTGAAACAATATATCTAAAAAGGGTACAGCAAAAATCATCATTTGATTGTGATGTTTTCCTGAAAATTTTATAAAAACCATAAAACTTAAGGGAGCTAAGTGGTGATGCCTTGGTTCTAGAAATGCGACCAAAAGTCGTTTTGTGGTTTAATAAATAGTGTTTCTTAACTGTATTTTGCATGAAAGAATATCAATGTAAATAAGCTTCAGAGATGAAAACAAATTCTTGCATTCTAAATTTTTTCCTCCGTACCTGTCTAGGTGGAGAAATTTTATCAGTTTTAGCCATTAATTGTGCAGAAGACTCCCCCAGATTCGTGATTCTGTTATGCTGCCTGCTATTCCTGATTATGCCACTACCTATACATTCAATAGTTGCCATCTATTATGCCTTCTCAAGTAATGATAAGCACAAACTTAACTAAATAAACAATTAATTGAAAAAAAAAATTCAACCTAATGATAGATTCTTTGAAGGGATGTCATGAGTTTTCACTTCCTTTATCTGCTGTTGCGTTGTACTGGACTGCCTTGGCACGCCTAAAATTTCTTTGTCAGAACAGTTACCCTTCAAGCCATCATTTTCCAGTGCAGATATTCCATGTTGACCAAGAGAACTTGTAACGCCATCTGCTGCTGTTGACTCTGAAGGAGGCCTGTCGTGTTGACCATCATAAATTTCAACTCCAGCTGCTACTGCTGACTCTGAAAAAGGCCTATCATGTTGACCAGCAGAAATTGCTAATCCAGCTGCTACTGTTGACTCTGAAGGTGGCCTATCATGTTGACGAACAGATATTGCATCTGCAGTTGCTACTGTTGACTCTGAAGGAGGCCTATCATGTTGACCGACAGAGAGTATGACATTTCTAGGTGGATCGCTAACTTTAAGACGTTTCTTTTCTTGTTCCTTTGGTTTAACAGCTACAAGTTCAGTAGAAGTTCTGCTCTTAACAACATTTTTTGTCAAATTAATATCGGTGCTGTTCTTTTTGGAACATGAAGCTACCTCCTTATCAAGTTTGCCAGCTTTACTCTTTAACTCATTTTCACGAATTGCAATTAATTGCCTTAGGTCTTGGAGTTTATTGCTGTTGATATGAACATTTTGGCCAAAGTTAATTATGCTAGGGGGATTAGATTTTTTAAGATGGCTTTTTACCCCAACAAACGTGCTACCACCATTCTTGAATTTGGTTCCATTCACCCTGTTCCCTGATGAGAGAAATGTGCGACTCGTGGATGATGTTTTGGGTGTCTTGGTGTTAGTTTTGGCAGTTTGTTGCATCATCTGTGACTGTGAACTCACCAATGTAGTGGACAATTTTTTGTTCTCAACGGAGCCAAGCGTCAACTGATCAGACTCCATTATGTTTCCTTTCTTGTATTCTTCAGAGTCACTGCCACTGTCATCATCAGAAAAACTAATCACAAATGGAACTCGATTCTTCTCCATACCTTTACGTTTGTTTGAGCGCACAGTAGTTCCGGAAGCTGCAGCAGCATTATGAATCACTGCAGACACTCCTATCAAGTATGAAATAAACATCAGAAAAGAGATTGTACTATTCATTTCAAGTAATCAGTCAAATCCCATGTTTTATTTATGTGTTTATTTGTCTAATGTAAATTTGTGCGAGTGGCTGGGATTGCATCTGTTAAGTACGTATAACGAACATGTTAAGATTAACCTAAAAATGAGCTTTATGGTACTTTATACACCTTTATTTATAGGGAAGATATCCAACAGAACAGAATGTAATATTGTTTGTGGACTTTCTAAAGAAGAAAACAAATTTAAATTATTAGTCCAGCTTACCCTTCTCAACAACAATGGTACCCTTGTCCAATGAAGCAGCTTGAAGTATGGTTCTATTAGGGAACTGAGAGCCTGCAAAGGCCTGAAAGAAACTCAATGTATTACCATGAAAACATTAGGCAGAATTCAGAAAGAAAAATGCAAGTTCCTTAGCATTTAGGTTTCCCACTATATTAACAACTGAATTGGTTATACCTTCATTAAATTTGCGCCTATAAGAAGAAATGCACCAATTAAAAACAAACAAAGTATGACGTAAAGTCGTAAACAAAAAGTAACTAACTACAAGATTACAAAATAACCCAACCAACAAAAAGATGAGTAGATGCATCTACCTACACGTAGACTCATGTAATTTGACGGATATAACTAATAAAATCTAGGAGCAACTGGCCAGGTTGATCCTTTGTGACCTTGAGGTCATGGTTCAGCCGTGGGAGACAGCAACCTGTACAAAAGTGTAAGGTAAGACTGTGTGTATCAGATTGCGAAGTGATCGGGGGCCTCCCCAGACCTACACAAAGCGGGAGGTAAATGCACAGGGTACGCCCTTTAACTAAAAAATTCTAGGACTCCCACCTGCTAAACTCAGATTCAGAATCTTATAAATCCTTCTACATATATCTTGCTTTACATGAAACTGACGAAGATAACCCAAATACATCAGATCCATCTATACATTAATAAGACTGCAAAATAAACCCACAAAATAAAGTACAACTATTGAATCATGCAGCTCCAATATCAAATTTGTTAAAATAACATAGTCCTAAAAACAAAGATTACCAATGTTCTTTAGAATCTACTGAGAGGTTATCCGACTGCTAAATTGAGCTTCTTATAAACATCAAATAACTTTTTTTATATGTAAAATGCAAATGAAAAGGGGACAGGTGAAAAAAATAACCGATGGGCCGCGATGAAAGGGTCATATACCTACTAGCCTAAACAAAATAAACAAATGGAGATTAAGCAGACGACATATAATAATTGGGACACAACATGGGTTTTATGGAAACCCTACGACGAATTAGCAAACGGCATTGCTGAAATAATCGCATCAGATGAAAACAGCATGTTCAACACACATCCTGTTATACGAATCATGAAGTTGTGAAAAACAAGAATTCAGTAAGGTAGTCTAGGGTTTTAGCGACGTACGTGATGTTGGGAAGCAGAAGGCTGGGGTTCTTCTCTAATCTTGGTGATAATCTTTGTGTTGTTAACAGGATTAGATGTCGTCGGATGAGAAGAAGAATTCTTGGTTGTGTCCTCCTCCATTATTCCGATTCGCTAGGTGTATCAACGCCGGTTGAAAACAAATGAAATATACAAACCAGGGCAGTCTGCCCCATTCATGAAACGTGAAAGATGCAAGGTCCAAATCCCCAATTCTATTTAGTATGTATCAAGTGTTTTAAAAAAATTATTTTTTTAACACGAAATAACAATTACCCTCCCTATATATTATTATCCTACTAGTAGGGAACCCGCGCGATGCGGCGGAAACAATTTACAGTCGATGTCGTTTTCTATTAGTTAATGAATAATCTTTCTTATTGTCTTTCCCTTTCATCTTGATATCAACTCTGACATTAACAAAGCATCGTTCTTTTGTATAGTACTTTTGTTACTATTCTCATTTCGTATATTAGGGTTGTTTAGTTATGTCATGCACCTTGTATATCTTAATTAAATATTAAAAACCACATGAATATCTTTTGGAAAGTAGTGCACCAATTGTGTAATTAGGTCCATTCCACTTGCAAGTTGTAGAAGATGAATCTTTTATGGTACATTGTGAGCTTCAGGTAAGATCAGATTTCTAATGGTGTTGATTAGAACTGTATGATTGCTTCACTTGGAGTTCAAGTTTATAAATTCATAATTGGAGGTAGAAGATAGGCAAGTTGCGAAGGGACCAAAACTGGTTCTTATTTTAGCAGGTTATTTTTGGTTCATTTTAGAAAGAAAAAGAAAAGGTAAAGAGGGAACATGTTGAGTCAAACATGATTACATTACATTTAACTTTTTAAAATAAAATGATATAGAAGGCCATAATAATTAAAATTACATTTAAGGAACTTCCCAACACCAGGTAAGTCCTTGCAATTTAGACATAAACAAATAAATCATGACATAAATTGACCCAATTCTAAGTTAATGAGTCCAAATCGCTAGCTCCAAATTAATAATCATAGTACCTTCAAGAGTTCCTAGAAGCATTTTTTTCTTTGGTGATTTACCCTCCAATTCATCTCCTTCAATATCCATGGTTGAATCTCTTTAACTCATATCTAATCAAAGCTCACTGAATACATTCACAAAAAAAATTAGGCTAAGAGATTAAAATGAAAAATTTAATAGACTTTAGCAATTAAATAATCTTAAAAGGAATCGTTGTTAGAACTTTTATTTTTATCTCTAATAATATCTTCAAGTTCTCTATAAGATTGCATCATATTATTAGCTGAATACTCATAATAGTTAACCTAGTGTAAGAAAGCATTCCCACATATAAACAATAGTTCATGAATCCACCAAAGTTGCAGCTGAATTTCATATTTAATGTTGATATACATCGATACAACGATATAACTTTATAACATCAACTACATTACTAAGATGATTAAAGAGCCATGATAATCACAAAAACCAAAAAAATCATCATTTCACAAGGTCCCCCATGAATTAAAAAGACGTCAAGTAAACAATACAAAACAAAAGGAAACACTATGTTGAAGGATTGTTCACGATGACTTATTGTTCATATGACCCGTTTAATAAAAATTATCCATCTGACCCATTCAACAATATCAAACAATTATTGGGGAACACTATGTTGTAAGTAAATCTTCTGGTTACAGACAACTACTAAATATTTCAATTCCTCTGCTTAATATTCTTGCTCTTGCTCTCTTTTCTTTTTGCACACTTAAATCAATCAGATATTTCAAGACTCTGTCTGATTTCTTCCAAACGCTAACACCCCGATCACATCTGCACCATAAAACACAAATATAAATGGAAAGAATTGATATAAATCAAACATAGAAAAAATATGGTGTCCTCCTACTCCTAAACTACACCCTATACATATTACACTTCTACTCCTAAACTACACCCCACTTGCTTTTTTTTTCTAAACCATAGTTCTTTTTTAAATCATTCACATCAAAGGAGACCATAGCCTCTGTTTGTTCAATAACCACATAACCTCCATCAGAGTGCAACCCTACATTACACTCTTTTACTATGGTTTTTATAAGTTGGAGGTGATGATTTTAATCATTACTAAGTAATTACACCAATAGAACAATGATATTAACCGACCCCAAGATGCTTCCATCTTAATTTTAGTGTTTCGATTCATTTATCTTTAAATGGTCACAAACATAGTGGCCATGAGACTTTGAAAAACAATATAACTATATCACAATATTTAATAAATGTTGAGTAAAGAACGAAATATACAGACAAGTCTAACAATCATATGATCTTAAAGTTTACAATATTTTATCATTTATAGGAAGAGTATGAAACTATATGCAATTAGTAGTAGTTCTGATGCACAAAGCTTAATGTACATTACTAAAATTTCCTTCATACATATGAGATCAAAGTTTCAAATTGTTAATCTACCAACTTATGGATCACAAGTTGCAATACTTAATACTATAGTGACATAAAGGATCAAAAAGCATAAAAATTGTCTAAACCTACTTTCTTTAAAACCACTAACATAGGTTAATTATTAGCACATAGAAATCCCTACCTAAGTTTGGTCAGTATATTTATTACAAAACAATAATGGATCGTTTATGCAAGAGTTGAGCTTCGCTAATACGGTTAAGCTAAGTCAATACCAATTTTGATCCTAGGCATCAACTTTTAACATGAATCCATCAGAAAGCATCAATAGAGAATACCAAACTATCATAAACTCAATAGTCAATATTTAAAACCTCATATTAAGAGTAAACTATGGTAAATGATTAGGTATCATTAAACAACTTAGAATACTATCACGACTATGTGCTACAGATAAGATTATAGCATGAGATCAACTTGAATTACCAATTCCTCCTATCTTGCTTTGAAATTTTTAATTACATGATTATGAAGAATAAAACATAATGAAATTAAAAAACTGAGGATGGGTGTTGGTTTTACCTGTTTGAGAGAAGCTTAGCATCCAGTTTAGGACATGACTGCTAATTAAATATAGTTAAAAAACTATCAGCAAAGGAACTTAAAATAGAAAAAAAATTATTTGATCAACATTTTAAAATCAGTATTTCTTTGCAACTAATCGTAGCCTCGTAGGGTAACCAAGCACCCTTTTGACAGCATATGTTCCTACATTTTCTTCATTGTTTTCACAGGTAGCTTTAATAGAATCAACATTAGCAACAAATCTCCATTCCACTTAAGTATATCTTAAAGCAATTATCCACCATAATAACATATAGCTAGTAGCTACTTTTAACAATTTAAAGATAATGGGGTTATTGCATGTTATACTTTTATCTTAGGTCAAATGCATAAAATTTGACTCAAACAAATACAATAAAAATAGATTAAATACAAATTTCAATAAGGAATGAAATGGACTTTCTTACATCTTCAAGATCTAAGGAAATCAAAAGTTTTGTTGAGGGATTCTTACTGCTAAATGCTTTAATTGCATTTATAACGTGGTCAGCCACCTATTCAATGGACAAAAATCACTTTTTTTAAGGGAACATATATAAAGTTTTCGAAAAAGTGAAGAGAAGATAAAGAGAGACATTTTCAGCTATGTTGTGTTAAATGGGCACATGGAGTACATTATATTGTCAAACGGGTCAAATGGTTAAATTAAGAAATTTTAACTTAAAACGAACCAGACTAAAGTGATTAAAGCATTGAGTACACTCAAATGTTGAGTCGACCCAATGTGACCCAACCTTTTTTGACCCATTACTATACATGTTTGATCACTACCCACTTGCAAGAGGATAAATACCTTGGAAGCAGTTGCATATGCAGCCTGTAGATTTGACGTGCCATGAATGGTAACTTGTTGCGTATGAGCTCCCATAATAGAATTGCAAAACTATCAGCATCTTTTTTTCCCGTTGAGCTTCTTTTGCCTACACAAATAAATTAGGGGGTTATGTTTGATTTCATCAACCAGTCAAAATAGATCAAAAGGGTCAGACAGGTTTAAAATCATCCAATGTGTATCTGTATAGAGTCGCGACAACATACATAGAGATAGGAAGGATTATATCCTATATAGTACCTACGGTAATTTGACTTTAAACATGCATAAGAGATTGGTATTAGCACCCTTTTATCAAAGCAGCTGGAAACACACAAAAGCAAACAAAAGGTAATTAATCATATGAATATGCATAATATGACGATGATACTAAATGGACAGCCTCAAGGCTAAACCTATGTAATAAATGGAGATAAAATATATATACTTTGCGTTGCTTATATATAGCAAGAACAAGGAAAACTGAAACAAACAATTGAAATCATCCTGTCAACTTTACACCAAATCATGAGTCATAGGTGTTTGAGCTGCATTGTATAGAGCTTAAGAGCCAGTTATCAAACATGTGATACCTCAAGGTCAAAGAAGCCCTGAATAGCTACACATTGTAAGAAATGTGTGAATATACCAATTAAATCAATCCCCACCTTAAAGCAACATGCCAATTAGGTGAATAGCAGTAGGAAGACAAACCTGAAAATTAGTTGTAGAAAATTTAGATGTTAATATGTGATAAGAGTTCAAATTGAGAATATTGTTTATTCACCAACAACAAATATATAATAAAAGAATCAATTTAAAACATCCATAAACCCTAAATGAACTTTCTTCTCTGGGAACATCATCATTCAGGACCAAAGTAAAACACCAAATTAAAATTCTAAGAAAAAGTAATGCATGTCAACAAAGAACAACAACTCAGATAAATCACAAAGATGAAATCGAAGGAAAACAAGCGAGGCCAAAAACTCACAAATCAATAGCTCATCTACGAAATCAACTGAACATGAAGAATTCATATCAGATGACTTTGATTTCATCTACATCACAGAGGTACTTCGAGCATCATAATACATTAGAGAAGTCGATGCAACCCTGAATAGAAATAGGTAATTACCTTATTAAAGGCATCGATTACTTGTTCTCGAACATTAGTAACATGGCCAAAGGAGCTTCTAGCAGGAGACGGTGGCTACAACTAATAGGAGCTTCAGCTCTTCAGCCCTAACCGCCGTCGTACGGTGGCCGTTGACACTTCGACCGAACCACCAAAATCCACCGATAAAGGAGAACGATGGTGCTTGTTTCGTTTGAATTTTGAAATTGGATCTGAAAGATGCTGCTTCTTTGGGTGTGAGTGGATTTCAAGCTTTTTGTCTGAACATGGATTGTGTGTTTATTATGCTTTAAGAGTGGTATTGTGTGCTTAAAGAGTTGTACAACTCTTAAAATTAAGAGTTTTTGTCAAATGACCATTCTATCCTTCTTATATGCTTATTAATATAGTATAGATATATGAAAAGATGAACTTGATCAGCAGTGGTTTTTTTAAGTTAGTTGTTTGGCCACTAGAGTTTCTAAATTTTACATTTTACCCCCTCCTTCTTTTAATGAGTATGTCCCGACATGAGAGAAGGGGTATTTGTGTTGGTGTTGAGCAGTTGAGCGGTGTGTCCCGACTGTTGTTGCCGGTAGAGGCGATGACGCCGCCGGTGGTATCTAGATGCCGCCACCTAGGTGGCGTCTGTTTCGTGGCGAAGATCGCCGATCATCCGGTGGCTCTTTCTCCTGCCGATGCGAGAGGGGTTTGGGGCTCTTGTGGAAAGAGAGGGGAACCGATGTAGCCTTCGTCGCCGTTGGCTATTGCAAGAATTGTCGGTGTGCCAACCGGCCTCCGTTTGCTTCCTGTCGGTGACGGTGATACCGTCGTCGCGGTGTGTGCTCGGTGGTGGTTAGGGTTTGTTTGAGGAAGGGGAACCCTAGCCGCTGTCATGGAATGAACTACAGGTCTACCGTCCGGTGTCTGTTGGTGACGGACCCACCGTCACAGTGTCTGCATGGTGGTGGTTGGGGTTTGTTTACCCAAATTGAATGGTGGTTGGTTGGTATTCCCCATTCCGTGACCCGAGTTATGGCGGTGGTTGTCTGTTGATGAGGATGAGGACATGATATTAATCGATTATGTTATTTTTTGAAGATCGTACCGGGTGCCGCTGCCAACCGGAGAAGCGGAACCGATTTCCTACGACTACGATAGAAGCATCAATTCTGAACGGTTGGTATCACAATTCACAAAAGCGCCTATGCACAGGTAGCTGAATTTTCTTCCATCCCCATCATTTATCAATAATTCGCCATGTATAAGTCCACTTCCTATTTTCACCCTAAATTTGGTAGAAATTTATACTTTATATTTTGTTTTCAGTCATTGTTGATTCAAGGCATTGGAAGATTCACTTGCAGCCTTTGTAACAATACAAATCTCATGTATTACAGGGTGTTAATCGATAGCCTGGTTGGTAAGCCACCTGTTGCCCACTTGAGTTATTCAACCCAAACACTAACATATTCTTATTCATGTATAGGGTTTTGGTTGCAAAAGGTTTGTGTATTCTGATATTTAGCGTTGTATCTGCTCCCCCGTCATTTTTAATATTTGATTGCGTATCTCTTCCATTGTCGAACCTTTTTTGTTTCTTATTTATGGTTTTGCAGGTGTTTAGGGTTGTGCCATTTTCAATTAGTTCAGTTGTAAGGACAAGTATTGTTTGTAGCACTTGCATTGGCTATTTAATGTAGACAAGGCTAGAATATGAGAGTTCAGTCGACGCATAAAACTCATTCCTAGCTATCACAGTTGGAAAAACAATTGAGGAAGGCTGATTAATGCTAATTTTTGCTAATGAGCTAAAGATTGTATGTTTGGGCTCTTGGAAGAACTTCTGCATAAATGCAGGTAGAATTAAATTTATTTTGTTTTCGCATATTAGCTCTTATACATTATCAGTTTCTTTCGTCTAATACTTAGCAGAGACATTGAAGGTTGGCAAATCCACTCACATTAATGAGCGATGATTGGAACCTTTAAAAAAATTTAAAAAAGCCAAGTTTCAGAAATCAAGGTATAAGTGAATTTGTTTTCGTTGGTTGAAATTCGGTATATTTGATGTCATATATATTCACTTTTGATCTGTATTCATTTTTTTCCTTTGAATTTATTTTTTGCATTATTTTTATGTGGATTCTTTTTGTTTTTGCAGACAGATTATTTATCCTTTAAAATTTGTTGGTTTCATATATTATACGCCCTTTATAGTGATAGAACATCAGGGTCATATATTGGTTTTTTTACTTTGATAATAGTTCTAAATAATTTTGTAGTAGAAGAGTAGTAAATAATTGGATAATTGAGATCACAGGTACAAACATGCAGCAACAACTTGGATGCAGCACACAAATGCATTCAATGCATTAAATTTTCTAAGACAGTGATTTGTGTCATTTTTGGTTGTAACCTACGCATCAATATAGAATTTTTAATAGTTATTTGTATTACTGACGGGCCACTGGAGCACCAGATCATCTCCATTATTCGAGTACGTAACCTGATCATCTCCATTACTCAATATAGATGCAGACTTTATTTGTTTGACAAGAAAAGGTTTAAGTGTGCCTATTGTGTTTATATGACTGTTTTGCATTTGCAGTGAAGTGCGCTGAGGAAAATGACAAGGAAGACAAAATGAAAGCAGTTTTAAGTAGGCATAAGGTGAATTCTTTTTTATGCCAAAAGATTAATTTTGTTCGGAGTCATTGTTATTTAAAGTAATAAAAACCGACCACAAATGCAAAAAAAATATGTGATAATTTCTTTATCTTTATCAGATTTGTGCTTATGCTCGGTACTCAAACATGTGTAAATTATGATAGGTTTTCGCACGAGAGGATTGGCAGCGTACAGACTATTGTTTCAGAAGTATCAGGTAGTTTCCGGTCGTTAGTGGATATGATTTTCAACTGATTTTTGTTTCTTTAAAAACACTTTTAATTGCTTAAATGGCTCTTAAATAAGTAGTTGGGAGTTAAAAACTTTAAGCAGTTACTTTAAAATAGATTTAGAGAATGAAAACCACCTGTTTTGATCGACTTTGACCCATTGATCCTTTTGACCCGTTCCATTTTAGACTATAGATAGACAGAGTGCACTACTTGACTTTAGAACCAAAAATCAAATATGGTATAGTTTTAAATTTAGTCGTTTAACGGGTCGAAATTGGCACCAAGTGTACTATAATAAAACCCATAACAAATAGTGAAGTATGCTTTTAAAATTAGTGGTTTTTGCACGTTGAGAAAAGGGATGCAAATAAAGTAAAATTTTAATATTAGTCATTTAAATGGATCGAAATTGACAGCGAGTTTACTTCAATACGACCCGTTATAGCTGAATAACATTGTATAATTTTGAAATTAGTCGTTTAAACAGGTCGATATTGGTGTCAACTGTACTTCAAGGCGACCCGTTACAGCTGAATAACAAAGTAACGCCAGACCCAGATGCAACTTTGCGTTTGATTTTAAACAAAAAATATGTGTTCCACATTCAGGTACAGAAAAACAGTAGAACATGAATGTTGCGTTGTGCAGTTAAGCGTGTGGAGGTGAACACACAACAGACATCATCAACAACCACACCGGTGCCAACAACTCCATTGACATCTCAGGCAACGCAGAGGTGTGAACCAAGGCAATCAACAAAAAGGAGCACTCTTCCGTGAAGAAAGTAGGAGAAAAACAAAAATAAATACATACAGAAATATACCTTAAATAACTACTTCCTAACTGCCTTCTGTTCTTAAAAAACAGACGCAACAAATGGAAAAAAACCAAAGGATGGGTAAAAAGGATCATAAAAAACCTTTTGAAGTTGCTGGTATATATCTATGCTACATTTTGTAAACCTATAGCAACTTGAACATGCCAACAGCCTGTGCAAAATACACCATCTTTTGTAGGCAAAAATGCCTTTTGCAGTCAACAATCCATCAGATCATGTAAAAACGGCCAGGAAGTAACTTTTGGATAAAAAACAGCATGATCACAAAGTTGCTAGTCGATGAACTAAAACCTTTGTATGTAAAGACAAGCAAAAACCGTAATCAAATTTCGCGCAACGCGCGTACCGGATTTAACCTAGTTATATCTTTATAAACCAACGTTTTGAACGGTAATTTTCACCACCTCTTATGCATCTCGTACAACTACCTACCTTATGACAACATGGGTTCTAAAGAGAGTAGGTCGGGGAGATGACCTGGGTATTGGTTATGTTACCGCCCATCGTCGTCACTAGTTGTTGTCTTGTCGTCACAATGGAGTACTAAGACAAGGAGTTCATTGAGGGATCGTAGAAGGTTATCTTAGTGAATCTGCAAGTGAAAGTGAGGGTTTAGTAATTAATATATAAAATAACATGTAATAAAATAAATTTTTAAAGGGAACGGTTTATGTTATTAAAAGAATATTATAATGATGATATTTTCAAAGTTGTTGTAAGTAGCCATGTTATGACGTGTACTCTGATGTATTTTGTTCAAAACTGATTTTAAAATGTCATGTTCAAAATCTGGTTTAAATCTGAAAGTTTAATGGAAAAAAAATTTTAATAATAAAAGTAAGAGAAAGGATAAAAGAAATAGACAAAACAAATTTGACTTGAAAATTGATTTTAAGAAAAGGTTTGTCCATCATGGAGAACTCGGAAAAGAAGTACATACTTTTAAGGAACCAAATGCTTGATTCTTAAAAATAAATTTTTCTGATATTTTTGACAAGTTGAAATCCAATGTTTGTAAGACGAGTTCGACAAAGACTAGCACTTCTGCAATAACAAGTCTGAAGGAAAACGAATAATCAATGAGACATAACGTGCCCAGGATAAATGAGTTAAAGTCAAACGGACAATATTACACAAAAGCTAGATTTTATGATAAGTTTGACAAATATCATCATCAATTTGAGACATGTGTGAAACGATATTAGGATAACAGGTTATCGAAATAGCGACCGATCATCATTCACAAAGTCATCTCAAATATACAGGTCAAGTCGTTCGAATATGACATGGTTTGAAAATCCGAGTCAAACTTGGTTTCCATCTAAGCGTTGTTACATTAATGAAGAACCAAGTCACATTACACTAACTATATTCAATGATTTAATTCACTTAATCGACAACATCATAATAATTTGAAGTTAAATCAATATAATAATATTTCATCACCTCAAGGTTTTAAAAACCTAATGTTATGAATCAACTAAAGACACACCAAAAGATGTCAATGAGTACTCTACTACAAATGAGCAAGATACAAGTATATGTGCTAGATAGAAGTTAAATTCAAGAAGCACAGCGTTTCATTAATAAAATAAAGATCATTGTCAAGCCTAATACTAAAGAACCATTATTCCTAAAGAGTCTACTTCTCAAAAAGAACAATCATCCAATAAAATTTGAGATATCTTCACAGTATAATCCTTAAGGGGAGAATTATTAGACCTCAAGAGAATCATGTTTACTAAGTATTGAAGAGTTCAAGTATGAATAAAATATTCTATGTGTGGATCTACGCATGAATAGTTTGTTTATGCTCACATGCTCACCTTATACGCACATGTAAATTTTAAGTGTGTATATGTGCATGAATATCTCCAATAGAAGGTTAATCTTCTAATCTACCTTTTACTGATGAACCAAATCCTCCTCCTCCTATTGAACAAGATGTTAGATTTAAAACTACACCAAAAGAAGACTTGAGAGAGAGTAACTCTATCCAGCTTTCTAAAACTTAGAGAAATTTTTAATAAAGTACTCACTTAGAGTACTAATGAGTTAAAAGAGAAGACAACTGAGATTACTCTTTAGAAAATGAATTTGAAAGAAGAGGAGGAGAAAAGAAAACAAAAAGATTGTTGTTTCAAAGAATGAAGAACAAAAAACACAACTAATATAGAAAAATGATGCAATTTATAAGATATTATAGCTTTATTGGGCAAAGGTTGGGGCCAATATAAATAGTACTATGGCTTAAATAAAACAAAGGGTAGAAGCTAGAAAACTACCTCCTTTGAGAGAACAAATTGCAATCTTTAAAGTCAAGCCTAAACTTCCAAAAAAAAGTCAACAGAAAAGCCATCTTTAGCTCAACCATCTGTGCCTCTTCTAAGTCTAGATCTAGCGAGTCCATTGGCCTCTTCAACATCATCAAATCATGATCGAAAGCCTCTATCCTCCAAAATCAAGATGGAAAAGAATGAAAAATCTAAAAGGATTTGTAAGGATTCCTATAAATCTAATGCAACCAAAACATCCAAAGTCTCTCTGCATGCATGCACTGAAGTAGAAAAGTAGAAATGCTTCGAACGTTTTACACCATGCACTAGAAAATATTCTAAGTCTAAAATCTTCCAAAGCCAAGACCAACATCTTCCGAAGCCAAAAATGAAGTCTTCCAAATCTTAAAAGCCAAAGAGTGAAGACAGATTTCTTCCGAATACTTTTATGAACATACTTTTATGTGATGTACTTTACCATAAAACTGGACCACCTTTCCGCTGCAACTCTGTTCAGTCACCAACTTACATGAGTTGATGAAAAGGTCCATGTTTGTGGTAACTGTATATTGAGGTCTTGAGTCTGAGCTTTCTACTTTATGTACTTTTATCCTTTTTGTAATATATTAGGATGTGAGCTATGGCATGTCATAGTCACTAGTCAAAAGGCAACCCGCATTTTGACTCTACATTTGATTTTGTAGTTGTCTAGTCTTATGTATCCAACTGGCCTTCAAAGTATGGCCGGCTGTAGGATGTAGTAGAAAGTATCTCAAGTACTTGTAACTTTCTTTCCATGCTTTGTAACATTTATAAAAGAACTTTAGAAGCAATATACAGCATTCTTAAAACCATACACTTGTGTTGTTTGCTATCTTTAACTGTCTCATATATTTACTTGTGTTCTTAGCACCTTACTTATAAGTTAACCAGTTTACTATTTGATCTGTTAAGTATTATAAAGAATTCTCCTCGCTGTGTTGTTGTGTTGTAAGTACATACCCTTAAACGGTATAAAGAATTCTCCTCGCTATGTTGTTGTGTTATAAGTGCATACCCTTAAACGGTCATGCATTTGGTATCAGAGCATTCCAGGCTCTTGATATAAGATCTCACAATCTTAAGATCCCTCACACACACAAAATACTTAACAACTCAAATGGCAGCTATTACTAAAGCTGATATGGAAACTGGAACCATGACAAAGTCTCCATTGATCACTCCTGAAGACTTTGATACTTGGTGTCGAAGAATGGAAGGCGTTATCAAGTCTCAAGACTCCAGGATGTGGGACTCTGTTGTTTAAGGACCTTACATACCAAGCACCACTGCAGCTACTGGTGGTGGTATGATTCCAAAGGTCGTGGCTGACTATTCTGAAGAAGACAGGAAAAGAATAGAGATTGATCAGAAAGTCATGACAACCCTTCAAACTGTTCTTCCAAACTCCATCTACAGACGCTTCAAGAAGTGCAAAACTGCCAAGCAACTATGGGAAGCACTGAAGCTTATGTATGACGGGTCCAACGAAGCAAATGAGAATAAGAAGGGTCTCTTGAAGCAGCAGTTTGAAAACTTCACCTTCAAAGTAAGTGAAACCATGACTCAACAATACTTCAGGTATGTTGAAATTATGGATACTTGCAGGACCGGTTAAGGGCTTAACAATTACAACACAACAACACAAAGAGGAGATTAACTAAACTTGATCAAACAGTAAACTGGATTAACCAATATATTGATACAAAGAACACAAGTAAAGATAAAGAGACAGAACAAGAGATTTGGGTTTCAAGGAGGCAGTATATTGCTTTCTCAAGTTCTTTTACAAGTTTTACAAAGCATAAAGAAAGATACTAGAACTTGGAATACTTATACTACAACCTACAGTCGGCTATACTTTGAAAGTCAGCTGGATACAATTGACTAGACACAAACAAAATCAATTGTAGAATCAAAAGGCATATCTGCCTTTTGACCTTGTGACTATGACATGCGATAGCTCACATCCTTATCTATTACAAAAAGGATAAAGTACATAAAGTAGAAAGTTACAGACTCAAGACCTCAATGTACAGTTACCAAAAGCATGGACCTTTTCACCAACTCATGTAAGTTGGTGACTTTACAGAGACGCAGCGGAAAGGTGTCCAGCTTTATGGAACAGTACATCAGATAAAGCATGAAACTAAAAGTCTTCGGAAGAAATCTGTCTTCATAGGATGAAGCTTTGGAAGACTTTGTCTCTGAGGCTTCGGAAGACTTCATGTTTGGCTTCGGAAGATATTGGTCTTGGCTTCGGAAGATTTTACACTTAGAGTATTTTCTAGTGTATGGTGTAAAACTTCCGAAGCATTTCTTTTTCAGTACTTAGTGCACTTGTTGCAGAGAGACATTGGATGTTTTGGTTTGCATCAGACTTAAAGAAATCCTTACAAACTCCCCTAGGCTGATGCTACCAAAACATTTAGAAGATCTTCAAATGTTAGTAGTCTTCAGCACAATCATGACCATACCCTTTTTCATTAGATGGTCAGGATCATTCAGACCTTTATAGTATCTTCTCATCTCAAAGAGATCATGAAGAGGTAAGTTGATTATGTCTTGCCAAGTATAGACATTCTCAACACCTTGATCTCTGATTACATGCCATCTTTCTGGATTGGTAGAATAAAGTCCAGGATAAGATGGGTGTCTCAGCTGTCAGAGGAGCCACTTGCATTGGAGTTGATTGGGCTGCCTCATCATGCACTTCCTCAGGTTGATCTGACTCAGCCTGAGGTGTAGAGGTAGATGATTTAGGCTTCTTCTTATTAGACTTTGGTTTAGAAGCCATTATCTTCTTCCTCTTAGATGACTTTAACTGAGAAGACTGGTCTGCAACACCTTGTTGATCATCCTTGTCTTTCTCAGTTGGGTGTTCCTCCCTCACAGGTTCAGAAGGAGAGGGAGTTTGACCCTGCTTTGGATCAGAAGATGAAGCTTGCTGAGGCTCAGCAGGAGGTCCGGGTTGAGGTGTCTCAGGTTGTTCAAACTTAACCTCCACTTTAGGTGGGACTTGACTTGGAAGAGAGTGTAAGTCAATCAGTTCACCACTCTTAATCTTCTGTTTGATTACCCTTATATGCTCATCCATTGCGGATAGAGACATAGGGCCAAGTCTCCTTCCGGAGAATCCATATAGCTTTAAGAAGCTCATCATCCTTTGTCTATCAGCAGACTTCTTCATACTCTTTTGGATGATGGCTCTTGACTTTGCAGCTTCTTCCCTTAGCTTCCTCTTAGTTGTCTTTCTCTCTTTGACTAACTCAAGTTCAAGTTATTTTAAGTACTCAAACTCAATAAAGTCATAGGACAAGGGAAGAAGTGCATCTGCCTGATAGAAGCATGTGGCACTCAGGTAGTTGATCATTTTGATCCTATCTTCTTCTTTGTCTACCTGAGGTTCTTGTGGAGCCACATCTTCTTGTACAGGGCTTTCTTGAACTAGGGAGAGAGTGGGAGCATGCTTGTAGAGTCTTTTCTGTCTCTTCTCCTCTATGAATTGGAGAAGTAACCTTGCATCCTCTTTTTCTTTCATCTCTCTTGACGCTTCCATGTCAGCTAGTTCATTCAGTTCTTCTAAGGGGAGAGAGATGATTTCATCAATATCATAGTTCCTGGTCTGTAAATAAGTAATCCTGACTGCCCTCAACTCATCATCTTGAGTATTTGGTCTGGGGGCAGCCCTGATTGCAGCTTGCATAAAGCTTGAAGACCCAGAGGAACTTTCTCCCCTTAGCTTCCTTTTCCTCTCTCTCTCTCTTCCTCCTCAATTTCCTCAGGAGTCATAATCCTTTTCCCTTTGTCACCCACAGACCTTTGTGACTCAGGGTGGATAGAGGCTTGGCCTTCATTGCTTGGTGCAACATCCATGCTCTGGCCAGAGAGAGGCTGAGAAACACCTTCACCAGCAGGTGTCTCAGAAGGAGTGTGAATCTCTGTAGCAGTTGATGATGATGAGACAGGGATCTCAGGTTCTACCACTGGGCCTTCAGTCAAGGTTTCCCCTATGAAACTAATCTTAGGGTCCACCTCAACATCCAGTTGACCGATGACATTGCCTGATGTGGGCTAGACTGAGGAGAATCAGAGATGAGAGCCTCTTCCATATGGACATCCTGAACATGTTCAGAAGTGTCCACCTCAGTAACAGGTGACTGATGTGGGCTAGACTGAGGAGAATCAGAGGTACTCATCTCTCTTTGAGTAGGGGAGGAGAAGAGAGACTCATGGTACTCACTGAATCCTAAGTCTTCATCAGTATAGAAGGATAGGTTGGGAATGGGTTGATTTAGATCTAAAGGCTAGGGATGGTAACTGTCCCCTGAAGGTTGTTCACTTGAGTGTTGAGACTCAGAGTGAAGGCTTAAGGCTGTTGGGCTTGTGAGCTCATCAGGGTGAGCATGAGGAACCTCAGCCCTGATAGTTGAAGAAATGGGAGTGGTTTGCTCCTCAGGGGAAGTGGGAGCTCTAGTGTCCACTTCCTCATGTAAAGGTGAGTATATGGGGACCTGCATAGACTCAATAGCTTGAGCAGGGGTTCGTTTGGATTTTCTTTGGTAGGTGAGGGTTATTTGTGGTCTTTTTAGTGGTAAGGAAGAAGAAGGTGTGGGTTTAACACTAGCTTGTGTTGCTAGGTTGTCACCTTGAGCAATGAGCTCTAACATTTTGGGGACTAGGGCTGTTTCTACCCCTAAGAAGCCTACAGTTGGCTTCTTCATGACTTTAAAGATGTCGGGCTTCATCTGTCCCAATTTAAGAATATTACTTGTTTCCCTCAACTGTGAGCCCAGTTCACAGTTAAGAATGTGCTGAACATATCTAGGAAACATGTAATACTCTAAGGAGTCCAAGTTTGCAAGTAAATTGGTATAAACAAATTGAGAGTACTTGAACTTGACCCCTTGAACCATTCCATGCACTATAAAGGAGAGATCCTCAGGAATCTGGTCCCACCCTCCATGCTTGTTTGACAAGCTGTGGATAACCACATGGAGCAGGTATTTCCACTGGGATGAGACCTTCCCTTTCCTGAAGGTCTTTACAGAGAAATCTCCCTCATATCCCATCTGCTCAAAGGAATGATTAACAGCTTCCTTTGGGAAGGACAACTCACCTTCTTCATCATCCAGCTGTAAATGATAGTTGATGATGGCTGGAGTGATGAAGATTGTCCTCCCTTGCACTGTGGCAGACAGTGCCTTCTCCCCATCCATAATGACCTCTTGGCAGGTCTTCCAGAATTCAAGCAAATGATCCTCATACAGAGTAGGATCAATGGTTAGGGAGATGAAGTAGTTGGATAGAGTTAAGAATTGGCAAATCTCTGAGAAACTTTCATCTTTCTCAGAGCTTATCAAAGCAACCTGGTTGTGTTGCCTGTGAAGTTGCATGGAGAAATCTGGGTTGTTTCTGCGGTTAAGGTTGGCCATTTTAGAAGCTTAAGGTTGAAGAAAGGTAGAAAGCAAAGGCGGTTTTGGGAATTAGGTTTGAGGAATAGTGGAATTGAGGAAGATAGTGAGGAAGAGGGGGAACCGTTGGGTATTTATGTGAAAAGGGATTTGAACCAAAGTTAATGAAAGAGGATAAACTTTGAAATCCGAAAGTCGGTCCCACCTCTGAAAAAGTAGTTTACTTTTGCTCAAAAAGTAGTTTTCTTGGAATTCGAAAAGCTTCCGAAGGTAAATTATCTTCGGAAGTTTTAATGAAAAAGCTTCCGAAGCTAAAATGACTTCGGAAGATTTTCCTGAGAGTCTTGAAAATTTTGCTTCGGAAGAGAAATAAACACTTGAATGTTTTGTATAAGCAACAACAAAGCTTCCGAGAGTTAATTTTGCTTCGGAAGGAAAAAGTCCTTAAAAACAAATAAGTGTCTAAGATAATAATTTAAGCTTCGGAAGATAGATTTAGACTTCTTCCGAAGGTAAAATTTCTTAGACAGTTATTTATTTTGAAGACATGATTTTCTTCCGAAGGATCAGAAAATTTTCAAGAATCTAAGGAAAGTCTTCAAAAAGGATTTTATATCCAAAGAAAACATGAGCTTATGAAAGTGATGAACTAGACAACTTAGGACACACATATTTTAAGAAATAATTAGAATTAGTTTTAAGAAAAGATCTACTCAAAGTTAATCATCCCAATAGCTGATATTAGATATTTAAATCTCTGTTCATCAAAAGCTTTTGTAAACAGATCAGCATATTGTTCATCTGTATGAACTTTGACTAGTTTAATTAATCTCTTTTCATAGTTATCTCTTATTAAATGATACCTGATATTGATGTGTTTGGTCCTTGAGTGCTGCACAGGGTTCTCAGTGATAGAGATAGCACTATTGTTGTCTATGTGTATAGGAGTCTCCTTGAAGTTAAATCCATAGTCCAGCATCTGATTTTGAATCCAAAGCACTTGAGCACAGCAGCTTGCAGCAGCAATGTATTCAGCCTTAGCAGTTGATGCAGACACATAGGTTTGTTTCTTGCATTGCCATGAGACAACCCTTCCACCAAGGAATTGACATCCCCCAGATGTAGACTTTGCAGTCATGTTGCAACCACCATAATCACTATCTGTATAAGCATACAGATTGAAGTCAGGATTCTTTGGGTACCATAAACCAAGTGTTGAAGCACCTTTGAGGTATCTTAGAATCCTTTTGACAGTGATTAAGTGAGACATCTTAGGCTTGGCTTGATATCTTGCACAAATACATGTAGCAAACATGATATCAGGCCTGCTAGCTGTAAGATACATAAGAGACCCAATCATAGCCCTGTATAAATGTTCATCTACACACTCCCCCTCAAGATCAGGTCCAAGGGAGTGGTTTCTGGCTATGGGTGTCTTAGCAATCTTACAATCAGTCATGTTGAACCTCTTGAGTATGTCCTGAACATACTTTGACTGACTTATGAAGATGCCATCTTCAACTTGCTTCACTTGAATTCCCAGAAAGAAATTGAGTTCTCCCATTGCACTCATTTCAAATCTGTCTTTCATCAGCTTCTCAAAGTCTTTGCAGAGCTTTGGATTAGTTGAACCAAAGATGATGTCATCTACATATACTTGAACTAGAAATAAGTCATTTCCCTGTCCTTTGATGAAGAGAGTTCCATCTATAGTACCTCTCCTGTATCCATGTTTACACAGATACTCAGACAATGTCTCATACCATTTCCTGGGTGCCTGATGCAGCCCATAAAGAGCTTTGTCAAGCTTGCAGACATAATCAGGATGATCAGGGTCTACAAAACCAGGTGGCTGTTTGACATAAACCTCTTCATCAATCACTCCATATAATAAAGCACACTTTACATCAAGTTGAAAGACCTTGATGTTCTTGGATGCAGCAAATGCCAGGAATATCCTAACAGCTTCTAATCTTGCTACAGGAGCAAAGACATCAGTGTAGTCAATCCCTTCTTCTTGTGTGTATCCTTGAACAACTAGTCTTGCCTTGTTCTTGATGATAATTCCTCTATCATCCTTCTTATTCCTAAAAACCCATTTGGTTCCAATGGTAGTCTTCCCATGAGGAAGAGGACAAAGGTTCCAAACTTTCTACCTTTTGAATTGAAGTAGCTCTTGTTGCATAGCTTCAACCCAACTTCCATCCTTTAGAGTTTCATCAACTTTCTTTGGCTCTATCTGAGATAAGAAACAAGAGTGAAGACAAACATTTGCTTCATGGGTTTGTCCTCTTGTTCTTACCCCTGTGACAACATCTCCAATGATGTTTGTGGTGGGGTGAGACTTGTGGATCCTTAGCTGAGGGATCACAGCAAGTTGCTGAGAAAGATCCAAATTTGAGAAATTCAGATCTGGCATAGATGATTCACCCTCCACATTACCACACTTATCAAGATTAACTTGATCCAATGAGTGTGTGACATCATTGATGTTGTCATCTATGGTGTGGTTATTTGCATCAATGAATTTCTGATCACTTTCACCATCACCATTGTTTTCTTCCACAATTGAGGTATCTTTATCTGGTTGTGGAGCCTCTGAGCTGGAATTTGAAGGCACCCCAGATGTATCAGCTGAATTTGTCATTGTAGTGCTGATAGAAACCTCATTTGCTGAAGTAGTTCCAACTGGAGCTGAAGATGTATGAGTTGAGGGTCTTCCTAGCTCAAATCTTGGATCAGGATCACCTGTATTTAGATTTTTTGCAGATCCTGAAACATTCTCACAAGATTTGTTAAAATAGTTGGTAACTAAATCAAGATCAAATAGCCAATCAGGACCAGAACCAGCCACACAGGGTGTGTGTTCATTGAAAGTCACATTGGCTGACTCCTCAACAATTCTAGTTCTGAGATTGTATACTCTATAAGCCTTGGCTTGGGAAGAGTATCCAATGAAGTGTCCATTATCTGATTTCTCAGCAAACTTGGCAATTTGATCCTTGGTATTCAAGATGGTGCAGGGACATCCAAATGACCTGAGAAAACCAATGAAAGGTTTTCTCTTGTGCCCAAGTTCATAAGGAGTCTTACCATGTGTCTTAACTACTAAAACTCTGTTTTGCACATAGCAAGCAGTATTTACTGCCTCTGCCCAGAAGGTGATGGGCAGTTTAGAGTCAGACAACATAGTTCTTGCAGCTTCAATTAGTGCCCTGTTTCTCCTCTCAGCAACTCCGTTTTGCTGAGGAGTCCTGGGAGCACAAAATTGTCTTGTAATACCTTTTTCATCACAAAATGTATCAAGGATTTGATTCTTGAATTCAGTTCCTTGATCACATCTTATGGTTTTGACCTTGTGATCACTTTGATTCTCAATTTTTAAGATGAAATTCTTCAGAATCTCAGGGGTTTCATCCTTAGTTCTAAGAAAGAAAACCCAAGTGAATCTTGTAAAATCATCTGTGATCACCAAACAATAAGAGGTCCTTCCTAGACTCATTACACTGGTGGGGCCAAAGAGATCCATATGTAATAAGTGTAGGGGAGTAGTGATGGAGTTCCTTTCCTTAGGCTTGTGAGATACCTTATGTTGCTTCCCTTTCAGGCATGCAACACAATGATCATCACTTGTAAACTCTTTCTTTGGCATTCCAGTTACCAAATCATGTTTAATTAGTTTATTCATGTTCTTAAAGTTTACATGGCACATTCTTTTATGCCATAGGAAAGACTCATCACTATTTGCTTTAGATAGAAAGCATGAAACTTCTCCAGAGGGAGATGTTTCTTGCAAATCCATCTTGTACATGTTCCCTTTCCTAGGGGCTCTGAGCAGGATGTGCTCATGAGGAATGACCACTCCAGGCTTGAGAACATGCACTCATGCTCAGTAAAGAGCATGTTATGACTCTGATCATAAAATTGGGATACACTCAGAAGATTGTACCCAAGCTCCTTAACAAAGTTTATCTTTTCAATGCTGAGCTTACCATTTGTGACCTTGCCCCTTCCTGAAATGTAACCACCTTCATCTTCTCCAAAAGCAACTGGTCCTCCATCAATTCTCTCAAAGTTATGGAGCAGTAACCTGTTGCCTGTCATGTGCCTGGAACAGCCACTATCAATTATCCAGACATTCCTGCTTGTCTTGAGCTGTTCCTGCACAAAGAAAATGATTAGTTACATTTGGAAACCCAAGCCTTACTTGTCTTGGGCTCACTAAGTATAATAGAAGGTAATGCAACAGTAATAGATCCTATGGTTGTACTAGGGGAATCTTCAGCTGTTGTTGATGGAGAAACTTCAGTCATTTGGTCTTTCTTAGACTTCCATACCACCTTTGGAGTCTTAGACTTGATCTTCAAAACCTTGGAAGCTTTTGGGACTTCACAAGTTTTGATGACTGAACCTTCGGAAGATTCTACAGTCACTGCAGCAGACTTCAGTGCTTCGGAAGAACTCCTTTCTTCCGAGACCAAATTTTCTTCCGAAGGTAATTTTCCATTTACCTTCTTCTTTGATCTGGAGCTTCCGAAGGGAACAGATTTTCCTTCCGAAGCTTGAATCTTCTTGAAACTCTTTGAAGTCTTTGCATTGGTCATATGGATAGTACTTTTAGGATTGTATGGGCAATCCTTAGCAATGTGAGAGGTACTTTCACACATGACACATAACATTTTCTTCTTCAAAAGAGTCTCCTTATGAGAGCAAGACTGTCTTTGGTCACATCCCTATTCCATCTTCATCTTTGTAGATGCTAAGACAATTCTTTTGGGCTGTGAACTGTTCTTGGAGTTTGATGGTCCAGGCTGTGCAGCAGTGGTACATAGCAGCTCAGTCTTCTTCTTTGTACTGAGATGATTTGAACAAGAACCAGAACTCTTAGCTGAGGACTCTTGGTTGATGTCTTCAGTCTTTACTACTTTAAACCCTGCAGAGATAAAAACTTGTTTCTGCTTAGAGTCAAAAGTAGCCTTGATCTCTTGAGCCTTCTTTGCTTTTCTTTTGCTCTTCCTGATCAAGTTCTAAGTCTTAGACTTGGTCATCACAGTAGATTTCTTCTCCTCAGAAGGATAGTGGCCCTTAGTAGAATCCTCCTCTTCACTCTTCTCAGAGGAATTCTTCACTATCTCTTCTTTATCCTCTTCACTTATAGGATCTATGAGAGGAAGCTCATCTTCACAAGTTCCACACCTAGGAGATCTTACAGACAAGATTGTGTGTGGAGGAGCTATTTCATTTTATCCCAGTCCCTGTCTATTTTGATAGCACACTTTGTTGTGCAGGGATGAGGATATCATGTTCTTGAAGGTCTCTTCTTCAAGAACACTCTTTTCTGCCTTGGCTTTGCTGATCACAAGCTCAGCCTGGCACTCAATCAACTTAGTTATGAGATCCTGGATTTGAGTCCTAAAATCTGTATATTCATGTTTTAGTACTGAAATGGTTTTCTCTAAGTCCTCTATCTTTAACTTGTAATCATTTTCAGACTTTCTAAAATCAGATTTTTAAAATGTTTAAGGACTCAAGATCAGATCTTATTTCTAAGTTATAGGACATGTATCTGTTTACTTTAGCAATACATTCAGGAGTACAGAGATGTTCCAATACCTTGGCTTCATCATGGTCTGCCATTAGTGCTTGGTTTGGAGAAGCATCTTCCACCTGAAAGCTCCAGTCAAAGCCTCCTTCTTCAATAGCAACAGCAGCATGTTGCTTTGGCTTCTCATTCTGAGGGGCTTTGTCAATGTAGTTTGGTCTGGTTTGTGCTTGGCCACCATTTGTTTTAGGTGCCTTACACTCTCTAGCAAAGTGGCCCATCAAGTTACAGTTGTAACACTTGACTTTGCTTTTATCCAAGCCAAACTTTCCACTGGTTGCATTGCTTGGAAACCTCCTTCCACTTCTCTTGTAGAACTTCTTGGCTCTATGAGTGAGGAGAGCCATCTGCTGAACTATTTCCATGTACTCCAGGTCATCTGGATGGATACAGTCCAGGTCTTCAAAAGTGAAGAGAGAGTTCCCACAACTTTCATCAGAAGACACAAAGGCTTGAGAAGAGCTTGTCTCTTGGAATGGGCTTCCTTGAGAGTAGTTCTTCCTGGGTGTCTCTGGGAAGGTGATGAAAGGACCCTTTGGTGAGTTGTCAGGGTAGCATATGAGATGATGTTGGGGTTCTATGCTATCCCTTTCAACCACATGCAGGGCTGAACCCATTTGATTGTTGGAGTTGCCAGATGAACCTTGCATGTTCATCTCCATTTGGTAGCCACTGAGAATCCCATATAACTCTGTCAGAGTAAGAATTTTGAGATTTTCAGTCCTCTTGATCACCACACAGTAGTGTGTCCATTGCCTAGGAAGTGAGGACATGAACTTCCTTACAATGTCCCTATTTTCAAGAGGAACTCCTCCATCCACTAGGGTATCCACTATCTCAACATACCTGAAGTATTGCTGAGTCATGGTTTCACCTGTTTTGAAGGTGAAGTTTTCAAACTGCTGCTCCAGGAGATCCTTCTTGTTCTCCTTGGCTTCAGAGGAGCCTTCATACATCAGTTTTAGTGCATCCCACAGTTGTTTAGCTGTTTTGCACTTCTTAAAACCTCTGTACACAGAGTTTGGAAGGGCACTTTGAAGAGCAGTCACGGCCTTTCTATCAATCTCTACTCTCTTCCTATCTTCATCAGAGTAGTTGGCCACGTCTTTTGGGATCATACCAGCACCAGTAGCAGAGGGAGTGCTGGGTATGAAAGGTCCATTTTCAACAGATTCCCACATTCTTGAGTCTAGAGACCTGATGAAACCTTCCATTCTCATACACCAGGTGTCAAAGTCATCAAGAGTGATCAGTGGGGATTTGTTCATGGTTCCAGTCTCCATATGAGTCTTTGAGATGGATGCCATTTGGAGAGTTTAGTTTTTGTGTGTGTGAGGGATCTTAAGATGGTGAGATCTTATATCAAGAGCCTGAAATGCTCTGATACCAATTGCAGGACCGGTTAAGGGATTAACAATTACAACACAACAACACAAAGAGGAGATTAACTAAAGTTGATCAAATAGTAAACTGGATTAACCAATATATTGATACAAAGAACACAAGTAAAGATAAAGAGACAGAACAAAAGATTTGGGTTTCAAGGAGGCAGTATATTGATTTCTCAAGTTCTTTTACAAGTGTTACAAAGCATAAAGAAAGATACTAGAACTTGGAATACTTATACTACAACCTACAGTCGGCTATACTTTGAAAGCCAGCTGGATACAATTGACTAGACACAAACAAAATCAATTGTAGAATCAAAAGACATATCTGCCTTTTGACCTTGTGACTATGACATGCCATAGCTCACATCCTTATCTATTACAAAAAGGATAAAGTACATTAAGTAGAAAGTTACAGACTCAAGACCTCAATGTACAGTTACCAAAAGCATGGACCTTTTCACCAACTCATGTAAGTTGGTGACTTTACAGAGACGCAGCGGAAAGGTGTCCAGCTTTATGAAACAGTACATCAGATAAAGCATGTTACTAAAAGTCTTCGGAAGAAATCTGTCTTCATAGGATGAAGCTTCGGAAGACTTTGTCTCTGAGGCTTCGGAAGACTTCATGTTTGGCTTCGGAAGATATTGGTCTTGGCTTCGGATTATTTTACACTTAGAGTATTTTCTAGTGTATTGTGTAAAACTTCCGAAGCATTTCTTCTTCAGTACTTAGTGCACTTGTTGCAGAGAGACATTGGATGTTTTGGTTTGCATCAGACTTAAAGGATCCTTACAATACTCTAATGGATGTTGGAGTAACTCTTGAGAATAGGGACATTATGAGGAAGTTCATGTTCTCTCTTCCTAGACAATGGATACATTATTGTGTTGTTATCAATAGGACTGAGAACCTTAAGACTCTTATTCTTACAGAGTTGTATGGTATTCTCAGTGGATACCAGATGGATATGAACATGCAAAACTCATCTGGTAACTCCAGCAATCAACTGAGTTCTAGTAATCAACTGGTAACTCCAGATGGAGATGAACATGCAAAACTCATCGCAAAACACACAGCTAGGGGGAATTATCTTTTTTGAAATTAAAATGATATCCTTTGTCCGTATGTATCAAGGAAATTATAGAGGTAAAAGTATATTTTCTAATATTAGTGCGAGATTAAATCTCTACTTCTAAGATATACACATATAGAATTTATAAAATAAATAAAAAAACCTTATTCAGCTAGTAGCTTTGAAACCTAGTAATTTACCATCTTAAAACGTTCCATGGATTGTAGTTTCCTTAAATGACAACAAACAAAAAAACATAATATCAATCAACAATCTGACTGTTTGACTTAAAATGTTTAACAAATATTGAATAACGTAAAATAATTTGTAGTACAAACGTGATAATTTAGACATTTTCTTTACTTAGATAACATGCATGTTTGTTAAAACTTTTGTACATACAGATTAACTTTATAAATAATAAAAAATAAATGTATGGAATATTAAAAGATGAAAGATTATTAATTTTGGTATAGATCAATGTTAGTGTATAGTATATTAAAACTATTACAATTTTTAAAAGATTTTTAATCAAAGTGCACACAAATTGTCGTTTATAAATAGTTGACTTAGATTCTTGATTCTAATAAAATCATTTTATTTTTTTAAAACCATATTGTTGAGAAGACGACATGTGGTAATTATTTGCTGAAAATCTGTCCTATGGCAAATCATTGATTAAAATTAAGCCATATCAGCAGCATGATAAGAAATGATTTTTAATAAGATTTTTAAAACATACATCATATTAGTATGAAATGTAGAAACAACATGGTAAAATATGAATAGTACCTAGAACCTTTTTTCAAGCTGCACGTTATAATGAAGTATTCTCAAAGCAAAAATGATATTATAGAACAAAGAACTCAATTGTAGATATATTTTAATAAGAATGTAAATCTGTATATATATAACAAAGTTGTACAAAATCTGACAATAATGTAGGACGATTATTTAGAGAAATTATATAGGGAATATAATATTTTTAAGTTAATTTTAGCAACAATGTAAAATTCAAAATTTAACTTCAAAATTAAATAATTATTTAATTCACTTAATCGACAACATTATAATAATTTGAATTTAAATCAATATAATAACATTTCATCACCTCAAGGTTTTAAAGATCTAATATTATGAATCAACTGAAGACACACCAAAAGATGTCAATGAGTACTCTACTACAAATGAGCAAGATGCAAGTATATATGCTAGATAGAAGTTAAATTCAAGATGCACAATGTTTCATTGATATAATAAAGATCATTGTCAAGCCTAATACTGAAGAACCAATTATTCCTAAAGAGTCTACTTCTCAAAAAGAACGATCATCCAATAAAATTTGAGATATCTTCACAGTATAATCCTTAAGGGGAGAATTATTAGACCTCAAAAGAATCATGTTTACTAAGTATTGAAGAGTTCAAGTATGAAGAAAATATTCTATGTGTGGATCTACGCATGAATAGTTTGTTTATGCTCACATGCTCACCTTATACGCACATGTAAATTTTAAGTTTGTATATGTGCATGAATCCCTCCAATAGAAGGTGGATCTTCTAATCTACCTTCTACTGATGAACCAAATCCTCCTCCTCCTTCTATTGAACAAGATGTTAGATTTAAAATTACACCAAAAGAAGACTTGAGAGAGAGTATCTCTATCCAGCTTTCCAAAACTTAGAGAAATAATTAATGAAGTACTCACTTAGAGTACTAATGAGTTAAAAGAGAAGACAACTAAGATTACTCTATAGAAAATGAATTTGAAAGAAGAAGAGGATGAGAAAGAAAACAAAAAGATTGTTGTTTCAAAGAATGAAGAACAAAGAAAACAACTAATAGAGAAAAATGATGCAATTTATAAGATATTATAGCTTTATTGGGCAAAGGTTGGGGCCAATATAAATAGTACTATGGCTTAAATAAAACAAAGGATAGAAGCTGGAAAACTACCTCCTTTGAGAGAACAAATTGCAATCTTTAAAGTCAAGCCTAAACTTCTCAAAAAAGTCAACAGAAAAGCCATCTTTAGCTCAACCATCTATGCCACTTCTAATTCTAGATCCAGCGAGTCCATTGGCCTTTTCAGTGCATGTTTGGGATTGCTTATTTCTCCCTTACTTTTGACTTATTAACTTCTTAAAAGTTAATAAGTAAAAAAAAGTGTTTGGCAAAGCCAAAAAAACTTTTGAAACTGACTTTTCATATAGGGTAAAAAGGAGGTTTTGAAAAGTAAAGGGAAGCTTACTTATCGACTTTTGGTCTAATTTCTTATTATAGACCTCCCTATTAACGTTCATCATTTTTAAAGTATGTCTTTTTTTATCATTTTATAACGTTCTAGTTTATAAGCTAATCCAAATATTTTTAAAAACTACTTTTAAAAAGTCATAAGTTAATAAGTCCTTTTATGAAAAGTCCTTTTCAATCAAAATAAGCAATCCTAAACATGCCCTCAAGCTTCTGGGTACAAAGAAGAGATGGAGAAGTATGTGGTTATCATACGAAGCAGGGTAACCAACTACTACAACTCCATTTGAGTAATTATGGACATACTACTCTTAATGTGATAGAACAAATTTTCAATTTATGGAGAAATCATGGTACAAAAAAATGATTAGGTGGACATGTTGCTGCAAAAGCTTATATTTACCGTACAACCAAACCATGGTGAGGAACTCATTGTGAAACCTCTATTATGATAAAAAAAGGTTGCATTTTACATCACCAGGCCAACAATAGAAGGTTTAGATTATGAGGGGAATGAACTCATATGCCTAAACAGATTTGAATTGCATGACAAGTTGAAACTATAGAACCACAACAACAATGCACATGCATTAGATGCGGAAATGTTAATGATGAGAATTCTCGATGAGCATATTACTCAAGTGAGATTGGTAGAGAAATTCAAAAGGATATAGAAGAAAGAGAGGAAGAAAGAAAACAAAAAAGTATCTATCTAAGCCTCTACCAGATAAGAAGAGTAAATGATCCAAAATCTTTTCTTCTTTAGCACCTCAACTATCTTATTCTTCGAAAGCAACAAAACCGCAACAAAAGTTGCTTTCAAATGAACTTGAAAAATATAGCAACGAATATAAAAAGAGGGCAAGAAAAAGATCATTAGTCACCCCAAGAAATTAAAGACAATGAATCGCCCAACAAAGTTGATGAATATCCAGAAGCAAAAAAAAATAATATATTGAGGATTTGGAGAGAAGACTAACTACTTCAGATAATAAAAATGGTACGAGAACACTAATTCTAGGTAATTGAAGGTCCTTGATCTTAACCCTAGTGATCTTAAAAGAATGCTAAAACTAGTAAGTTTTTCTAGTGCTGGATAAAGAAGTACGTGTATATAGTTACCACTCTTTTGAGGATGCTCTTGAAGAAGGACTAGAAAATTTATTGGACACATGGGAAGCATTGGATATAATTCCTATTAGTTCTCATGATCCCATCACATCGTGAAGTTATGATCAAGAACCAAAACATACACAATAGCTAGAGCTATTGATGATCCTTAAACTATGAATGAACTGAAACTATTAGGATTTCCAAAGCACGATTTACAAGGGATTGCATGTCTTCCCCAGTGTAATCCCTTCAAAGGTCCTCTTGGGGAATTAATTGTTAGAATGATCAAGTAAATATTAAACAATTTATATAAGTTTTGGTAGCATTAACCTAGGGGAATCTTTTGAGATATTTACGGCTGCATCTACTCAAAATATATTATTCTATTGATTAGTTTATTTGTCGAGTAATCACTTTTGAAAGAATAAAGCTTCCATAGGAAATAGTCCAACTATGGAAGACAAATATTTGTCGAAAGATCGTGTACTTTCAAAGCCTGTGTGCTCTCTAAGCACAAACTGCTTCCAAAAAACAAGACAACTACCAACATACTATACCTCCGAATAATGCTTCTGACTCCAATACGCAATGAACTTCTGAATTGCTATCAAGTGTCAGTTTTGATATGTACCGGAACAACCTTAACGCTACAAAGAAAGAGATCCTCTGCTTATCTATCTAAGATTTTTTTTGTCTTATTGTTCTTTTTGTTAACCAATAACAATATACAATTGTGGTATGTCGTATTGTGTAGATCAATGGTCGAAACAAGCCATTGATCCATATAATAAACAGTGTAAACATTTTTATGGTTTCCTAGTTGGTTGTCTACGATAACCGGTTGTAGTTCTTAGTATAAAACCTCTCAATATAATAGTTGATAATTTACGCTTTTCATACTTGCAATTCTACAACATTACTGAAATAATCTTATTCTTAATTCAAATACGTTCCAACTTATGTTTCCAATCCTTTTACAATAGTAGAAAATTGCTAGTGGCCAATAATATGACCATTTTAATGAGGATGCATGCATAAATGGGTAGATCCACTTTATAGCTTTCCAAAGTACGATAGCTTCGAAAAAGCTTGTTATGGTGGACTTCTGGTGTTGATCACGGTGGTTATATATTTATTCATATGCATGATGATGTGATTGCAAATTCAAAAGAAACTAATTAATGGAACAAAAGGCATTTAGCCATAGTTGACTATCAAGGTCTTACGAATGGTAAGAATAACGTTATGTTAATGTGAATATTAATGAACGAGAATGAGATAAATGGGTAAAAATATGTGTAGCAATTCCCCAAATGTATAATAAGATAAAAGATTGTTAGAGATCTAAATTTGTCAGGGCTAAACATTCGGCGAGATAATATTTGCAGAAAAAGCTTGGTGAAACCACTTCATATGTTTCTCTATAGAATAATGAAACAAAGAAGGCGAATATTGTTGGACTTACATATCTTGAGTTCAATAACAATTTAGTACTCAACTTCTCATGAATGTTCATGAATATGTAGAAATATTATATATTATATACATCTTTAATGGTTAACTCACCCTCTAAATCTAAAGTAATGTCTACCATAAGCCTTTAGTCACGCTGAAAGAAGAAAATTTTTAATTCATACATTTACACTCCTAGGCTATAAACTTATTAGTAAACCATTATGTCTTTTAACTTAGGTGACCTAAATATAACTATAATTACGTGAGGTACAAGTTGCAATCTAGTGACTGGAAAATAATATATGTCGTTTTGTCACTGTAGCAACTGCAACCTACTCAGAAAGCAACATTCGTGGCCACACTAATGCATAAGAGCATTCACAGTAGGTTCTTCATATTATTATGAGTGTATTTCTTATATTATAGGAAATGGTTGTAAATGGTCGTTAGTGAAGGAGAGAAGACATATTACTGTTCATCTGTATATTAAAAAAACATTGTTCACCCCTATAAATATCTTAATATTTTTTAAAGTACTTGTGAGTGAAGATAAAAAATTGATGATAATATATAAAAAATATTATTTAATTGAAAAAAGAAGATAAAAATAATAACTGTTAAAATGATTATAAGCATTAATGAACCTAGGTACAAAAGAGGGAGGGCAATCGCCCCTCATAAATTTTTATCTTCATATGTATGTGTGTTGGATCTAGAAAGGCTGGTGCAACCAAAACTAAATCACTTAAAAGATTTTGGTACAACAAATAAAGGACTTTCGAAGCTAAGTGTGGAACTTCCGAAGGAAAAAGGAGATCTTCCGAAGACAAAATTTAAAATTACTTCCGAAGGAAAACTCCAACTTCCGAAGACAAAGAACCTACTTCCGAAGATCAAGACTTAGAATGAAAGAGCTGAAATCAACTTCCGAAGTATAGAAGTCCTCAAGCCTCGGAAGTATAGAAGCCTCTTTCGAAGTATAAGTGGGTTCGGAAGAACTTGTTCTTCCGAAGCCAACTTACCTTCGGAAGACACTACTATTATCCAGTGGACTTAAGTATGGTCTCCCTGACACTCCGCTGCAGACCTCTGAGATACTGCATGGCGTTTGCCATGTAGTTGACCATACTTTAATCCACTGTTTACCTTTTTATGTTAGTACAGTTGCCATCTTTAGTTGGTGACAAAAGGTAAGTCATGGATATGTCATGACTACCATATTTTAGATAATATTTTATCTAAGATACCTTAACTTTAGCATTGTAGTATATGCTTTAGTCTTAGGTTTCCAGCTGGTATCAAAGTATATCCGGCTGTAGGATCTAGTATATATAGTTTCTCATTGTAACTCATGTATCATGCTTGTAAGAGTCTTGTAATATCTTGAGTTGAGAGGTAATATATACAAGTGCCTTGAAAATTATTTCTGTGTGTTCCTTGCTACTTATTATATTATTATCAACTCTTGTAAAAGACTTTACTTCATCTGATTTGGGTGTTTTGTAAGCGAGTTTGAGAGAAATCCAAGTGTTTAAGTGACAAACCCGATCCTGCAATTGGTATCAGAGCTTTTTAGGCTCTTGATTGTGAGATCTTACCATCCTAATCAACCTGTTTGTCACATCATCCACTGAACCTCACATCATCTTATCCAAACCCTCCTTTAGACCGCCATTCCACCCATTTAAATAACAGAGCCTAGAGAGATCTCTTATCTCTAGCCCCCACCAGCAAACCTTTACTGAGGTGAGTCCCACTGATGTGGAGTGGACTCATGTAGATTCAGCTGCCACTACTGAAGGAGCCTCAAGGGATCCTCAGGACAGTGGTAACATCACTGAGACTGAATCTACGGCAATCTGTCCTTTGATGACTCTGAAAGAGACATCATTGAGCAAGGGAACCCAGGGCGCCAAGAAACCACATTGATGGTGAGGATGAACATACAAGGTATGTTACCTCATCTTCCCGTGATTCTTCAAAAGAAGATGAGGAAGAATGCAACTCACCATTGAAGACCTACTTTCTAAATTCTCAAATCTTGAATCCAAGGTTAGGACTTTAGAGGATATGTCTTCCACTT